>OZ002741.1:267402490-267777293 GCA_963924295.1 Dioctria rufipes | reverse complement strand
AGTGGAGTATTAGGAAGCAAGGGCGGATCCAGACATTTGCTCTAGGGGGGGGATCACCCCCATCGCCACCTATAACCGCACTTGCCATCAGTTGTGGACCGCTCTGTATAGCTTTTTCATTTCGTTTTGGCATGAAAATTTCATTAGCATTCAGATATCGCCAGAGTTATTTTATTTACATAATATAAGTTTTTGATCCCGTAAGCATAGTAAAATTTAATCCCACATAAAATAGACATTATACATTTCTTGCTTGCGTTACTGCTGTTGTTTTTCATATAAAAGTCGCTTGCATTTCCTTCAAACACCATAATTTCCTGGGCTGGACTGCAATTTCTTGCAACTTAAATAGTGAAAGAAATTTTCGAGGAATGCTAATTAGGTAGGGTTAATATACATGTAGAACGCACTTAAAATATCGGAACGAGCCCGCAACTTGGAAGATAAGAAGGTTTTGGACAGAACAAGAAGAAGATAGGATGATACGACGACATCTTTGCTTGCCGCCGGCTGTGTTTTGTTTTTGATCAAGAAAGAAAGCTAGTTAAGTGGAAGTTTACTTATATTAAATAATCTATTGCTACAAAATAAACGAGTTATAAGGTAAGGGTTGTTCTTTTAATTAACATAAAATCCTACATACATATAATCCTATTTGCCTTAAATTAAATATTACTTATGCCGGCTATGATAATTTTCTCAACATACTACTTTTCATCAAAATACCCAGCTTTTGTGAGTTTTCGATCACAAAAAAGTGCACCAATTTTGCTTGTAATGAAAATTCCTTAGTGACATATTTTTAAATTTTTTGAAAATAATTTATGACTAAAAACGAAAAAATAATAAATATAACAAATAACTATCTAGAGTTTTCCATTAATCAAATTACATTTATAAATTTTAAAATTTTCATGGTACACAAAGAAAGCAAATTGAAAGCAAAGTAATTTAATTAAGTATTTTGATAAATATTAGCAGTTCCAAATTTCAATTTCGGGAAATTCTTATTCACTGTAGTGTTTAAATTTGAGCTGTCCAGATCTTTGTTTTCTCTGTATACCTTGAAAATTTTAAAAACTTATATACAAATGTAATATAATTTAAAAATTTAATTAAATGCAAAATGAAGGGAAACTCTAAAGAACTGTTGTGATGTATTCATTAAGTGATGGGAGAAATTATTTTCTATTTTTTTAATGCCGGTTTAGAAACAGTCTTTTTTAAAATTTTTTTTTTATTTTCTATTTCATTGGATTAGAATATAAATTTTGATTTATTAGAACTCTAGGGGAGGCGATCGCCCCGATCGCCCCCCGCTGTATCCACCCTTGATAGGAAGCCGAAACAGAGAGCTTACGCAGAGATCCATACACCTTACAGATAACATTAGATACCTGATTAGACCAAGAAAGTGTATTGTTGATAATGATTGCTAGATTCAATACTTTTTCCGCGATAAGGTAAGATGATACTATTGAGCACAATACGAGGCATTGACGAAGTATCCAGTCTATACCTACAAATTAAAATTGCATTAGATTTTATAGGATTCAAATGAAGCTTATTCGGTATACACCACTCATGTATTGAGCAAAGGTCCTTGTTAAGGCGATCGACAGCATCTTCAATTAAGCCAACTGGCCTCGATATGTAAATTTGTAAGTCATCAGCAATAGGTGATATTGCGCATAGATAATAGCATTCGGCAGATCATTTATAAATAGCGAAAATAATAATGGACCCAGTATCGAGCCTTGAAGTACCCACAAGTGTTTGGTAAAAAGGGGTTGAGGAATTTCCATTATAAGTGACCTGCTGACTGCGACCAAAAAGATATGACTGAAAGAGGTTGGATGCCGAACTTGAAAAACGGAAATTAGTTATTAGTTTATTGATAAGCAAAGAGTGATCTGTAGAATCAAATACCTTTGTAAAGTCCAATAGAACGAGAACAGTTATCATGTCACTATCTAATGTCAAACGAAAGTCATCAGTGATCTTCATTAAAGCAGTTGTACAGCTGTGTTTGCACCGGAAACCAGACTGAAATTTATTCAAATAGTTATGACGTTCACAATAATCTACAATTTTCAAACGAAGCAGTTTTTCGAGAAACTTGGACAAAAATTGTAGTATCGCAATAAGTCTGGATTACATTAACAACGCCGATGACAGCGTGGTCGTCGTCGTCGTCATACGCTGAACAAAACGCTCTGCAAGGCAAGTTACATTAACACTGGGCGGCTGCGCCATACCTTAATTTCCCTTATATTTTACAGTTGAGTTATTTCCTTGTAATCTCTACCGGTTTGCAATAAAATTTTAAATAATAATAAAACAGATATTTTCTTTCCCATCAAGTCCACAGTTTTTTAATATAAAATCATTTACTTTCAGAAATTCAAATATAGTTTAATTTTTCATGTTTTTTCATAATAGATTTAGATCTTCCATATTGGCAGCAATGGAGTGCCAGCGTTAAAATTAGAATTAGAGATGGGTCGACGACCACGCCGACGACGACGCCGGCATGGGTAAAGTAATGCATTTCATACATGCAGTACTGTCTCTAAATATTTTTGACATAAAACGGCGATCACGCCGCGGCGTCGGCGTTTTTAATGTAATGCAGCCATATAATGCTTTTGCTGCACTTTTTCTTGAACATTCCAGTGAAAATTTCATTCCCAAAAAATAATTGGAGTTATTGAATTTCTAAGCAATTACAAGAAATTTGTAAAAACTAACAAGGGGCTAAGAGGTTACTACTTTCCTCAGTACCTTCACGCAGAAACACAACGATTAGTTTTTGCGCCTGAGGCAAATGTATAAATTTGCGCCCCAGATCTATAAAATTTTCAACATAACATTACTTAGCTCTACCTATACTGACGTGGTCTATCAGCTGACTGAATAAAGTTGAGCAACAATAATTCATCATGGTAATAGAAAATCCGTACAAAAGAATAGTAAATAATATTCATTGCATACACAATTTTTAGTTGATATTCATTTTTTGCTAGTATACGTACGTTTAAAAATATTTAGTAGTTCGACAAGTACACTTGCAAGAATTTGTAGATAGATTTTTGAAGCTTTTTTCACCTTGAACTATTTTATAATATTTCGCAGATCGGAGGTAGTTTTTTATTAACTTTATTAACAATTTTCAGAAACTTCATTCACATGAAGGTCATTGACAATCTCAGAAAATACGTAGTTCTATTTCAACATTTAGATAGGATTCTTGGAGTATTCCTCATTGTGAATTGATTGAAGCAAATCCAAAGACGGATTTTCTCAGACTCTCGGTATCCATTTTGCTAAGAAGATCACCGGAAAGGAATCCAAAATCTTCGGAAACTTATTCCAATGTTTCGTACCTGTACGTCAATTAGAATAAAAGTAGATCAATCGATTCAAAAATTGGTGTACGACGCTTTTGTATTGTTGACATACTGGAGTCATCATCTTGTGAGTCAAAACGTTTGAGTCGCTTCCATTTTATCTTCAGAAAATTTTGGAGGCTTGTCAAAATAAAATTTCTCCTAAGTCAAAGTGATAAACCGACCTCAGCCTTGTCAAGCGGGTAAATTCAATTCGAGAACAAAACGTTTATTTGAATAAAAATTCATAACTCAATACAAATTTGTGCTCCACGAGTAAATTTGTTCCGATATTGTTTTTACATAGAAACCGTTTAAGAGTGAAATGGCCAATCACTCTTATACATATTTTGTGCATACATCGTCCCTGTATTTATATAAAATGCTTGCTTCCTCTTCTTTATTAAATCTTGTAAATTCTAGAAAAAATCCACTTTTTTCTATTAGTTATGATTGGTGGTTCTATATTTAGCATGGAATCTAGCATTTCGTGTTTGAAATATAAAATTATTCGTTTGTGAGAAGACTTTCTCCGATTTGCACTCATTTTAAATTTGTTTTGTTCAGTGGGATAGGTTCCATTTGGGTCACACATATACCGAGAGCAATAATGACTTGCGAATAGAAAACGCTGCCATGTTCTTCATATGCTGGGTTCAGTATCTAGGAAATCAGCCTAATTATTTGATTTATTTGCCTCTTATAAAAAAGTCATTCTTGAAGACCCAAAGGGGCTGGTTTGCCGTGATTTTCCCGGGCCGGTTTCAAGACCTAGCCCGGCCCTGACAGTTATGTACAGTGTTCACCTGCGGTCTTCTAGTGGATCAAATAAAAATCAACTCTAAAGGACAGTATAATCAACTAAAATTAAAGGTAAATAATTTGACAAATTTAGCATTCATTGAAGGGACATCGTGCGAAAAAAACCAACAGTGTTAGTCAATTTGAATATTACAGAGATGGGAAAATAAAATTTTAATGGCACTAGCACGTTAATACATATCATCCACCCTCTCCTTTTGTCTTGTTTATCTTTTTTACCAATAAAGAGGCTGATCTAGCTAGAAGTTCTCTCTTCATTTTCTCAAAACACACTACATATCAAATTTGGAAAAGTAAAAAAAAAACAACAACTAACAACAAACTGAAATGCGTTTTCCGGCATGACATATTTCGCATGCAAAAGCATCGTCTGTGAAGTGGCAAACGCACCATCTCAGTTTAAACAAACTTTGTCCAAGTACAGCACTAACATAATGCTGTTTCAATTGGGCACAATTTGGCGTGTCAAAAAGGGTTCTTATGTTGGTGCCAACATTGAAAAAAAAAAATCATTGAAAAACTGAGCGCACAGCTCGAAAAGTGATTTTAATAAAAGATTTCGAATTTTTGTTACGTATCTACTGAATATATTGCCGTTAGTAAAACAGTTTTTATCAGTAATAGCGCTAAATGATTATTATAAAAAATTTTATTTCGACGAACCCACTTATTTCTTTGTTGTTTATAGTTTCATCTCAGTTGGTACTTCGTGTATAGGCCGAAAGAGACTGCTATATAAAGTGAGCACACTTTCTTCAGAGTATTTATATGAACGACAACGTAATCAGTCCATATTATTCACATGTCGTTGGAGTGAACGCATTGCCACATTATAGAAGGGTCTAGATAAATGATGCAATAACGAAAAATATAAAGTTAAGCCTAGTACTAAGGTCCCCGCTAAGTTAAATTTTGTATGAAAATTTATCAAGCTAAAAGATATTGGCCAATATTTATACTGAAATTTAGTGAGAGCGGAATTAAGGTCAACGCCCTAAATTTGGCTTTTGGGTTTTGATTAGAGATGGCACCACCAGTAAGTCTCCAAAAAATTAAGCTTGAATTTATCCGCCCTGGCCGTTTTTTAGCGTGCTAAAAATATTTATTGTCAGCGTTCTGAGCTTTGATAAGTTTATTGATCAGATTTTTGTAGTTAACGTAGTTTTGTACGTCTTTGGAGTAAGTACGGATGAATTGAATTTCTTCTCGTGGCCGTATTGTCAATATCATTGTTATTTTTATTTTATTGTATACATTATTTTTATATTTCCAAATAATTTTAATTACATGTTTTTAGAAAAATTATGACCGTGCATTATATTTTATGAATAAAGATAAAAAATGTGAAAGCGCAAATTGCATGCAACGAAACAGAATGGCAAATGTTTAATTTTCGTAAATAAATGAGGAGGTGCGGAGTTTTCACGTTTTATTCTCATATAATTTTCCCGCGTTTTGTGAAAACCGGTTTTCATGAAATATTGACAATGTTTTGATCACATGTTGTGTTGTTTGTGTTGTTTGTTTAGGGTTTTGACGGAAGGTCGAGATACTGGGAGGATGAGGAAGCTGCCCATCTTACCTAGGAATTTGACCGAGATCCCACTGTAGCAGAATTGTAGTAGATCTATTACACATTTTATCGTTTTACTACCCTACTCCATATTAACTAATTTCCACTGCACATTAAGAACTTTGAATAAAAATTATAAAATTACGAAAAACAACTAACCCAACAATAGAGAAATTTTGTAAAGATATTTATGTATATATTGTATATACATATATTCGCATTTTTTAATGGCAGAAAACGGCAAGTGAATTAATTATGGCCTTGTGCTATCAATGTCTAATGGTACATATAAATTTAGGTTTTGAATTAAACTCCGTGATGTGCTCTGGAGTTGTTTTATGTTTTCTATCCTGCTGAGCTGTATGTCCATGGTTTCAATAAAGTTTAATAAGGAAGTGGTTTCTCACATCTTTTAAAAACTTCTTAAAATCTTCTACTACACTTGCACTATTTCACTGCAATTTTGTTATTGGAATATACTACATAAAATTTTAACAATGAGGGATCCCTATTGTGGTACATCATTTAGGGTGGTGTCTTTATTCCTATCTTTCAGCCTTTTTCATCTTGTTTTTTTTCTATCTTCATTATTCCTTTAAAGCGAGACAGTAATAGAGTAAGAACCTTGCCCAGCTGTAAGCTGAAGCCGTCAAAAAGTGTGTACCGTGCTCGCCTAAAGGTCAACCTCCATTGCCCAACAACAACATCAAAAGGGATGAAAAATATCTATGACCAGTCATCTGTCTAGCTAAGCTAGACGGTCGTTAAGCGACCATGCTCAGAGGTAGATATGGCCATCTGGTTACAATATATGGCGAGTTGTCAAATACAAGTATTGAAATACGGATTACGTATACGGGATACGGGATACGTACACGTCTCACTGAACAGAATACGTACGATCTCGTATTCAATAGAATTGACGTGGATGTCCCCATGTCTCCAAAGCAGTCTATTTAAGTGGATGACCTTACCTAACTATACTGGGGATTGGTTGAAAGGATGTTCACCATATGCATGGCGCTCCACATGAATATATAGACAAGATGTTTACTTAAGCGCTCGCCTTCTATATGCTGTGGATGGAGCAGTTTGTAAAGAACGCCGAATGCAGTGGAAGCAAAAATGGATTTCGTTACAATAGTTGATAACATTTGATATCTCTAAATTTGCCTTTATTTTTTTTTTTTAATTTTTATTTCTTTATTATTATTATATTATTATTATATTATTAAGCCAAGCTCAGGGGATACCCTATGATGCAAAGCACAGCATGACAGGAAGGAGATAGGGAAAGGATTAGGAGATATGAGGAAAGTGGCGGTGGTGCCGATGTATGTCCACTTAAACTTCCGCAGATTGTATGCCGGAGGAAAAACAGAAGATGGTAAACTATTCCACATTCGGGATAAAAAAGCATCACGGAATTTTACTATACGACCGAAAGTAATTTGTAGGAATAAAGGATCTGAGCGGTTTGCAGCGCGAGTATTGTATGCAGGGATCATTCAACAAGGGATTACCCTAGATATTTCATCAGAACATTGACCGTGTATGTAGTGCTAAAGGAGCGAAAGGCATCCAACATTGCGGCGGTGCTAGAGTGAATCGGTATGACAAGTTATTGCTAAGTCGCCAATGAGCTAGAAGGTTCTCTTTTGAACAATATCCAATGAAGCATAGGCTGTGCGACCAGCCCCAGCCCATATATGGGAGTTGTATTCTATTCTAGGTCTACTGTAGGACTTATAGGGGAGCGCTAAATTTGACGGGCTGAAATATTTCTTACACCTTTTCAGAAATCCACGACATTTCGAAGTTTCTTTGGCAACAGAAAAGATGTGATCCGTCCAGTTTAACTTACTGGAAATATTAATGTCAAGAATGCTTAGTGACGGTGAATCAGAAATTAATGCTCCATCAAAAGATATGGCTGTGGTTAAGTTATGATCTTGTTTTTTAATGAGATCAGACAGCTTTGGGTCTTAGATGCATTGACATCGTTTAACACATGCGGCATTCCCCCTGGAGTCCGCAAGAGTGTCAAGGAGTAAGCGTAATCAAGAGTACTGTCATCTGCGAAACTATGGATGGGATTGAAAGTAAAGAAAAACAGATCATTAATGAAAATTAAAAAGAGAGTTGGAGAGATAACAGAGCCTTGTGGTACACATCCTCGCGAGAGATGCAAAACATGTGTTTATGAGATGGGTGGAAAACGAGAATTTGAAGCGAATCTAGCAGCGAAAATATGAACTTTATCCAGGGAGTCAACAATCTCTTCACCGTTATAAAGTAATGAAGGTATGGAGGAGCTGGTGAAGTTTTTTCTGGTGGTTTTGACTAGGGACCAGAAACCTTTGCTACCTTTGCGGCTTGACAAGATTCTTTGTCTGATATTCTGGTTAAAAAGAAATTTTTCTCTCTGGATAATAGACTTACAGCTATTCCGTGCAGTTTTGTATACTCGTTTCAGTTCCGGATATGGATGCAATTGATAGGCGCGGAAGCAGACTTTTTCGCTTTCTCCAGCACCTTCTTATGATCATAGTAGATTAACTTATGTTTTACCATTATGAAAGCAGTTTTCTTTATCATTTAATAATTATTACCTTGAGGCTATTTGTCATTGTAAATATAATGAAAGAGACTACTCACCTCCTTTTCTTACGTAGTCACAAAGGTACTTCCTTGTTCAATAAAAATAATAAGATCACAAAGAGAAATGGGATGGGCGAGATATATACTCTGTTTCAAAGCTATAAACGAATTTGAAATGTTCCGTATTCTGCAGAACGAATAAAACCTGTGTTTTATAATTCTTTTAAATTTAATTTACACAGTTTAAAAGCCGTTTTGACCAGAAAGCTTACCCAATGCGTTGGGCAGCTTTGGTGTCACTCCTTATTTTGAAAATCGTTTATCACAGGCTGTATTCATTCTATAAAAAATACGAAATATATATATAAGGTACTTATTACTATTACCCAATAATTTGTTCGAAAGATAGTAACCGGTAAGATAAGGGCTATTTGTAAGTTATATTGGTTTTCTTAACATTATGGGTATACTTTTCAAAACACTTATTTCGAAAATATCCTCCAGAAAATAACACTTAACTTTCAGCCCCTACCCAACATAAAATTAAGGGAGGTTTTAAAAAGATTTCAAGATTATTGAAAAAAAAAAACGTAAACACAGTTGCTTAAACGTCACTTAAAAATAGTGTTTCCGGTCCTTGTCGATTGTGTTGTAAAAATTGAAGTTGCATTAGAAATCATAAGCAAAAATGCTTTCAAATTTCTTCCCAATCTGAAACTAATTCTGAAATAAAGTGTGAAATTAGTTTAAGTTATCGATATTTCGCCTTATTTTTGGACGTCATAATTCCCTTTTTCTGGAAAGTCGAACCCATAATAACGAATAAATGACACGTCTAGGTACATATGATAGATCCAGTATGAAAAACTCTTTTCAATTTGATTTTCTTTTGTTCATGTGAAACGACTTCCTTTTTATTTTCTCCATTCGTATTCAGTTCAAATTACCTGACGCTGCAAAATATTACTGACTATTTTTTTGGTATAAAGAAATACCCTTACCTCGTCAAAACGTAGAAACATATATTTAATTTCGTCGTACGTGTCACCCCAAGTTTTGAACTGCTTTTATATGATATCGATGAAAGCCTTTTCCACTCTCATGCTAAGGGAAACAATCAAATTTTTTTTTCGACATTATTACATTTGAGCAGCGCTCATTGAACTAAGTATGTACGAAAATCTTTTTCCGAAAGTGAAAGTTGAAAAGAGTTTGACAGAGATTGAGTGTTCGTTGTGAAAAAAAAAAGGAAATATATAATGATGAAACGTCATTCAAAACTGTTTCTCTTTTATTCAGTCAACGTAAAAATATTGCCTATGAAGCCTGTTATTGAATTCCTTACTCAAAAGTACTGAAGAGAAAGATGACATTCGTAATGGGACAGCTATTCCTGAAATTGCTAGCGTGGTATTTTACTCGCAATTTCTTCCGGTAAGTATAATTTAGTCAGTCTTTCATCCTTTTCTCGTTCTGAGTGAATCCACGTCAAAAAGAACTATTTAGAGGTTTTGACAAAAGGGTGTGAACAGGAACTAAGTTTGACGGTAGTAGATTATTGTCATTGGTAAAGTATAGTAGAAAAAATTACTCCGGAAGCTATGGAGCTGAACTCAAATAATTATTGGGGGGGGGGGGGGGGGGCTACTCCTTCTTCATAGGAATTATTATTGTATTATTGGGGTAAAAGAACAGAGTCGCGGGGATTAAAACCGATTGTTTGATTTACTTGCCATATCCATTGTGTGTATCAGTCTGGGCGATATAAATAACTGTATCACTGGAGATCTTCAGGGACGTAGACCGGATTGGCCTAGTTGTTATTGAACAGGAAATTGTTAAGAAAATTTTATTTTTAACGATTCTAAATCAAATTATAAATAAAAAAGGAAAAATTAACCGCCTCGTCCGGGTTTTGAAGCCGGGAACTTCCGCTTTCCGGGAACTGCTCTTACCACTGAGCTAACGAGACATATGATCTCCCCTTTTGCATTTCTTAATTTGTAACTAGCCTACTAAGCCACTTCTGCTTTCAGCTGGCATTAACAGGTGTTCCTCCACGATCTAATCAAATGTCAGATATCTGTCAATTTTTGTATATCTGCCTTACTGATTACGCACGGAGATATGCGGGCAGATTTCATCTGGCACAGAGTTGTCAGATAGTTTTCGGTCAGTTATCTGGCATGCGTCTGTCTTTAGTGATTACACGATTTTTTATTTTTCATCTGATAAAATACTGGTTTTATCTGGCAAAGACAACATAAACTAATGTGAAGATTATTGTTCAATAATGACTTCTAGAGGAAGGAATGCGGCTGCTTTTATTGTGCATTTTGTACAAGTGAAAGAAAAAAGTGATAAAGTTAAAAAAAGGAGACGAACTTGGGTTAAAGAGTGGATAAGCAAAAGAAATATAAAAGTAGCTATATTAAACTTCTTCTAGAAATAGAAATTCAGAAAGTAGAAAAATTCTGTTAATTATGTTATTTATATACTGTGGTACGAGCAGTCGCCCGGAAAGCGTAAGGTCCCGGCTTCAAACCCCAGACGAGGCAGTTGTTTTTTCGTTTGGCATTTGTGATTTGATTTGGAATCGTTAAAAATAAAAAGTTCTTAAAATTCTTCTATTCTTCAGATTTCATAAGCTATCAACGATAGCGATGATTTCAAATAGCTTCATAGGCAGTACCGAAGGAGGAATAGTCGTCCAAATTCGAGTAGTGCTCTTGAGCGCTGGAGTTAAGTAATCAGATTCAGGCTATCCTCATAACAGCCTGTCGAAGGGATGAATCAGCAGAATTTCTGGAATGTTGCTGTTGGTCTGCTCGATGCCTTCAATGAACAAGCAGGATTGAGATAAGCCGATCTTCTAGTCTAGGCTGTCCCTATCATAGTCTGACTGAAGTATTGAACTAGTGGAATTGCTGTAATACTCATGCTCAACTGCTAATCTTTATTATTAGTGCATTTGTAGACGAGCTGAATTGGGGCATAATCTCTGTAAGAAATAGCTATTTGGTTAGGCAGCAAAAGCAATTTTTTTTTTTTTTGGTTTGTCACTCGGGCAGTATTTTCTGAGAACTTTAGGCTTTTACTTTCCTGGTCAGGACCTGACACAACCTTGACGAAAATTCCTTTTTTTTTTTTAATATTTATAAAAACTCAAAGGCCTACCTAGCTAAAACTTTCTGCGTTAAGCAAAGTTATCCTAGAGTAGCATTTCGAATCGAATATTGCTAGGTTTATAGCAAAGTTATTAAAGAGTTCAGAATTTTGTGACCTGGCATAGAACTTTATAGCCACAGCTCTCCTCGAAACGGTAAAGAGCACTTGGCTTTGTACGGCATGAAGCAGTCCTGCGCTCCGGCAGGTTGTTCTTAATTAAATCAAACCCCAATAGGTGTAACTGGCAAACTCTGGTGAGTGGTGTGTTCTACTACACGTTCTTATTTACACAGTCCTTGTTGCGCGCAACGTGATTTTATAGGAGTCCACGAATTACAAAAAAAAAAAAAAATAAAATAAAACCTAGCTACTTTTGACGTTGTAAAAAGAATACTATATTTCATTATAATTAAAGAGTTAAAACGATTGTACACAACTTTCGTCGAAAAAAAAAAATGAAATATAATGAAATTGATTAGAAAGATTATGAAAGAAATCAAAGAGAAATTATGAAATTAATTTATCTTAACGAAGACCAAATGGTATTAATTGGAAATGCCAAGATGGCCGATAGCAGAAAGGAGATCGCTGACACAAAAAGGCAATGAAAGAAATTAAAAGACAGCAGTGGAAAATAACACTTACCTTTCACTTCTCAGGCTTTTCTTTTATATTTCCATTTTTTATTTTTTTATTTTTTTATTTTGAAACTCCAAAAAAATTACTTTGACAGTCCGCGGAAACTTAGGAAAAGACTGACTGAATGACATACCAAAGAAATTAATTTATTTGTTTTTGCCCCCTATTGGTCGAATATTAAATCGGTCGAATATTAAAATATTGTTTTCTCTATTTTTAAGCCAAAAGGTTCATTTCGACTCTTTCTTTAGGGGCATTATATCAAAACAATTTTCCTTTGCATACTTTTTGCAATTTTCGCCAAAAAATGGAAATTTTGACAGAAGGACTCACATGTGAGAATTTTTATTTACAGGGGCTTTTCATTTAATACTGTTTTAAGTAACATGGACTTTGGATTGCCTACTTCACTTTTCATTGATACGTTTGGTCGTTAATATTAAGTTTCGTGTGAAAATTGGTAACTTTCCCGAGTTTATAGGTTAGAATTATCTATATTCCATTTTGTGACCACTTTAATTCAGAAAGAGGTTCGGATGGGATAAGAAAATTAGTAAATCACTAAGTTAATAATTTTACATGTTGTATTGTTTCAATTAATTAGAGGTGATGACCCCTTGTGAGTCCATGCGTACCCCCTTTTCGCTCAATATGAATCGTTACAATTTTATTTAAGCTATTGGTCTCTTGATTCGTGCGCGCCTTTTGTATATCTAAGTGTATATATGGAGGGTTGATAGTGGTGATTTGGCTGATCCGGAATGCATGTGACTATATATGTGAATTTCAGCTTTGATTCTCCTATCCACTCTACTTACTTCCTGGGTCAGAAAGCTGCACGTTAAATATATACAGTATCTAAGGCTTAATTGACAACAAGAGGTAAAACTTAATTTCCCTTCATATACTGTGAATATCTGATTGAGATTTCTTTTCAGTTTTTAGAGATTCTGCCAAGCCGTAGCAAATGGGGCTAGTGGTGGTCTACGTTCTTAGTAGATCCCTTAGGTTGATTAACCTATCTTTAATCCATATACCACCGCAGATAATGGAATAAAGTTTTAGTGGCCATATTTATAGAGCACAGAATTACGAATGCGGTAATCAATTTTTTTTTTTTTTATTTCCACATATATAGTATAGTTCGTGTGCTCAGCTAGAATGGAGAAGACATCACACTTAAGATATTATAGAGAAAAAGACGATCATTTAAAGGCAGATGGGGCGAGCTGTGAGGTCGCGGTCAAGTTGTACCTAATTTTCAAGTTCAGAGGGTTTTTGTTCATCTGAGTAACATGAGAATCGAAAAAAGTTCGAAATAATCACCAATTTTAAATGAGTTTAAAATGAAAAATATGTATAAAAGAAATTTCTCTAAAACCAAAGAAAAAAATTGCATGTTAAACTGGAAAAAAAATTATAAAATTTATGTGCCAAGTTACCCATCATCGCACCCTTACCACATTCGAACACCGACTTTCTATTCCTACTTAAAAGTAATTTCGCCATTTTTTCACTAGAAAAATTTAAAACTAAAATTCAGAGCTTTTCCTCATCCCCTCGGGCTGAAATTTTTGCTTCTACCCTTCTTAAAGCAGACACCACCATCAACATCCTTAAGCTATTGCCAGATTATATATATGTATATGTATATCATAGAATTGCTTAGGTAATCCTCTTAAGTAATTTTATTTTTTGGTATTTGCTTATCTTGATTCACTAGAAATTTACAGTATTATAGGAGTATACCCTGGATGGTAAAGGTATGCCTGAGTGACAGATTTCTTCCAGTAGCTCATACCAATTATGGATTATGTAGATTAAAAATATTTCTAAAAGGGAAAAGCATAAACCAAATAAATCTGACTCCACCAGGATAGCAGATTTTAATTCCATTATTGATTAAGTCAGATGCTCATAAAAATACTTCCGAAATTCTCTTTCAGTTATAAAGTGAAGCAGGCAAAGGTCTTTTTTATCATAATTCCAGCATGGCAGGCCAAATTGCCGGAAGCTTACTTGCGATAAAAAGTTCACAGTCCCAACCTCGGAATTTACCCAACTCTAGATTAATTAAGGATCCCGATAATCTTTAATCTGCTCCCATTTACGTACATCCAGATGTATCTTCAAGGCATTAGGTACATGGAGTACTTTATTATAATTTCTTTTATCGAACCCCACAAATGCAAAATCATGTTATTTTAAAAACCAACGGAAAACTCCAATTTCTCATTTCTCTCTGCTGTTGATCTTCACTTAGGGAAATTTTACTTAGATTATAATAAGTCGTTAAGCCATTAATGTACCTTAAAATTACCAGCATCATCTGTCGCACGGAATTAATTTCAATTCCTTTTAATCAGAAAAAAACTCTTGTAAACGTTAAAAGGGATAAATCTAAGTGGGACCTTTATATTTAGAACTAAATCGATGTGTCAAATGCAATTTCTCCATCTCTGATGTGAAAGTAAGCTATTCCCGCCTCTTCCTTCGACAAAGTTAATCTGTAAAGCCTCCTCCGCACGACAAGCTCTAAAGTCATCAATTATAATCAGCAGAACTGCAGTTAAACGAATCTCGAGCACGCAAGTTCTGGGAATGCTGACGTTTTAAGTACCCCAGATGTCCACATGCTTTTAAAATACTCCAACATTCAATTTCATTCCTCGGGGAGGCAGGATTGTAGGCAAAGTAAAAGCGACCTTAAAGTCTCCAGTTTTTTATATTTTTTTTATTGAAATAAAAGGACAAAGTCATGGCGAAATATGGATAATGGAGCAATAACCATGATTCATGGCTCATCCGTTTTTCAAAAAGGATATCCTTCGGGGAAGTTTCAATTTTTACCAAAGATTTTACTTAATATGAATATGATTTATGGGTTTTGTCTATATAAAATAACCCCTTTTGCGGTTATCATGTGCAGCTTCTCTTCGTATAGAAATATTTTTATATCCAGGTTCGACGCTGTTTTGGTCCATCATCATCATCATGAAGACTGGTCGCGTAACTACCGTTGCTTGCATGACTATTAATATTGTTGTTGTTGTTGCTCATACCACCCAAGTTATCCCGATGTCCCATTTGTCAGGATATTGTACGTCTTGCAGTCCATCGTTGTTGGTTGGAGTTATTTCTGCATTGAACCAGATCATTATTAAAGGAATTCATGGCATGCATTCCAGCATTATTAGTTGATAGGTAGGTGGCATTGGTTGCTTGGTTCACGGATAGATGCATCGGAAGTCTCACAGATCCTGCAATAAAATAGAGAAAATATTATGAAATGTTTTAATGGAAATTTTTATAAAAAAAGTGTGGCTGTATTTGTATAAATTTAAGAGACTCTTCGGGAAAATATTTCATTTCTATTGCCGCATATTTGTGACATTAGTATGTAGAAGAACAGGATATTAATTTTATGAAGTTTTTTTTTCTAGAGAGTGGATATTTTCGTTGGTGGCTATTATGGGAGCTATACTCGCTATCATTCGAAAGGTATCACAGACAGATTAGTTATTCATTTATTTATTTGATTTATTAACTTATTACGTCTACTTGTTCCCAGTTTTAAGATTTTTCAAATAGAAATATAGTTTTAAAATGTTTATCATACAATTAGTATAAATCCAGGTGCACAATTAGGGCTGCGCAGCTTTTTTCGCTATACGAGTTTAAAGAGTGGACAGTTTCTTACGTGAGCTGATATCTCAAAAATTATAAAATGTCGAATAAGCTCTAAACCATGAAGTTGTATATAACCAAAGAATATATAACTTAACCCAGTTAGTTACTGAGTGGTGAGTGGCGTGTCGTCAAAAATCAGAGAGTTTTCATAAAATTTGTGAAAGCGGGTCGTAATAATACGACCCCCTCATATAAAACCTTTCAATATACGATATGCGTATTGTTTCTATTAGATGTTCTTTGGTATAACCCTATATGATGTATACAGGTTAGCTGTTGATGCTCTCACCTCTGCTTTTCTTTAGACCGCTGTAAAATATCTGAGAACTTTTTATTAAATAACCTTTATCAACTCACTAACCCCTGACTAAATAATTTTGTGCCTGAAAGTGCCGTTCGTGATGCAAGTGTTTAGTTTTTGGAAGAGTTTTAGGATATTAAACATGGATGGATTTACACTGAGTTCTTTATTTCGAATAAGTAAATGGGGAGCTTTCTGATGAGCTAATTTATTTTTACGTTTTCGGGGGGTTTAGGGGTTTGGGGTTGTCCAATTTGTGTCGTGTGTGATACCAAATTAAAGCTTTTGCTAAGTGCTATTAACAGGTCTATTTCTTTTTCTTCTATAAGGAATTTTATAGTAGGCTTTTTCACGCGACTATCGTTAAAATGCGTGATTTTCAAATTTGTGCCTGTCTGTCTGTCCGCCCTTACGGTAAGTAGAGAACGCTTTCACTTAAAGTGCTAAAATCTTACACACGAGCGGTTAAAAAAAAACGTAAATTTAAGTCTGAAAATGGAACCAATCGGGCAACTTCCTTCGTATGGTGGTTGCAATACAAAAATTTGTTTTTCACTATTTATTTGCGGACTGCCTAAGAACGCGTCGACTTATACTCGGGACAGACTTGCGGTTTCAAATTAAGATATTGATATTGTAATTACGTCATATTGCAATAATAGAATTTCTGAGACACACTTGCGCTTTACGATACTTAGAATTAATTTCAGTGGTATCGCCGTAAACGTACGGCGAGCCTGTGGTGTTCCAGATAGAGTATCGCCGTACATGTACATCCTGCCATGGTTCAGCCTGTTTTAGGCAGTTTTTTTACATAATTCTATCAATGAGATTTGTAGGTAATGAATAAATATTGGGGAAAAAATACGAGTATATGCAGCAATTCCGCACGAAAACGATCAAAAAGTGCTTGTTTTGGACCCCATCATCTCCGATTTGGATGAAAGTTTCACAATTTGTAAGGAATACCAAAATAGCTCACTCGTAATTTTTGCTTTCCTCTACCCCCCCCCCCCCGCCCACGCCCCATGAGGATTTTTTATTTCGTAATTTTACGATGAAGCGTCATTTTCAAAAAATCTTATCTCCAAAACAGAGGAACCGATTAACCCTCCGATTGGTGACAAGTCTGCGAGCTGTAAAATGAGGTACAAGGTTCCTAGAGACCTTTAAGGAAATACACGAGGTGACCTGGACTATAAGCATGCCGATGTGTTCAATATTTATCCGCATGATTTTGCGTGTGTACCTTCTAAAAGCCTTGCTGGAACCTTAACCTTGAATAATACTAAGAAAAGAATTCCACTTATACGAGCAGCCTGGGCAAAATAACGATTTTTGGTTGAATGTAAAAACTGCAGTTTTTAATATAAGTAAGCTGGGCTTTTATGAAATATTAACTTATGTAAGAAGATAGGCTGACGTCTAGACGTTTCAAAGGAAGGGCCAGGGATCGATGCTATATACGCTGATATGTGCGCGCTACGAAGGAGCTTATAAATGTATCGAGTAAAATTATTGAACGCAACTTTCAATTTTCTTTGACACACAAAATCAAGTTTGCTGGGTATTATTAGATTGCCATATGTAAACTATGATAAAATTACTGACTTCGCTAACTTCAGTTTAAAATCCACTGACATGGAGCTTGAACTAATCCGCAGAGCACTATATATCTTTTCATCATATCTGAAATGTATGTGCAGCAGCTGAACTTGGAATTAAATTTGATTCCTAAATTTTTGACTAAGTCAAATTTTTCTAGAGCACGCCAATAAATTGCTAAGCAGTTTTATTTGAACGGGTTCAGTGAAAGCTCATTAATTGAATATAATTTCCTTTGCAAATCGTTAAGGATTGACGTGTTTTTATGTATAGGACATCTGATCTTATATTACAGTGTAGTGTTGCTTTGAAGTGTCACTTTTAATTGTTGATAATACACATTACTTTAATCCGTTAAAAGTTTTTAGGTTATGTTGTCAAGAGCCACACGCAGGGAGGTGTGAACTTCTAAAATATAAATTTCTTGTTTTTTGTTTTTAGAAATTGACCAGGGGTTGTCAACTATAAAAACAACGCAATTAATAATTGTTTAACGTTGGATATCTAATTTCTTAGTTGAATCATAATACTGCTTAGAATCTATTTTTCATTTGCCTTTACCTTGATGTTTTTCAATAGATGAATCATCAACAACTGACTCACGGTGTGGTCAACCACTAAATCTCAATTTAAGTTTCTAGATCATGCCACAAATAAAAGGACTATTTCGAAATTAACGGCTGAGGATATGGAACGTGCTGTTCACGAGATGAAGAAAAAAAATCGTCTACTACAGCTGCTGCCAGGAAGTATAATGTTCCGCAAACTAGGTTAAGGTATAAATTAGAGGAAAAGCCGCCTATTGGCAGGTACGTAATTGGTTTACTTATTACTTATGGCTTAGGATACTTCAATCTTTTGAGGGTCTGGTCTGGTGTACTGGTATTAGCACTTCTATTTTGCAATTTGAGGAAGGAGTCTAAAAAAAATTTTTTTGTTGATTTCAGAAAAATGGGCCCTGATCGTGTGCTTTCAGAAGCTGAACAGAGAATGATTGAAGATCTGATTTTGAAAATGGCTTCCTTGGGATTTTCCGTTACTATCACCCAGCTTATCTTCAGTGTTCAGAACTTTTTCTTTTTTTTTTAATTAGAGGCAGGGGGACTGAAAACCCCATTCGCAGCACCGACGCTATAGCGGCCCATTGTGCTGTGAGACCATACTGAAGGAAACTAAATGGCAAACATGGATCAAGAGATTTATCCACAGACATCCAAACTTGTTCACAACGAGGTGCCAAAATTTACCAATCAGCAGAGCTTCTGAAAAACTTGAAGACATCATAGCGTGGTTTGGCGAAGTTGAAGGGTATTTACGTAAGCACGACCTTGCCGAGGTCCTGAAGAACCCTTCAAGAGTATTTAACACAGATGAAACTGGAATATCATTGCTAAAAGGGGAGAAAAAAATGCTTACCAAGTTGTTAACAATGACGAGAAGGAGTGTATAACGGTACTTGTGACTGGAAGTAGCAAGGAGCTGTGGCGCCTACCGCAGTACTGTGCAAATACAAAAAAATCCCATTTGAAGTACTGAACGAATTTCCTGTAGAATAGAGCTATGATTCTACAGACTCAGGATGGACGAAATGTGCTGCTTTCTATGAATATGTGGCTGAGGTTTTCCATGATTGGCTACTAAAAGAAAAAATTACTGTACCGAACATCTTCTTTGTAGGTACGCATACTTCCCATATCAGTTTTCAAAAAAAGTCAATTTTATGAACGGAAGGGCATTATATTAGTTGCTTTATACCCAAATTCTACACATTTAATACAGCCTATGGATGTGTTTGTATTTAAAAGTTTGAAGCAAGCCTGGAGAAATAGAGTTCACCCATTGCAGTTGGAGAAAATTTTAAAACCAGTGTTAAATAGGAAACATTTCGCCAAACTTCTAAAGGAATTATAGATAAAACTGTGATAGCGTCTATTCTACAAAACGGATTCAGGGCATGCGGATTATACCCCTAGAATCCAAAGCATTTGATCCAATTACGCCACAAATCCCTTCATCTAAAGCAAATGACGTACGTAAGCATTACCTGCAAGGAGTACAGAAGTTTTTTAATTAAAATGTTGATCATCAAAAACTGGAAAGCTTTCGGAACGGAGATATTGCGCTTAATGATGATTGGGAGGGATGAATCTTTGTTTCTGCGTTGGAAAATAATTCAGGCAGAAATACCTTAGCTAATGTCCGTATATGAGGTTAATTGAAATGAAAATCTGCCTGATAGAAAAAATAATTCAACTGAGGCTATGAGGCCAGAAACTGGCCCCTCTGCATCCACGCAAGAAGACATTGTGCCGATTGTGCGGAGTCCTTGTATTTCTCCTATTGAAACATCGTCGGGTTTACATGGAGATTCTGCACTTACCAGTCCTTTAAAGAGGCATTTCTTTTTTCTTACTAAGTTAACTAACAAAGTCCCTAAAAACCCTAACAAGGGAACGATGCCTACGGTAATTTCAGGAAAATTATGCTAGGAAAAAAAAAGAGGAGGAGAGACTCAAAATGGAGCAAGCTGCAGAGAGACGTAGAAAAAAGCAAGCTAAAGCCGATAAAGAAAAGAAATGACTTCTTCAGAAAAATAAAGAGAAGGCACAACGAAGTAAGAGGAAATCATTTTCTTCTGAGACCTCTGATACAAGCGTAAATATTTCTGATGGTGAAAGTGAACACTCCGAATTGCAATCCGATCACATTTTGAAGGATAACAACTGATTACCTATCCAAAAAAAGTCAATGAATTCGTAATAATCCTCTACGAAGGAGAATATTTTCCGGGGAAAATTGTAAAAGTGTCCTTCATCAATTGCAAAAAACAGTTGTCTATTGAAGTGGTCTGATAGACCAGATTTACTTAACTATGATTGGAAGGACGTTATGTCACATATTAATCAACCGAAGTAAGTGAGCAAAACTAGGAACATTTATTCTCTTCTAGAACTTGATTTTATTTGGAAAATTTAAATATGTAGATACTTACCGGTAAGGTTTGTCTTGTAATTTTATCAAATATATGTGTTTGAATTAAACTTGTGCATTAAGTACTGTTTTATTAGAATGACCCCTTAAGGTACATTAAATATTTTTAATTTTTTGCGGCCATATGCTCTGGTGAAGACGGGAATTTTGAGGATGTCAATTACTGAAAGATTTTATTTTCACGGATGTCAACTACTGAGCCTATTACTTGATTTCCTAAATTGAACTAATTTAATACTAAACGGATTTAATATTTTACTTTTGGATTGAAAGGTTGTTTAAAATAAGTGGTATGATAAGTTAAAATTCTTTTTCTCGTCATAACCGAACATATAGCCCCAATCGGAGTGTTTTTGAAAGAATTCGACCTTAACTACCGGTACGTTTACCTTAGCAGCTGCATTTCTAGAAGTAGTTTGGGTAAATATTAATGTCAGAATTCCTTGAGAACATGAGCTATAATTGAAATTTTCTGCAATTACTTTAAGTAAAGCATCGTCCTTCTAAAAGTAGAGCCGGAAATTCTCTTTAATAGCATAAATCCAGTGCCCAGAATAATCCGAACCTACGGGCAATAAGGCTTGACTAACTTACGATGAGTTTCTGCAATATCCCACAAACTATTTAAGTTAACCTGTTAACTTGATTGCTCCGATAGAATTCTTTTGGAAAAATAATTCCCAGATTGCTTACATAATTAAATAAATAACAGCATCATCCAACAGTATGCCAGGAAGGCAATAATGTTGAAATATTGCCACCAGGAATGCTTATGTTATTGAATTTGACTGTTTTAAGCCGGACACAGAGGCATGAGATTTGAGTTTAAGTAATATACTTACGGCATCTTCTATAATTGATATGTAAATATATTTCCATATCTTCTGCATATGTCACATATCTTGCATAATTTATAACGGTATCAATGTCATTTATGTATAACCTTCCGTTCAACGAGACAAAGTACTCGCCGTTTTCCACAGGATACAAAATAACAAATTTAATTGCATTCAAGTAAAACAAGATTGTTTACAAAGTCTTTCATTTGTAACTATATATGTATATAATCTGCATTTTTCCATTATCTAGTAACATGTAAGGAATTTATTACGAAATCACTTAAATTACATTCTTGAGTAGCCAGTCATAAAATTCCCTGCATTTTATATTCCACGAGAGATTTCGTCAGAAAAGCAAGACGTTTCTGCAGCTCACTGTTCAGTAAATTCTTCCTTTGATTTCTTCTAAAATTGTTTCAGATATTTCGTACCTAGCCTCTTGAGACTTTTTCAAATACTCGACGTTATCCATAAATAAAAGAACTAAGGCCGCGAGAGTCATTAACTTCGAAGGCATAAATTTGTGAAACAATAACGAAACAATTTTTACTTCTTTTCCGGTTGTTCTTCCTCATGGATGTAGGAGCATAAAAGACATTTCAGATATACTACTTATGCTCAGAAGATCGCAATTAAGACGTCAATTTGGGATAAAAAAAAATATTCTAGAACACCAAGCTTTACTGTTACGACATTTTATAGCTCGTAAACATGTTTTGTGAATTACTCTCTCGGGAATAATTATGGGGCAATTGCAATTTAGCTGGAAATAGAAATAATAAAATATTTCCGAAAATCTGTGAGTTATTTTTCCCGAATTTTCTATCAACTCTGTTGGAAATGAAAGTTTCTAGTCATTATGTCTTACTAACTGTTCAGGCAATAAAATCCCCCTCATTCAATCGGGAAATAGTGATTTCTTTCCTTTAAAGCAGAACTTGAAGATTTCAGAAGAGTCCAACCTTAATCTCAATGTATGGAATCAGATTTCCAATAAATGTGGCAGACAATTGGAGATTATACCTATATTTTTGGCAATGTAAGTGATTTGATTTTTACAAATGATTTCAATAGGTATGTCTAGGCAAATTATTCTAATAATGATGAAAATATTTATTCATCATGAGCAACATACAACAAAAATGCAAAATTCATGCAGCACATCATCATTTCAAACCGAAAAAAGTTCAATCTATATTACTAGGAGACAGTACAGATCCCACAAGAGCTAACTTACTCTAGTGTCGTAATCAGGGAGCCTGATAGCATGGTCGAACAGTTTCCAATCTAATGCAGAATTCTCTAAAAATAGTCTCCAACTAAAGATGGGTATCTGAGCCGATCCTGATAAAACAGCAACCGCTCCATTCAAAAGGAATGGAATGGAAGGTTTTAGGAGCACTTGGGAGCTCAAATCAAAAATAACCTTGTGGTCATACTTATCAGCCATAACACCTATGGTACACACTCAGTCGTATTCTGTGTCGAAAGCTTAGCAAGACATCTCAAGATCGTTATGCAAAAATTGTTCAAGGGTGAGATTAATGAAGAAATTTATAACGCTCTCGAAAAAGAGAAGAAAAACAGATATTACAAAAATGGCCTCAAAGAACATCTTACGTTTTATTAAGAGACAAAGTATAGTAAATTAGTATGGCGCATCAACCTCGCCTAATAAAAATAAGAAATACTTAGGGTGGGTGAAACGTAAAAAGAAACTACACTTATCTACAAGAATTTTCACGGAAAAAAGATTTCGTTTACAATTCAGGGATTCGCTGATTAAATCTATTCTGAATTTTCCATGCGACAAACTTTATTTTCTGTATATCACACGTCTTTTTCAAAATTTCCGAAGAGGTTTCAAGGCAAACAGTATCACGGGAGAAAATGTTAAAAGTATTCATAGACGGAGTTTGGATTCTTTAAATGTTCCTTAAATAACCCTTTAATAAATGCCCATCTGGTTTCGTTTCTTTGCCATCCAAATCCAAATATAGCTTCAATTTTGACCGTTCTATACTGGAGTCTTTCCTTAAGCCTCTACCGATACCTGAACTTGACATCTATCATAGATGGCACAAGAGCTAGATGTCGCATGAAATATTAGAGCAGAGTATAAATTTTTTTTTATTTTTTAATAAATTAAAAAATTAAGTATTGAGGCAATAAAATAAAAATAAAATTTATGTAAAATCTACAGCTGCAGCTGTTACCTGATGTAATGTTGAGGAATATGAGCCTAAGGTTCATTAGAACACTTCTTCTACCACATTTCTCATTGTGCAGCAGAGTTGCCACTTGAAATCTTTCTAGCGTAGCCGGAGAGTAATTTGAGTGAAAAAATTACGAAAAACGTAAAAGCTTATACCTTAGACACAGCACTCCTAATGAATAATTAACCTAATGACTCATTAGTGAAGAAGAGAAATGGATCAAATTGAAGCGGTAAATTTAGTTTTTATTTAGTAAATTATTCAATTTAACGACTTGGAAATGCAAAAAACAAAAAAATTATATTAAAAAGTATTTTGATCATATAGTTTGTGTTTGGTACTTGTTTTTCTTATTTTTCATACAGAGCCGATGCACAGTGAAGCTCCAGATTTATATTATATTACAAAAACCATTCAGTTTTAGTATATTATTCCTCATTAGTGAACTAATGATCATGATCATTATGATCTGATTTTTAAGCGCTAATTATAAATAATAATTGGTAATGATTCATTAGATCATGCTGTTTGTCTAAAGTATACTTAATAACTATAACCATTGACTAAAAATTTGTCTTATTTTTCATAATTTATCTGTATAAAAATGGTTTACAAATATTTCAGTCGGGTCGAAATTTGTAAAGTAATTTTTAAATTTCCTTTGATAGACTGTTTAAATGGAATAGAATTATTAATCACAAAATAATCTAATCATATTTTTTTATAATTTAATTTAAAAGAAACAAAAACCAGCACGAAGGTTTCTATAGGGCAGTGCTAATATATTTAAAGCCAAACCATTTAATAAGCCAAAGTAATTGCCGTAAGCATTTATTACCACCTTCCTCACCTTACATTTCTTTATATAAGACAAGTGAGCTCAGGAATGCAAGGAATTTTCAAATTGCTATTGCCTAAACCTGATGTAGCCTTTAATGACTGTGTTAGGTTAATCTATGGGCAATCTTAGGTTTTATCATATTTCCCCTTTTAAGTCTTAACTTCTGGGTTGCTCATTAAATATCTCCTTAAATCTAACGCGCTTTTCTTTCTATACACTCAGCTTCACACGCAAACTGCAAAATATTCACACTTCCGGAAAACTGTCTAATTTTGAATTTTTTCAAATTATTTGCCTATGGAGTAATTCGAAAACCTGGATCTCTCGACGTTTTCAGGAAGTTATTACGTAGGATGGTGTTCGAAATTATATACAAAAAATGATTTAGTTGGTCACCTGGAGGACCCGATTTCAGACGTTATGCCGAAATGTCATACGGATGGGTCCAATATGAAAAGTAGAGCAGGCTTGGGCATACATGTGCCAAAGTACCATTTTGCAAAGGCACTTGGGCTTCATCATCAATTTTCCAGACAAAAATACACCTTAAGTTCAAATGGGCATCCTAGGGCACTTAGGGGTAATGTTACAAAAGATCTAATAGATCTCGGTGACTAGATAGGAAGCAGGAACTCTGTCTGTATCTCTCCACCAAATAATAATAAAATGAATGCCGAAAATTATTAGTAATTATATTTTATTGTAAAAGAAAATTATGAATAATTCATAAAATCAAAAACTGCTACAGTCTATTAATATTGTAACATATCTACACTGTAAAAAATATTAGGAATATTCCCTAAATTTAAGACACGTTTTTCCCTAAAAATAAATGTAATTACTCTGATAGAAATGGAAAATCAGTTAATTTCCCCAAATCAATGGAACATTCAATGAATTTAGGTGTTTGGCGCCAGAAAATCTCTAAAGTACGTAAAATTCCCGAAATGTTAAGCTCTCTTGGATATAAGGAAAAGAATATTTAATTTAGGTATTATGCTACATTTTATATGAAAACATATTTTTGTTTATATAATTCACATTTTGTTCTTGAAAACAAGTCATATATCCATACTACTTAGTAGTATGGACCATAAGAAATGAATTATTCAGCTAATTCTTATGTTTTTTAAAAGGGGTGACCTTCACCTATGGTGGAGCGAGGTGCGGTGCTATCACATATTCCCTACATTTAACGGAATATTCTCTAAATTTTAGGGAATAGTCCTTCCATTTTATGGGGTGGGGGGGGGAAAAACAACAATTTAAAATTGCCTATATTTTAGGGAATGTTCCCTACATTTGAAGGAATATTCCCTAAAATGTGGGGAAAAAACAAAAAAAAAACATTGAAATTCCCTACATTTTAGTGAATATTCCCTAAATTTTAGGGGGAGGGGGAAACAAAAATTTCCTACATTTGAGGGAGAAAAACCTACCTACATTTTAGGTATGAAAACCTAATTTTAGTTTTCCAAGGTAAAGGTCTCTCTAATCTTATCGACAAATGCCGAACCTGTGTGGCACAAATTGTTGCCACTCACCTTAGGGAATTATTTTTTACTGTGTAGCCTACTATATATTTTCTATAAGCAGTTGGAAAGTTACTTGTCGAATAAGACAAGAATAATAATAGTTTACACATAAGTTTAGCCAAGGATGAGGCACAGTGTTATGGCCCAACCTACGGAGCATTCTTCCAGCAGCCAAAGGCATTACAGCGAAATTATCAGCAATTGCTAAACAATAACCGCGCATGGTAATTGTTCTGCAACTGTCGGTTGTTTTGCTGATTAGCCCAACAGCTGGCTGCAATGAGCGCTTAGTGGAGCAATCGACGATTACAATAATAATTAACCTCGCATGGTAAATATTATGTAAAGCGATTGTTTACTACTAAGCGACTCAGGTGCTGCAACCGGTGGAAAGAACGACGAGGTTGTTGTCGTTTGTTTATATCCGAGTTTTACTTCCGAATATTGGGGCATAAAAGACCAATGACTGGTCTGGCGAGTGCCGTTAAGTATTCAGTCGCGAGTTAACTTTATTTTAGATATCAAGTTACCGTTCGGTTCGGGTTAGAATTGCGTGAATTACATATTAAGATAGGTCAGTTTTATTGTCGTAATAAAGCATTAATGTGTTAAACAAGTTCGCGAGTTTTATTCATTTCGGTTGATAATTGATATTTTGATATTTTCTATGGATTCTTGTTCGATTGCTTTGGGAAACGACAGCAGCTATTAAGTAACAGGCGAGAAACCAATAAGACCTGAGGCTTTAAAGACGTTAATTTCCTTAAAGACCTCGTATGGATGTGTAGCTTTATCAAGGGAGTCAACATTCAAAACCCACTTCACCACATTTAAGTAGTGAAGGTATAGAGAAACTGGTGTAGTTGTCCCTTGTGGTTCTGACGAAAAACCAAACACCTTTGCAGCCTTTGCGACTTGCCAAGATTCTTTCCTGACCAACGAGAAATTGTTTCCCGTTGATAAAGGCCTTGCAAATGTTATTGTAGTTTGCAGACTTGTTTGGGTTTTAGACATGGATGCAATTCATATCACACTATTTCGCACTTATAGCTTGATTATACTTATCTTTAAGCCAAGGGCCATTTTGCTGCCGTTGAAATTTCCTGTGGGAGTACGGATTGTATTCACTAATGCTAAGACGTAGGGTACGTGCACAACGCGAGGAAGCGAGGCCAGGGCACCATCAAGAGTTAAGAAGAGTCAGTACCAAGATTTGTAAGTTTCGTAAATTTTTCAATACGAATTTCTGGCAGACTATTTGTAGCAGGATAATGATTTATATCGTAAAATTAAAGGCAACGGGGAAGTCTAGTAAATAACGTTGAAAAGAATTAAAAAAAAGGTACTAGTATAGAGATATTAGCTCGGAAGTTTCTAAAAGAGGGTAAAAATTGAAGTCTTTTAAATCAAATTCCAGTTAGTAGATATTCTCATTTCTTTAAATTGTGACTATTTTGGAAAGATAAAGCCCAGATCCAGTGAATAACGTCATTTGTAGGGGCGCTTTTTAAAATTATTTGACTCTAATAGTACTTGTTTTTTCTCCCGATATTTCACCGATGAAAAATTGCAATATTTCATTGAAAGTTATTAAAATACAAAGCAAAATAGCATATTTAAAAATTAAAAAAATTTCAATTTATGTGAACTACAAATTTTCATCGTCTTAAATTGCATGGTTTTGTCGGATGTTGGGTTTCTGTATTTTGCGGTAGATGTCTCAACGTGTTCTGTGGTCTAGACCTAGGCTAATTTTATGTGAATTTTCTCACTTTCAGGACGCAAACCTATGTATAGAAAATTTTATTGCCCACAGGCTCGCTGGTATCTAAATTGAAGCTTTTCCTGAATACTGACTCCTCTTATAAAGTAAGATGATTGCACGCTGAGAATATGCATAATAACCTGTGGCAGAGGACGATGTATCTTCCCTCACCTCGTTAAACTCTTGGTATAGCCAGGTGTCGGTATATACGAACCCTTAGTATGTTAATCAGTGCTAATATGCATTCATCGACATACATCGAAGTAAAATTTAGGTACTGATTGATACAGACATAAAAATATAACAGTTAATCAAATTAATATTAAATCAAATTCATAAATAGCAAACTTGTAAAATCCATTTATCCGCATATAACTCTTCCCTCATATCTCGACTATTTTATAAAAAAGTTAGAAAAAAGTTAAAACTTTTTTGTTTTCCAGTTCTTTAAAAACTTCCAAACGAACATGAACATGTTGTTAAACTCTTCCGTGCTCCAGTTAAAAATATACAAAAGTTTCAAACAAAGCACAATCAATAACTCTCCATCTGTATAATTGGACGTTTTCGAACGGACTTATGTATAAGGACTTTAAAAGTTTATGTAAGGATATTGAATTGAATCTTGAAAAGGTAAAGCACTTCTGTTTCGATTAAAGATTCAGGTTATAAGGCTGGAATTTTTTCCCTTTTCCTATGAAAAGTTAGCTGTGGACAAAAATTTCTGAAGACCTGAACAATACATAATTGTATGATGCTATTACGTGCGTCCATTTCAGACGAGCACACAAGATTTCATAAAGCGATACGTGAGCTTCTTTTGAGATTCACTTTAGAAGTGGAAAATTTAATAAAAACTTACCACTATGCGACATCCGATGGTGTTTTGGGGAACCCGGACACGTATATAAAAATGATCTCTCGGTATCTAAGGATGATAAAATAAATGTGTATCATACTGACAACATATGAATTTTTAATGGAGTAAAAAGAAAAAGAAGCCACTTTATCTTACCATTTCTTATAATACGGTGGTGATCCGGGGAACCGGAGCATGAGTAACGTGACGTGAGGACTTCTCTACGTTGTAACGTTTCTGGTGTGAGGTGCACAAAAGGGCACCAACGAAAAAACTGCTTGAAACCTCTACGAAATCTGAAAAAACAAGAAGAGTTTTATTTGATTTCATTAGTTCAGGATGGAACTAAGTTTGCACTTTCTAGAAAAACGAAAAGAAAAACTTAACACTGCTTTTAGTTTAGAGGTTGCGACAATTGGTGGCTTTTAGAGTAATGGTAGCGGAGCGTTTTGGAAACAATTCGAAATTTATGAAATTTTCTTTGTTTGCTGGTTGTGAGTAACTTCACCAGTATACAACGTTAATTTTAAAATGGACAATGTTCGAGGATACTGATGTTTTGCCTACTTATGATTTTTTAAGCGCATACGTATTATAAACTATAGAACTAAATTTATAAAAATATCCGAATGTATAGTTAATAAGTGAATAGTATGTACGGTAAAATTTGTCGGACTACTATTCGGATTTGATTTCAAACGCTTGAGACCAAAATTAAATCAAATTGGCATTCACATGCCGCCCCTTGAACTTAGGACTTTCCACATGTTGAATATTGTCACCATATACGATCACCGGAAGTATGTAACTCCTAGCTCAATATTTGCAAAGTTTTTATCTATGACTGATCCGAAAAATATTGCGAGTTCGAATCTCGTACGGGGCAAGGTATACAAATATAAAATTTGCAACAATTTAATATTTGTGCGCTGAAAGCATTTGTTTAGAAAAAGGATACAACAGAAAAAAATGGAATAATGAAATGGAAGGAGCCAATTTTGTTAGCTTTTGTTATG
Source organism: Dioctria rufipes (assembly GCA_963924295.1). Lineage (NCBI taxonomy): Eukaryota > Metazoa > Arthropoda > Insecta > Diptera > Asilidae > Dioctria > Dioctria rufipes. The sequence goes on along the minus strand of OZ002741.1, from coordinate 267,747,443 downwards.
CGTAGGTGTGTGCCATGCTCCGAACGGAAAGCACACAGAATAAAAAAATCCCTCTTTGAATTTATTTCTTGAAACCAACACCTTTTTTTCAAATTGTTATTAAATAAAATTTACTTTTAATAAATTTTTCTTTCCTTCAACTTATTATTTCATTTGTTATACACTTTTTTATTAAATCTTTATTTCGTCGGCCGAGCATTGGTTTATCGTATATGCCAAATTGGAAGTTTTTGACCTAAAAGGTGATTTATAGATTTCTTATTGCGCTCTTTCTGAATCTGTGATCGGTTTTTCTCTTAACTCTGAATGATGCTGAAATAATGAGCAGCAATTTTGTCGCATATCCCTAAAAATCAGCACTTGTAAATATTGGTAAGTCGTAAATGCCAATTTATAGAACGTCCGACAATATTTTCTTACAAATTGCAATTATTTTTGGCAAAGTATTGATTTGTCGTACGTATAGTTATAAGCGACAAACATGCGTTAAAGCACAAAAAAAATTTTTATTCAATTTTGTTATGTCGTACGTGCATAGAAAAGTAGGAAAAGATAATCAACATACGACAATAAAATAAAAAGATATTTTAGACTTGGTTTGTAGTACATGCTTACAATTTTCCTTAGTAAACCAAAAAGTATAAAAACATTGGCAACAGTACATTTCCTTTTGTAGTGGCTCCTGCATCGCGCAAAAGAAACAACTACCTTGCTGTAGTTTCTTTGCAATCAGACTAATCTGAAAACTATTGAGCAATAATCCTCGACGAAATGCTTAATTCAAGAAGTCCGTAGTGCATCCGTAGTGTTATAAATAGAAACATTAAAAATCTAGAAATCTATAGCCCGTTATTATTAAGATATCTTAAAAATATGTCCTATACAAAAGTAACGCTTAAATTGATTTAAAGGCAACCATCAAACCTTAAAAGGTACTGTAAGAAATCTTGCAATTTGAATTATGCACAAACAGCTTTTACAAAACTAAAATTATTAAGATAAGAAAGATTTGATTTAATCTCACTTCAATTTAAAACTATAATGGAAGAGACATTGGATATAAAACCACATCTTTACTAAAAAACCAATAAAGAAAACTTTGGGAACACCGAAGCACTTGATTAATCAAAAATTAAATATAATTCAAAATAAAAGTAAGTCTATTTCAAAAGAAAATATTACCGACATTAACAGCTTAATAGCTTTAGCAGTAGACCAAGAGTATTATAAATCTATTTTACAAATAAATTAAATACATCGCCATGTTTGACTAATTTCAACAAATTTATTGTATTCGGACTAGAGTTAAGTTTATTATTTTTCTTATTTCATGCTCTATAGGGAATTTGTTTTAGTTATGTTTTCATCATAAATCAATATCTTTATTTGATCCTTATTATTAGTATCTGGTAATGATTATTACAAAGCACTTAGAGTATTACAAAACAAATTAAAGTGATTCCACTTAAGCAAAAATAATATAATAAGCTCTGATAAGTTTTATGGAATTTTTATACCCTAGCTAGATGATGAGATCATAGGGTATAATAAGTCTGTCATTCCGTTTGTAATGCACAGAAATAATAGCAGAGCAAAATAGATTAAACACTCATACATGAAATTAAAATTTATTTTGATTTTTGCATGTCCGTCTGTTCTCGTGTACGCAACTAAGGATGTTGAAATTTAATACCTGGGCTTTAAAAAAAAAAACAAGAAAATTAATGTTCCAAAATGGGACATCGGCCAACCCTTTGTTTGTATTGACATACAAAACTTTGGGGTTTCAATATATCTTTGCACATGACGTAGAGAGCTGAAATTTTTGCACATGGTTTTCATTAAAATAGTAAATGAAATTAAAAAAATAAACTAAATTGGGCAACCCCTTCTTGGTGTTGCCGTACAGAACTTTTGATATTCACTTTCTTTAACTTTTTTGCTCATATAACATTATTGGTCTTATACCAGTTGTATCGTTCTCTCGAGATAATTTTCATAAAATTATGTAAATATTTTGTGGTATGAATATACAATTTCAAACTTTATTCAATATTGGTGTGGCGTACGTGCTGTTATTTAGTCGTATGTATATGGAGAAAAAATAACTGAAAAAATACTGAATTAAATTAATTATAACTCCTAAACTACTTTAGTAGGAAACCTAATTCAAGCAGTTTTGGTAATCTTTATAAATCGGAGTAACGAAGGTACAAAAATAACATAATCCTATCAGGCAGATATTTTTTAATTGATGGTAAAACACATTAAAATGTGTTTTCCAGCATTATGACCAGATGGCGTATACGACAAACCAATATTCGTCCGACGATTTGTATTCAATAATTTTAACATTTCAAAAATGTGGCATTTATTCCATAATTTCGCTAGATGGATTTTAATAAACGACTCCAAGAGGATCGGGAAAATTGCACCCAGGTATTACTTGTAACGAATCTGTACATAGATAGACATTTAGATATAGATAGATAGTTTAATGAAGTTTTATATAGAAAATTTTCCTTCGTATAATTCACAATAGCTTTTTGAATTGATGTTTATAAGTAGGGCAATGTAGATTAACCAGACACTTTGGTCCGCCTACCCAAATTTCCTACAAAAATTTCTAGCAAGTTGAACTGGCCTGTGCGGGAGATCTAGACAATCCTCTCTACCTCCAAACCCTGCCTATAAGCCAGTACGTGAAGAACGGAAAATTATTGGTAGTGCGTGTAACAAACAGAAGCCTTTAATCGGTACGTGTGCAACGGAAAGCCATCCAACGAGTCAAGTAAGTGAAGAACGGAGAGCTATTGGTAGTACGTGTGACAAACGGAACCCAATAGTCAGTACGTGTACAACGGAAAAACTCTCCTGTCACCAGTATATGAACAACATAGGACTAGTGGTGGTACGTGAGAAACGGAAACCACTAGTTAGTACGTGTACAACGGAAGTCTCTCCTGTCGCACACTCAAAGTAGATTAAGAAAACATAGAAAGAATATCACTAATATAGATCATTTTACATTTGTAATAGGGACGCAAGAGAATAAAGAACTAATTTGAACTCAACCCAGCTGTTGTCATTTGGACTCCTCACTCCACTGAAGCTACTCAGAGTCAGATTTCGACGTTGAGCTACCGACCGAACTATTGGCGCCCGAACAATCCCGACCGAACAAGCAACCGACGTCACATACTCATGAAAACAAAACAAAAAATCGTTTAGCGTTTTTGCTTTCTCACAACGCACAGTGGGGCAATTGACCTATAAGGTGGACCATAAATCATAAATATTGACAATATTTGGGGCACACGCTGTTGCTGTAAATAGACACTGGTTGTTTCTGTAAACCTATGAAATTTCATGTGCTTTTTTTTTTACATTCGGTTTGATCTGAAGAGGTTAAGTGGAAGAAAATCATTCTGGATTCTCTGATATTTTCGGGAAAAATGAGAATTTTATTTGAGAGGAACTTTACATATCCTTTTAGCGTCCTGGCCAAAACGAAATTTATATTTTTCTTAAAAAAGTGAGGTAGTGTGCAGCTACTTAATTATGAATTGTTTGATAGGATTTTGAGGGATTCAATAAGATTTTGTCGTACGGGTAATTCTACGTTCTCTCGATTTTGATTTTTAACTCGTTGTCTCAGTTGCACTACAGTAGTACATAGCCACATTCTTTTCCCCCATTAATACAAAAGACGAAAGTATACGACATTATTTGTTTCATTCTGGAAAACACGAAAAAATTTCAATTTTGTTCGGTTTCTTCCTATCTTTTTATTTGGTTATCTTTGCCGAAAGCGTACAATCCTTAATTTAGTTCAGTTCCTCTCCGGGATGACTCAGTCGATGTCATTTGTTTGCGGAGTTTACACGTGTGATATTATCGTTTGTTTTTACCTGTTTTTGTGAATTTATTGTTAGTTTAATTTCGGAAATATTCCACACTTTCGTTGTGGAACTTTCAAGTTCAGGTATGTATTATAATTTTACTAACCATTACTTGCAAAAAAGTATGTATAGTTTTAAATCATTGCTGTCACATAAATTAGGAGTTGATTATTAGTTTTTTCTTTTTAATTATTCTCGGAAAGACGTAGATTATTAGTTGTGTCCCACCCCGGGTCAGGTTTTCCGATTTTTCGTTTTTCTAGCCCACTAAACCCTGACCTTCACGATTGTGCCCGTCGGCTATTAATACATATTTCCTTCAATAACGTTGGATACGGGTCGGTCGGGTTGTAAAAGTTTCTATGTGGATTTCAGTAACACATTTGAACGCCGAAAATTTTTCCATTTTTTAGGTCCCAAATTATTAAAAAAAATTCTAGTTTAATAACTTTTGCGACCACAAATTTCTCCGGTCTTAAAGGGCTTGTAAACTATATATTTCATAACCGATTTTGCTGTATGCTCTTGTTTGCTCCTTTCCTTAAACTTTCGAAGTTCATATTTCCGAAAATATTCGAAATTCAAATAAGCATTTAGTAACACCGTTAAAGGGAAATATTCAACTTAAGAATCCATTTATTATGCCCAACTTATGGCCAGCTTTGAACGGCCACTGCCCCACCGTGCGACAATGAAAGATCGTATGAGAGAATATTTAAAGTACTCACACGTTAGCAAATGGTTTTGGATCTTTCAATACTTGGAAAGCTGCACAGACTATATTTCTAGTCGTGTTTTTCTTGATATAATTGATTACAATAGTTTTCGATATGGCCGTCATCTCCGTTAGGATGGGGGGGGGGGCATATTTTTGTATGAACTTTGTGCACCACATGGGGCGCCTCACGGGTCAATAGTGGTGACTAGTTTGTTCAGATTTCTCGCTAATGATCATCTCACTATAAACGATCATTTACATATGTGCATATGATGTCCATTTGTATTTCAGCAGACCTTTCGCTTTTGTTGAGGATTGGGTGTAGCGAAGGAATGCACGAATGATCAGCGAAAATGGCTTGTGACTACACCTATCAATTGTGTATATTTCTATGGGACCGATTTTGATCGAGGTAATATTCGACTCGTCTTCTATCATGTAATATTACCTCTCTGGGAATGATATTATGTCAGGATATTTGGTGCTGTGATAATGTTAGCAAAATAATTTATAAAGTTTACTGTGAACTTCAAAGAATATATGGTTGTCTTCTGGTATTCTCTTAACTGAGATTCGAATGAAGCTTATCAAAGTTTAACTTTGCTATTTTTTTCGTTTGGCAGTATGATTTTTCCCAGATTTGATAGGATAAGGGCTTGTTCACGAGTGCGATTTATTGCATGCGATAGCTCTGCTTGCCTGCATCAATATGGTTGTCGCAGAACATTCTTACTTTTTCTATGTTTCGTGCGATTCAAAATATTATCGCAACAATGCTCTTAGTTTTGTGTGATTTTCACCTTAACCTCAATATTGCTGTTTGTTTACATTTGTAATCGGATACTAAATTTCCGCAGTGATGTCGAAATTTACTATAATATGTACATATATAAATATAAAAATATAAATATATTTAAATTTCACACAAATATCTGTTTGCCACCACAAAACGAAACAAATTAAGTTTAGGAAGCTGTCAACCTTGTGAACATATCGCGCGATAAAAACCAGTCAGAATTAGAGATAGGCCTATCCTGTAGGAAGAGCAGGACACTACTGAAAAATCGCACAGTATCGTATCGCGCTTGTGAACAGGGGTTTAACGCACGTAAGGTAGACGTAGCGTTCAATGATTGCGTTCGTTTTATTTTTGATCTTCGACGATCTGACTATATTTCACCTTATAAATTTAAATTACTTGCATTTTCTACCTGAACCGAAAGGTATTGATATTTTTTCTTAAGTTACTAAATATATGTAGGTAGGCCAGCTTATCTCCGGGAGCTTTTCCATTCTGAAAACCTCTCATCTCAATTGTAATGCTATTGTCCCTGAATTTTGTAATTCTGTAATGGACGACTTTTCTCTTCTGTAGATGCGTTTAAGAAACTAATTAAAACCAGAGTATTATACTGGATTTAGTATCTATGTACGTTATATTTTTTAATAATTTTATTTTACTTACATTATGCTTTAAAATGTTTCTCGTTTTCATAATCATTATTACTGCTTTGATCACTTTATTTTCTCTAGTCCTGAGATCTGCTTCTTATAATTAAATTTCTTTCTTTATACGGATGTAGATTTGCTTTTTTCCTCGTCATCTGCTCTTATTCTTTCCTTTTTTTAAGCTAGCTATCTTGTGTACAATATTCGATAACAAATTAAATTGAAATTGAAATATTACGAGTAGATAATAAACTTATTTTTGGTAATTTTTAAATTTCATTGATAATATTTTTATTTGAAATATATACCGTTTATGATAATGGCAATTTTTTATTTCAGACCTATCTTAGAAAGGAGGAATTAACTTTGTGTGCTATAAGAAAAGTTTTGGAAAAAATACTCATTGAGGTTCGTCAACATCGATGACTCCTTCACACGATAAGATTATTAAAATTAACTCTGTAAATGATTACTGTCCGGTAGGTGCCTTTTTTAATATTTTCAACAATTTTCCATATTTTCAAGTCCCCTGCACTGATTACAATTCAAACCCCCCCCCCCCCCCCCCAACACATTTCGACGTCATGCAAATATATAACTGATTGTTCGATGTTTACAAAAATATGCAAGAGATTTCATAGATACAAATAGGCACAAGAGGTACAATAGTTGTGGTGTTTATTTTCAGAAGTACGGGGAAAGCAGCTCACAAATGTATATACGGGAAAAAAAGGCCAATCTGTGCTACGAAACCAGATACAGAAACAATCAATATTTCACTATCAGCCTCCGTAAAAACTGGGCAGATTCGACATAGTTGCAGATAGAACTCTTCTAAAAATTACAGTTACATGATTTGTTAGATATGTCCAAATATGCTCTCAATTTTACGCAAAAATTACCCTCGAATATGCATTTGATATAAAGCGCAAAAGCAGAAAATAGAACACTTGTAATAATAATTCTCTTTCGTGTACAACTTTCTATACAACAAGTGTAATGTTTACAAACAAGATGTGGAAGGATTAATGGCCTTACAAATTACTCCTTTATCTTATACAGGAAAAATGACTATACACTTAGTCCATTATTCGAAGACTTTGGAAATATACGTCAATCATTTTATAAACGTGTGATATGACATCACATGATACCAATGTCTTTATAATGTTATTGATTTGCGACAGCTACCTTTATTGATATTGAGGCGGCTTTTGACAACGCAACCTTTGATATAATCGGGCATGCACTTAGAGGAAGGAGTCTGGGTGCAAACATCTGTTACTGGGTGGACTCTATGTTGAAATTTCGCAGAGCGGTTGCGAACCTTCTTGTAGGGGTCTGGTGACACCCTCACAAGAGGCTCTCCACAGAGTGGGGCTTCTTTAGTGGATTTCGGGTGCGCCTCAACACGGGTAACCGCTTTGTGCAAGACTACGCCGACCACATCGTGATAGTAATCAAAGGTAGCTCTGGGGGCGATGTATCTGGACTCCTTCAGGAGGCTTAGGATATAGTCGCGACGTGGTGCCGCGACATGGACCTCAATATCAAACCCGACAAGATTATTCTAGTACCTTTTACCAGCAAAAGACAGATAAACGAGTTAGAAGATTGTAATCCCTTACGGATATCGGCATCTAGATACTATCGTAGAGAAAGCCCGAAGATGGTGCGAATGGCCTGTATAAGCATTGCAGGTGTTATACGCGCGGCACCGTCTTCGGCACTCAAAACTCTGCTGAACCTCACAGCCTTACACCTACAAGTGAACGGAGCGGTATTCAGTGCTGCATATAGGATCATTGTGGCAGCTTCTCAATAAAATTCGTGGCAAGAACAGCCGAGACTATTGCTGCTGTAGCCGAAAGTGTTGAAGAAAACCCAGGTTTGTCCATTCCTCGTCGTTCTTTGGAATTAGGCATTCCACAAACGTCATTACACCGTATTTTGCATAAAGATTTGGGTCTTAAGGCTTATAAAGTTCAGTTAACACAAGAACTCAAGCCGGCCGATCATCAACAACGTCGAGTCTTTGCTGATTGGGTCCTTGAAATGCATGAAAATGATCCGGAATTCCATCGAAAACTCATCTTGAGTGATGAGGCTCATTTCCACCTCGATGGCTTCGTCAACAAGCAAAATTGTCGCATCTGGGGCTTGAAAAGCCTCTCTATCCTCAACGTGTGACTGTTTGGTGCGGTTTATAGTCCCGCGGGGTCAATGGACCTAACTTTTTCGAAAATGATGCTGGAGCAACAGTTACGGTGAATGGATTGCGCTATCGACAGATGATTAATGATTTTTTATGGCCGGAATTGGATGGTATTGATCTGGACAACGTTTACTTTCAACAAGATGGCGCTACGTGCCATACAAGCAACGAAACCATTGATCTTTTACGGGAAAAGTTTCCGGACCGTGTTATCTCTCGAAGAGGTGATCACAATTGGCCACCGAGATCTTGTGACTCAACACCTTTTGACTTCTTCCTTTGAGGTCCCGTGAAAGAGAAGGTCTACGCCAACAGCCCAGCGTCGATTCAAAACCTCAAAAATGGAATTCGTGAGGCTATCGAGGACATAGGGCAGCCACTTTGCGATTTGGTTATGGAAAATTTCATGAAAAGGATATGGTCCTGTAGGCGTGGTCGTGGTGGTCATTTGACTGACGTTATTTTCCATTATTAACGGCATACCTTCCTCTTTATAATGAAATAAAAATCCGATCATTTATCTCAAAAAATGGCATTTTTCTTTGAATATCAAAATAACACCTCTTATTGGAAAACCCGTAGTAGTGAAAGAACAAGAAGCATGGATTTTCCGCCTATCCCCACCAGAGGATTAGTCTCGTATACGGATGAATTAAAAACTGATATGGTTATCGGAATCAGGTGTGGAGCGCTGCACCTTAACTTATTCCATACAGACATGTGTTTACAAGAATATAAGGAGAGGTTGTAGCATCTTTGAATTCTCCAATAACAGTCAGGCCGAAATTAGCCAAAGCGTCCTAGACAAATTGAGTAAAACCCATCGAGTTGGCCTGTTTTGGCTTAGCTATACCTCTCATTGGCCAATTTTTGGGCTGACCTTGTGCTCGGCAAATGGCGCCAATCGCAAACGCATACCAACCACAGCATGTATTGAAGGAGCATCGTGGGGGGCAGAACCTTGCCAAGCGTTTCATGGCCATTCCGTCCATGAAAGTGTCGAGAGAGCTTCTGAGGCACAGTACGAGGGACACTAACTCTTAACTGGTCTGATTACCGGCAATTGTTAACTGAGGAAGCACCTTATTACATATCATGTGGGAATGCCAGACGATTGCCGGACGCAGAAGAACGGCAACCTTTGGTAAACCCAAGCTGGACTTAGTGAATTGATGGACTGACAGCTCCCCGGATTCTTAAATCAGCTTAAACGGACTGGCCTGCTTTAAGGGAGATGAAATGGTGAGCAAAATAGGACTTGCCAGTGGCCGCAGTGCTTTATAACTCTTCATCTACCCCTTTATACCAACCTGTTCTCAGCAGAATGTCAAGACTATAAGTAAATGCTGATGGGGCTCGTACTTGCATCAGTGAGACAAATTGGAATATTTGCCAAAGAGTTATTGATTACCTCGCCAAGACCTTATGCCTACAAAATATTCTTATCATGCATGCGACCTCTACTTTAGTGGAACTTTGGGTAGTTTAGTAAATGTATAGGAAAGAGGATTACCTTAACGAAGATAAAAGTTGCATACTGCAGAGTTATGGATCATAATTAATAAGTGGATTGTCATAAACCAAATTATGCACTTTCAATTCAAAACTTGTAAGTATATATATGTACATACATATACTATATATAAAATACTTAAAAGGTGTACATGTACGGTAAGCACATGAAGTAAGTAAAGCATTCACCTACATACATTTCTATTAATCCAACTGAGCTGGAAGCATTATAAGTGTTATAAATAAAATCTGTATTTCACGGATCCCATTAGGGTTTTGGTTGGATAGGAAAGATTCAGTGAAATAAAAAATGAGGCATTTTGCATAAAAAAAGGCAAGAACATAAACACTAAAGCAAAAGCTTGCGGTAAAGCAGGAAATTTAAATTTTATCTCCTCCTTGTTTTCTGAAAGGGTAAATCATTTTATCTGATGCGCTGCTCACAAATAGCTTGAAAGTTCACGGAAATTAATTTCCGTTTCCATGGATGGAATGGTCTTACATAAGATATAAGACATAAAGATAACTGTATAGTCTTAAGTTCTTTCATTTAAAAATTATTATTATTCATCTACACCCCTCCGCCTTTGAAGGCCTTTGGGTATTCAAAATTGAAACCTCAGCGGCTGATTAAAATTGTTAATGGATAAATAAATCTTAACCAGAATTATTTCGAAAACAAAAGATAAAGATATTTAGCGTAATTATAATAAATTAAAATGGCATCGTCACGGAACAGACCATTGCAGACAGGCGATGTGCGTCTGGATAGCGGTCATTTTTTTTCTGTTTGAAGGAAATACATAAGTATTTTTTTTTTTTTTTGGGTTTGTCTCGTTTCTGATAAAGTGGAAATTGTTTCTTAATCTTCAAGAAGAATATCGTATTCAGTGTATTATTCAAACGGATCTATTACAAAATGCTAATTCCTTAGAAATAAAATGGACTGTCCGGCAGCACTGCCTTTTTATGGTTTAGGGGAGGATGCGTTAAAATTTTTCAAACTGATTACCTTAAAAAAAAGGTACTTCTTCAAAAGAAACGAAAAGGCTTTAACAAATTATAAAGTTAATAATTTTTTTATATTGGATAAGTGATATATTCATACTTGTTATAACTTGAATGAGAGCAGTAAATAGGCTTAAGTACTTTTACAATTTTATAGCTTTTCTGGTGACATTTTTAGAATCCCTGTCCGGCTATACTTCGGTATCATTTACTGTTTTATTCTTCAGGGAAGGTCATATTCTTTATAGCTTGCATTGTATGCAGACATACTTTCTATGTATATAGAATAAGTGGGTTTTGAAATTATACCAATGCATTGTGATAGTATAAGCATATTATTGCTACGTTTCCACTGAACGTAACTACTACTACTCATAGTGAGGTGTTGGGAAATATAGGAGTTAAGTAGTTTTTCCACTGGAGAGATTAAGCCACGAAACCTATTAAATTATAGAAACGTGGGGATGCCAATTAAGTAGAAACACAACGAATTAAGAAAGCTTACAGATATGCTTTTATTCCTCATGAGCAAAATGAAAAGAAATAAAAGGAATGTGTCTATGAAACATGGACAAATCGCAGTAGCTAGCCTGCCATACACACACACACACACACACACACACACACACACACACACACACACACACACACACAAAACACTTAAAGTCGTTTTCAATGTGACGAGCGTATTCATCCCAAAAACGAATAAGAAAAATTCCGCTGCACGTATCATGCGGAGTCTAAATTGGCTTGCTGCAACTGGTTTTCCTTTTTTTTTTATGTCGATGCTTATTAAGCTCTCTCGACATCACATATAGATTTTTTTTTATTCTGGTTAACTTTGTTAATTCTACGTCTAATCTACAACACGAGAAAAAAGAGAATCTGCAGGCACAATTCCTGACCTTCACGGTTATAAATATAGTTTAAACCGCTTTTATAATAATTTAGTACACCAATCTATACAGCTACATATGGAACGTTTATGCACAAGAGATTTGGACTCACTTGTGACTACTCGAAGGCCATTATAAAATATAGATTAACGGCTAAGAGGGCTAAAACGAATACCGTATTTTAGCTCAATTGATATAATTATAATTTAAAGTTAAAATAACGAGTGATATAGACCACTGTATGTGAACCTGTGTCCAGATATTGTGTATTCCTAAAAAGTAGCTAGGTTAAGGTTGCCTCTTTACGAGGACGAGCTCCATTATTAGTATGGCCTTGGGGGCTAGCTTGTAAACTTTAGTGTGATGAATATCTCTCCAGTAACTTGCAACCTCAAAGCTGCAAGTGCGGGTCGCTCACATATGATAATGTGATATTTTTGAAGGGCTCGACATCATCTTCGCACACTCCATCAAGTTCGCTGTTGGATTTTTCTATCTTCTTTAGAAAGTCCAGTGACTGTATTAATAAACAGCCTGAGCAATTGTCTGCTAATACTAATTAGTTTGCGGGTCTAGATAAGAGAGAGGGTGAAGAATTTCTTCGATTGCCTCATACCGACTCCTGTATACTAGACGAAACCCAGTTGACAGTCTTACCATTTTAGTAGTTCTTCTTTAAAGTGGCTTTTTAATAGGCCAAATAGTGGATATGGGCTATGATATGTACGGTCCATTCCGCCGGTTTTAGCCAGCTCGTCCATTTTTTTTTTATTTCCGTGCACTCTCTCGTGACCAGAGAACCAAAACAGGTTTTTTTTTATGTCCTGGGCAAAAGCTGCAGTTTCAGTGATCAACAAAAGGAACAAAATTTGAGCAAAACACCAGTGTGAAAATCTGGAAAAAGCAAAGAACAGAAATATCAAGAGGTATAGGCCGAAGAGGGGTGGAAAAAAGAAATATTTACATGAAAGCAGAAAATCAGAGCAAAAACACTAGTAAAAATCATTATAACCATACAGGTCGAGTAGTAAAAGAAGAAAAAAAAAAGTTTAATGAATCTTTTGAATGGTCAGCCACAATAAAATGACCACAAGGTTGTCATTAGTAGTAGCAGAAATAAGCTAACGATGTGCGATGTAATAACGGGTTTTCCAATAAGAGGTGCTATTTTGATATTCAAAGAAATATGCCATTTTTTGAGACAAATGATCGGATCTTTATTTCATTATAAAGAGGAAGGTATGCCGTTAATAATGGAAAATAACATCAGCCAAATGACCACCACGACCACGCCTACAGGTACAGGACCATATCCTTTTCATGAAATTTTCCATAACCAAATCGCAAAGTGGCTGCCCTATGTCCTCGATAGCCTCACGAATTCCATCTTTGAGGTCTTGAATCGACGCTGGGCTGTTGGCGTAGACCTTCTCTTTCACGTGTGTGTGTGATCACCTCTTCGAGAGATAACACGGTCCGGAAACTTTTCCCGTAAAAGATCAATGGTTTCGTTGCTTGTATGGCACGTAGCGCGGTCTTGTTGAAAGTAAACGATCAATACCATCCAATTACGGCCATGAAATCATCATTAATCATCTGTCGATAGCGCAATCCATTCACCGTAACTGTTGCTCCAGCCTCATTTTCGAAAATGTAAGGTCCAATGACCCCGCGGGACCATAAACCGCACCAAACAGTCACACGTTGAGGATAGAGAGGCTTTTCAACAATAACTCTTGGGTTTTCCGAGCCCCAGATGCGACAATTTTGCTTGTTGACGAAGCCATCGAGGTGGAAATGGGCCTCATCACTCAAGATGAGTTTTCGATGGAATTCCGGATCATTTTCATGCATTTCAAGGACCCAATTAGCAAAAACTCGACGTTGTTGATGATCGACCGGCTTGAGTTCTTGTGTTAACTGAACTTTATAAGCCTTAAGACCCAAATCTTTATGCAAAATACGGTGTAATGATGTTTGTGGAACGACGAGGAATGGACAAACCTGGGTTTTCTTCTACACTTTCGGCTACAGCAGCAATATTCTCGGCTGTTCTTGAGCGACGTGCACGGGTTTTATTCTTCACATCATATATATATATTACTTTTACAGTCACAGATATTTATACAAACAGGGATATTCAGAACACGCACTATTCATTCCCATCTTATCCAACGCACATAATATGGATGCAACGGCCAACGAGCAACATGGGTTTACACGCAATACACTCTACACACATGCTCACGAACACAAAACCAAAGCATTCTTTAAGTCTGTTTAATGAGCTGGTCTAGGTTACTCTAGAGTAGAAAAGGGCAGAAAAGAGCAGAAAATCGAACACGATATAATCAGGAACAAATTTTTCTTAAATTGAACTAAACCCACTAGCTTTACAAAATCGGACTCTTTACATGTTTAAAGTAGTTGTAATATTGTAATCTGTGTATTTATTTACAAACATACAGTTGTACGTTGGAACAATGGAAAATACAAGAAAAACAGTCTAAACGGTTTTAGAAACTCGGAAAATGAGCATTGCAGGGAGGAGCCCAAGAAACAAAGATTATTTACAAGCAGGGTCATATTATATGTAAAGTAACTGACTCATAAATACAGTAAAGTGTAAAGCAAAGGCTCCGGAAACTGAATTGAAGAGCACAAAAATAAAGTTACCACTTCCTTTTCTGAGATATCAGAGGAAGTGTGTGGAAAGTGTGGAGATTAAAATAAAGTAAGCATTAAACTAAAAGTTTTGTTAATATCGGAAGGGAAAAAAATTAATGAAAAAAAAAGTTCACGAGTTAAGGGGGGCACCACCAGAAAAAGATCACCATTACTGTTTTCAAAACCTCAGAGGAATATTGTAAAGAACCATTTAATTTGTTCATAGATAAATATCTAGTTTGATCTGACTTTCTTGTAAAACTGAATACAGCCCTAACTTTACGTTACTACATAAATATAAGCCTGATTTCTCATATATTCTCCATTGCATATGCACCCCCCCCCCCCAGCAAACAAAGCTTTTAGATTTCGTTACGAAATTGAAACGAGTGTCGTTGGAGTTCAGCCGATTTCGGAATGGACTTTATCGCTAAATCTTCAATATTTCTGTATGAAACGGTTGACCAGAGTTCGGAAAGAATTGTCGTTTCGATTTCTAGAAGAAAATAGTGAGGAATTCTGAAAGCTTTACCCCTTTTCTCTAAAAGCTCATTGAATAGCATTGCCAAATATGTAAGTTTCTATTTTCCCATATTCCACACAAAATAGTACAAAAATTAATAATTATCTTTTACGGAAAACTCTGTAAACTTTTTTAACATAAAAATTGTCGTTGAACAATTGATATAGAAATTTATAGCAGTTTCTTTACAGTTAATTTCGTTTTTTTGTACTCTTTTGCATATTAGATTAGAAAATATAAACTTATATGGATAGTTGTTACCTGCAATTCAAATTACATCATAATTATATAGCACTAAAAAAATAAATTAACATTAAATTAAATAATTGAATGACCATAGGAAATCGATATAATTTATTAAGTATTAATTGATATAATATAAAAATAATTTTTTTCAGTTTACTTTGAAAAGTACACTGTCCAAGCACTAGATTATTTATTTTTGCAGAACTCTGGAAAATACCGTTTATTTTTACCGCAACTTTTCATCTTCAGTGAAACAATGCGCACTGTACAATCACTAGATTTCAAATGAGCGACGCAGCGTAATTTTATCATATGCTCCCGACAGTCTGCTAGAAATCGGCACGAAATCGAAATTAAGAATTCTTAAGAAATTTCTTGCATAAAGAGCTACGATTTCGGTAGGATAAATAGTAGAAGTCGTCAAATATTCCAATGAAATGGAGGAATAGTTATTCTATATGATTTCCGTTAGTGTTATATAATATTTTCGGAAAATATTTTTTTAATTATTTTTTCTTTTCCGACAACAGTCCGATTTGTCGGACTGTCTAAAAGCTTTGTTTGCTGGGCCGCCACCCAACAAAGCTTTGATTAAAGCTTTTAAGCTCTCCGGGGGTGTATAAGTTTCAGCACATTGCCTGAATGGCAGCTCGTTTCCGGGCTAAACCGAGTAAGATCCTGTCGATACCTTTTCTCCAGCTGTAGTTCATTCCCTAACTGATTGTTCCATCTAGCTGCCATGCCATGCCACTCCTCTTTTGGCTAGGCCAGTAGCAATATTCAATTTTAGGTATTTAATCACCATCCTCTTGTTTTAACCCCTTTGAGGACGAGGCGACGGCGCGTTGGAGTTTTCTTAATATTACTTATGGACAAAATAAACATAGTAAAGAAATATTCTCTTTTTTCAAAATTTTGTACTTTTGGTTTTTGCAAAATCGATTGGGATAATATGTCCCAAGTTTTTCCAACAGTGGAATTTTAAAAAGAGGAGGCAAATTTCAGTTCACTTTCTTCACTTAGGAAGCTCAATCTAGCTCAGTCGTTGCTCTAGGTATTGTGGGAACATCTAAAGAATTATCCTCTAAGAGTTTCTCGAGCCTAACGCGTTCGTCCTCCACTGCCTAACTATCCTCCAATTCAGATTGGGGCGAGCTGTCATCTTCGCTGGGAATATATGTATGTGGATTGTGAAGACGAAAAATACTCATCTTTCGATGAACTGTTGTTTCACACATCGCTTGCTCTTTGCATAAAGTATATTTGCCTGATTTCCGTACAAATAAATTGGCAAAAAAGAAGTTGCGATAGGATAAAGCAAAAAGTACTGTTGGGATATATAATCCGAGTAAATAAAATCGGCTTGCGCAAAAGAGTTCCGTCAAAATAGCTCTTAAACTCACTAACCCTTACATTTTTATTCAAGAAAAATCATAAAATTTTACGCCAACTCGATAAAATCAGCAAAGTTTGCTTTTTAATATCTTCAGAGGATAGATTCGTGTTCAAATTTTTACAGGAAGATGCCCACTGATACAAAACTGAGAGCCAATAACTTCTCACACATGCAAAAGAGATCCAGAGGTACTAATGCTAATGCCCTCTAAGTGCATAATTCTCCTAATATATTTTTTTTTAATTTCATGGGACTTATTATCCCATTTGCACTCAAAGGGTTAAGATTTTCTATTTTAAAGTAAGATTTTGATTCTATTTCACATTCTCGGTTAACAATTTTCGGACTCTAGATTCGATGTGCTATTCTACTGAGGTAATATTTTAGTCGAACTCAACTCAAGTGAAGATAAAAACTGTATTGGAGTCAAAAGGTAGATCCCTAAATAATATTCTAATGGCCGTGCATAGTTTTCTGTCTCACTTAATTCAAATATTTTCAACTTTAATGTACCGCGAAGCATCAACGAAGATGATTGCACACTACAGATTTTTTTAGAGTAACCTATTGAATTGGAAAATAAAATAAAAGTTTGGTGTAAATAAAAAACAATGCTTCTGAAAGATTCATGACAGTCGTCAGAAAGTAAAAACACGTCTGTATTTTTTATGAAAGATTTTCAAGATAAAGCATAACATACGTTGAATGAAGTAGAGGAGCAAGACCGAGTCCTTTAAAAGCTTATTTGTAGTAATGTTTTCAAATGAGAAAAAGATTTGATTGTATAAGTTGATAGACGTAAAAAGCGTAATGCATTTCATTTCTCTTGTTTGTAGTTTCCCTTATAAAAGGACTTCCAGTAATAAATCATTGGAAGCTGACATACATATATAGTTTCAGTGGGACATTTGACTTTGAATTTGAATAATAATTTCTTTTCTTTTGTTCTTATAACATTTGAAATTCAGATATAAGTGTTTCAGCTTATTTGCATAAAATCATTTTTCTTGAAAAATTTCATTTACTATGAAGTATAGAACCAATACAAGAAAACAGTTTTTTATTTTGCAAAACGAAACCAGTTCATAGATATCGAAACAAAAATCTGTATAAGATTAAATATCCAATTGAAAGAATATGTGATTTTTGTTTCTACTTAAGTAAAATTAAATTTGCTTATTATTTGCTTAGTTAATGTAAAAAGTATTTTTTTCATAAAGCTATTCTTATAAATTGATTTGAAAAATAATAAATCACACGGGGAATTTCACTGTAGAATCATTAAAAAAATGTGGAAATATTCTGAATTTCTCACTGTCTTCGACCAGTTCCACAGTTACTGGTCATCGTTGATCTCACATACCTATAATATTTTATAAAAAGTTGTGACGCTACAGAGGTGAACCAAATCTGAATTCCAGCGGGAGTCAATCGGAACTCATTTCCCCTCCCAATACTGAAACATGCAGAATTCAAGTGGAACATTTTCGATACTCACAAGTTCCTAATGATACACATATTTCCGCAGTCATTAGATATTACTGGCATTACTAAGCATTAAATAAAACTTAAATTAATTGTATACTGCAAACGATACCATCTGATTCCAAAACCTTTAGTATTTTTGTTAAATATGAGGGCGAAGTAATTGCTTCAAGTACCGGGTGTTATAAGGTACGGATAGCTTTATTGGACCGATGGCGATGGTGTAAGTCAATACACAATGTGTCTAACTAGACTAATTTAAGCGGATCGTTGGCTTGCACCACTTAATGAAGTGACTAAAAATTTCAGACACTTAGTTAAGCGCAAATTGTTACACTATCTGCCTAAACTTCCGTTCTTAGAACGGAATTCTTTCTTAAATCTATAAATTTTTTCTGTTTTTTTTTTATACCCTAAATGAAATCTAAAAGGTATAGGTACTAAGTTTGTCATTCCGTTTGTAATTTCGAAATAATGATGGTAGAGCAAAATGGATTGGACACCCACGCATAATAGTTATTTTGATTTTTGCATGTCCGTCCGTCCATCCTTCTGTCCATCCATCTGTCCGTCCGTCTGTCCGTCCGTCTGTCCGTCAGTCTGTCCGTGCGCACGATAACGCATTCAATTAAAAAGCTGAAATTTTGTACACGGAATTCTTTCTTAAATCTATAAATTTTTTCTGTTTTTTTTTTATACCCTAAATGAAATCTAAAAGGTATAGCTACTAAGTTTGTCATTCCGTTTGTAATTTCGAAATAATGATGGTAGAGCAAAATGGATTGGACACCCACGCATAATAGTTATTTTGATTTTTGCATGTCCGTCCGTCCATCCTTCTGTCCATCCATCTGTCCGTCCGTCTGTCCGTCCGTCTGTCCGTCAGTCTGTCCGTGCGCACGATAACGCATTCAATTAAAAAGCTGAAATTTTGTACACGGACTTTAAAAGAAAAGAAAAACTAAGTTCGAAAATGAGACAAATCGGGTAACTCCTTCGTGGGGTAGCCATACAAAAATTTCATTTTCCGCTATATATTTGGACACTACCTGAGAACGCGTTGACATCAGAGCTGAAATTTGGTACATGGTATTTTTATAGTAATAACAAATAAAATTTCAAAAATGGACTAAATAGGGCAACCCCTTCTTAGTGTTGCCATATAAAAATTTAGGTTTTCTACATATATTGTGAAAACGATCAGTCCTAGACATTTTTATTGTACTAACAACTTCTTCAGAATACGAAATCCTATAAAATTTGTTATACTCATTTTTCTGTCCGACGAACCGTTCTAGAAATATATTCGAAAACTCACTTCAGAAATCAAACTTGCATAAATCGGTGACCGTACGAAGAAATTTTATACGGGCATTCATCTAGGGCAACGGTGGGCAAATGTGGCTCTCAGAGCCGCATGCTGCTGTTCATTGAGCTTACTGCGGCTCCCATGACATTCCGTTTTTTTATTATTTCAGAACTTTTTTCACTGAATTTTTTTAAATGTAATAAGGAACTATGTATTTTCTTATACGGATTTTATGTTGAATATTTATTTTAGTTTTGTGCCTACATATTTTGTAGTTTTTTTTATAATTATTTGAATGAGAAATGATATTATTTGAATTTTTTTTTTCATGTTGCATATTCATAAGAGTAGCCAATTCTCGCTTCGCAAAAAAAAAACTAAACATTATTTTTGTTTTTATTTTTCAAGCAGGTTTAAAGAGAGTACCTACGGGAATGCACCTTCTCGATCGTTATTCTTACTTAGAAACACCAAATGGATTTGGTAGATGACAATAATTACGTAAAAATTATTTCGGATATTCTACAGATCATCAACAGAATAATTTGTTAGGCGCCAATATTACAATTTTTTTAAGAAACGTAAAAATATATTATTAAAAATTCTCTCATTAAACCATTCAATCACGCCCGCAAATAAAAGAAATTGCCAATAAAGTTGGGAGTGACCAAGGAGAAATTTCGAGTCAGTGCATGAGTCTGACTTTCTCTTTAATGCTGTTTTAGAATTATTGTGTGGTGAGCGCAGTGAGAGAGTAGCATACTTATTTTGTTTTGAATTTGAATTTCCTTCGTTTTTTTCAAAAATCTGTTAGACTTTTTATCAAGCAATTTAAGCTTGTTTACGATGTGTAATTTGTCCGCGTAGTAAATTTATTAATTTTTTTGTTTCACTTTCAAACTTTGGACATAAATTTACTAAATTCTTTTATTAACGTAACCTAAGAAAACATCAAAAACGAAAATGCAAACTAGAAAATTAAAAATTGGGCGGAAAAATTAACTTTCATTGAAAATAGTGGACAGTCATAGAGTTTTAATTGGGTTTTCCAATAAGAGGTGTTATTTTGATATTCAAAGACAAATGCAATTTTTTGAGATAAATGATCGGATCTTTATTTCATTATAAAGAGGAAGGTATGCCGTTAATAATGGAAAATAACATCAGCCAAATGACCACCACGACCACGCCTACAGGACCATATCCTTTTCATGAAATTTTCTATAACCAAATCGAAAAGTGTCTGCCCTATGTCCTCGATAGCCTCACGAATTCCATCTTTGAGGTCTTGAATCGACGCTGGGCTATTGGCGTAGACCTTCTCTTTCACGTGGCCCCAAAGGAAGAAGTCGCAAGGTGTTAAGTCACAAGATCTTGGAGGCCAATTGTGATCACCTCTTCGAGAGATAACACGGTCCGGAAACTTTTCCCGTAAAAGATCAATGGTTTCGTTGCTTGTATGGCACGTAGCGCCGTCTTGTTGAAAGTAAACGTTGTCCAGATCAATACCATCCAATTACGGCCATAAAAAATCATTAATCATCTGTCGATAGCGCAATCCATTCACCGTAACTGTTGCTCCAGCCTCCAAAGAACGACGAGGAATGGACAAACCTGGGTTTTCTTCAACACTTTCGGCTACAGCAGCAATATTCTCGGCTGTTCTTGAGCGACGTGCACGGGTTTTATTCTTCACATCACTAACTTGTCCCGACAGCTCGAATTTTTCTACCAATTTCTGTATTGCGGTCCGACAAAGTGCTTCACGACTACCCAAAAATGTTCGAGTTTTACGAACCGTCTCTGCCACATTTTCACCATTCTTATAGTGAATTTTAATAATTTCAATGCATTGTGGAATCGTGTATCGTTCCATTTTTAATAATGGCGTAGTTTCTACTTGTCAAATGTCAAAAAATGACAGCTCCAAAGGTGACATCTACAGAAATAGCGGGCTAATTAAAATAACACCTCTTATTGGAAAACCCTTTAGTTGCAATTGCACAATATACGACATTACGAAGTAAGTTATCCTTAATTTTGATCTCAAAATCCACTCAATTCAAAATTGCGAACAAAGAAACTTAAGGGATTGCGAAGATGACAGAGCCAGCTAAGCTAAATTTATGGAGAAGGAGAATTTACAATAAGAAACTTAAAACAACTGTTTACAATACAAAACTGCATAAATTGATCGCTCAGGTTCCTATCTATATGACGTCATACAACTGAACGTTGTGTGGGTGAAATTAGTACAAATATTGAAAATGGGGTTGTTGATGTGTGATTTGAAAAATTGTACAGCATTCACTGTTTAGCTCTCGACGAGGCTACAGACATTCAGGTGGTTCCGCTATGCATCTGCAACATAAATGTGAAGGAAGAAATGTTAGACTTAGTAGCTCTTATCGATACAATTCGCGGTATCGATATCAGAAATACACACTTGATGAAGTAAGGTGCAGCTTTGAATTTCGTCGTGATAAATTCGTAAGTATTACGACTGACGAAGCACCTACAATGGTAGGGAGAGTCTCGTTGGTCTTTTCAACAACAATCTTGAAATTCCATATCTTTTAGCTCTTCACTGCATAATTCACCGCGAATAATTCATAGCTAAGTTTACTTTAAATACGAAAATGTGTGAAGGATTGTTTTGCAAATTGTGAATATAATTAGAACAAATGCCAAAACTCATCGTCAAAGTTAATTTCTTTTTAGAAGAGTTACGGTTAAATTATTAAGAAGATGAATTGCTCAGTGATCTCTCCTTACGGTCAACTTATAATATTTACGTTTTGCATTTTGTGGAGCTCCACAATCTTAACATAACATTTGCAAAGGATAAAGAAAAAAAACTACCCAGAATACGAAATGGTACTTGACTTCATGTTCCTTACAGACATTATGGAATTATGATTTGTCAAAAATTGTTTTCAGTTTTGAAGCCGAACTTCGGCCATTTGTGTATAATTTTAAGTCTAAACTAGTTAATCACTAGGGACGAACAAATGAAGAAAAGTCAAATAAATATAAGGAAAATTTTGAAAAAATGCAAGCGGATTTCAAACTTAGGTTTGAAGATTTGAAAAGATTTAAATCTACATTTGCATTGGTCTTAGACCGATTCTCGTTTTTTGTTTTTTGTTTTTTGTTTGTTTTTTTTTTGTAAGTTTGAACAAAAACTTGATAGGATTCGAACGCGTTACAGACAGAGTCTAGGCTTTTCTTCAGTTTATATGAAAAATCGGAACTGTCTATAATAAGATACAAAGAGTTAATTATACATACCTACTTATGCCGTAATCAAAATCTCAACAACAAATGCTTTACGAACTTCTTCTGATTTATTGTGTTCTTGACTTATTGTTAATACCAGCAAAAATCCGTAATAATTAAGGAAAAGTGAAATTATATAAACGATCTGATACCCTTTATCCATCCCAAGTGTGGATGAAAAGTATTTCAAAGCTCTATTAAAAATTTAATATTATAGCTTAAGAAATTACGGAAATTATAAGACTGTGAAAGCTATTTTTCTTCATTTTTTATAAGAATTAAATTTATTTCCGAACATTCATAGACTGTATGCTAGAGGGAAGACAGAAGATGGTAGACTGTTCCACATTCGCATTTTTCCGTATGAAAAAAGCATAACGGAATTTTACTGTATGACTGAAAGTAATTTTGAAGAGTAAATGGATGTTCGCGGTTTGCAGCGCTAGTTTTACGTGCAGGAATTATTCTAAAAAGGATCAGACTAGATATTTTATCAGAACATTGTAGCAAGAAAGGACCGAAATTCATCCTAAATAGCTGCGGTGCTCGAGTGAGTTGATAACACAAATTATTGCCACATCGACAATGAGCTTGAAGGCTTTCCTTTGGACAATTTCCAATGAAGCTAAGCCTGTGCGAACAGGAAATTGTACTCCATTCTAGGTCTGATGTACGACTTGTAGATGAGCGCTAAATTCGATTAGCTGAAATGATTTACATTTAAATACGATTTTGGTAATAGGAAAGTTACTTTTAAATTTCTTATCATTTGTGTGCTCTACTGGCAAAAACTTTTGCGCCACCTCCTAGACACAACAAGAGTTTGAACTGCAAAAGACAAAAGTTGCATACTTTTGAAGATTATCGTCTAAGCTTGAAACCTGCCAGACAGCTGCTTAAAAATAAAAATTTATAATATTTATATAATGAAGTAGAACTTGTTTATAACCATGATGTAATGAAGTTCTACAGTGAGTCCTTTGAATCATTTCCTACTTGGATATATGGCGATGAGATTCGAATATACGCGGGCAAGACTTTCGTGAATTTTGATTAGTGTTAGTGAAAATGGATCATCGTGGGGGATACACTATAGCTAGTACCTACCTAGTTAAAAAAAAAGTTTAATATTTGTTTCAGAATTCACTATGGGGTTTCTATACACCCCAAAAGTTTTTATCTTATTTTCGAAAAAAGAAAAATTGAATATTCGTTTTAAATTTTTACTGAATAAACTTGTAAGGGTTGCCGAGTTATGGTATTTTCCCCATAAAACAGAGTCTTTTGCGACCACTTGGGAATTTCGAGGGAACATTCAAATGATATTTATCATTTGTGAGATAAAAAATATTTTGGGGTAACTATGGGGAATATTCATAAAAGTCCAAACTTTTTTAAATTTACCACTAGCTTTTTTGTAAAAATGACATGTTTCTAGCTCTCCTGTTCAAAGTTGAAATCTTGAGTTGCATGACCGTTCCTGGTGTTCATGTGTATTTATAATGACTTAAAGACTAATCAAATTGCAAAGTGCTTTAAAAGAACTGGTTTACACCTTCTATTGGAACATATTATTTACACTATATGATTTTCATGTTTTATTTTGAATATTTCCATAACCTGGATATCGAAAGAGGAAAGCCCATTTTAGGCCCGGCACCTCCAGACATGAGAGATATATTAAACGATGCATTATGATTCTCTGAACATTTTTTATCAACAATTTTTATTTCTATCTACGGGTGGGCCAACTTGGACTGACTGATTTGAAATGCTTATAATTTTTTTATTTTTAAAGATTTTTATTATATATTTTTTTAAATGAAAGTATAAATTATAGATTTTTTTTAAGCTAAGTATGAAAAATGACATCCTTTAGATGGCGTCCATTCTCCCGTTGGCAGTTAATGGCTCTATTTAAGACATTTTGCATTACGTTGCCCAATGTTTCTGGCTCCAATTGAGCAATTTCTGTGCGAATATTCTGCATTAGCTCCTGAATATTTTGTGGTTTGTTGACGTAAACTCGTTCCTTCAAGAAACCCAAAAAAAAAAATCTGGGGCCGTCAAATCTGGAGAATTAGGTGGCCACGCGAAATCAGCATTTTTTGAAATTATTCGGTCATCGAAAAGTTCTCGAAGAATCGCCATTGTGGCTCCTGCGGTATGAGGTGTAGCTCCATCTTGCTGGAACCATATGTCAGGATTATTGAGAACTACTGGACTTAAAAAATTTTCCAACATGGCCCGGTATGCCGCCCCAGAGACGTTTTAGGCTCCTGATTTTCATTTTCGAAGAAATATGACAACTCTATCAGCCATGATTCCACACCAAAAAGTGCATTTGAGAGGGTGTAATTGTCGCTGCTGCAATGCTCTCGGATTCTCCGTACCCCAAATTCGGCAGTTCTGTTTATTAACATATCCATTGAAATCAAAATGTGCTTCATCGCTCATAATCAGATTATTTAAAAAATTGGCATTTTCTGTCGCAAGCAAAATCAATCTATTGGCATATTGTAGCCGTTGTGGTGCATCCCAATTGACTTCTATAGGGAAACATCATCAGATCAACTTTTAGAATACGTCGTAGCGATGTTCTGGAGATGCCCAATTGAGTAACACGTCGACGAGTAGACACAGTTGAATCCGTGTTAACACTTTCTCGTACAGCATCTATAGCTTGTTCAGTGCGAACAGGTCGAACAACATTTCTTCGTAGTTCATAACCTACTGAACCCGAATTCTCAAAACGGGTTATTAAGCTTCTTATCGTGTTTACAGAGGGGGCCGCCGCAGTATTAAAATACTGACGGTATTTTCTTTGTGCTGTAACAATTGATCGTCCGGAAGCATAATAAAATTCAACAATTTTTACACGTTCTTGCACTCAGTATGATGACATTAAAAAATTTTATAAAATTCTTTATTATCTACAAAAAAAAAAAAAAAAAAAATTTAAAATAAAATAATTATAAGCATTTCAAATCAGTTAGTCCAAGTTGGTCCACCCGTAGAAAGAAAAATATTGGAGAGTGGGTCAAAGTTTGACCTAGTACATTTAAGAAAATCTAGTACAGAACCGCATTCTTAAGGGCCTGAGAAGAAGTCTGAGTACCCATACTCCTATACTTGGAGGCCTAAAAAGCTATTTATATTCATCCCCATATTGTTCCCTCCTTTTTAATCGAACTGTGGTACTAGATTTTTATCACCTTAGATCGGCTCTAACTCGGTCGGGGTATGTCCGATCGAAAAATGGGTTTAACTGTTCACCTTAGCTCATTACCAGCTACAATTCGTAGAAGAAAACTTTTCTCAGCATTCTTTTAGGGTACGGTTAGGGTAAGGTAGAGTCCAGGTAGGGCAAGGTAGGGTAGGGGGGATTGATTCCAATACCGCATGTTGTATATCGAATTAAAAGTCTCGCTGAGTACTATCGGGTGGTGCATATTTTTCCCGATTCAGTAAACTTTCTCGGGAAGTTTTTGCCGCCGGAATATCCATTTTCATGCTCTTGGGTCACATACATCCCCGATACTACATTTCGGATATATTTATGCAGTTCTTTCTTCCATGACCATTAGTGCTCAGTTGTGATCATTTTTTTGGGAGTCATTTTCCACGACGCACCAATTCCGCACAATCACGAGAAGTTGAATGGTCTACCTTTTCACACAAGAAAGTCGCTCAAACAACATCCGATAGCTAAGGCCTTCCCCCGCTAGATAGAAATAAACATTGTTAATAAAATATGTTCAAAGTATTATAATCCATCGTTTAAGACATCTCTCATGTCTGGAGGTATCGAGCCTAAAGTTGTATGAAAAGAAAAGTGCGCAATCCCCTTTCAAAAAAAAACCGCCACACTCATGACTAATTTTAATTTCTTTATTGAATAAACTTACCTGGAATTCATCCAGCAATATATGATTGGGTTATACATTGAGTTGCTCATCGCTAGCCAATATATAGCGAGGAAAGCTTCCTGAATGTACGGTGAATTAGTTATCTCCGGGTAATATGACGTTACAATGAAGTATATGTGGAATGGCAGCCAACAAACAGCGAAAATAACGACGACAACCATCATCATTTTTACAACCTGAAAACAATTGGAAAATTTATTAAAACCAAACATTTCAATATTTCGATAAATATTGTCTAACGGTGGAATTTCTGGATCTATCTCAATATATATGTATATAACGAAGAATCGGATGGAGAGGATGATTCACATATAAATGGGGATAGGCTATAGACAGAGGATGAACTATTGTGCAAAGATAATTGTCATTCATATCGTATCGTATAACACATGGCTCAGGATATCATGATATGCAGACAAAAGCAATAATTAAATAAATATTTGTCGATGTAGGAAACTATTAAAGTTGATTTAGCACCTATGAGCTATCGGATAGATATCAAGTTTACTTTGTCTATTGTCATTGTGGCTCCTAGGTGGGGTGATAGAAAAACATTTGTTTGATTAATTAGCAAAATGCTGCGTAATAATCACAAGTTTTATTTTAACAAATATTAAACTCTATATACCTTGAAATATTTGAAAACGAAGTGACATTAATGTAAGAATTCAAATAAACAGAATTCTGAGTTATTGCCATGCCTTTATTGCTTTTTCACTAGATAAATTGCTCATTTCAAATAGCAATTGGAAAGCTTTATAGGAGCTTGTAATTTTATAGGCAATTATCGAAATAAAGGAGGTGCTCTTAGAGGTAAATTTCAATATAACTTCCATTGATTAGTATTTTGTAGCTTTTGTTTACTAAGTGGAAAGTACTAAGAACGCAAGATGGGAATAAAATACACGAGAACATTTAAGAAGAAAAAAAAAAATTAAAAGAAATTTTATGGTAAAATTGGGATGTTATTTATATTTAGAAGCTGGAGAAGAAATATAATCTGGGACTAGCTGTGTATTATAAGCCATATTTAATATATGTCGTATGTACATATATACACATTTCATTTATAATTAAAATCGATTTACTTCAAGTTTTATTAGTGTGTTAAAAATCTCATAAATTCATAATTAAAACCTGGCAAATGTTCTTTAGGAATGAATACATTATTGTCCGCTAGCGCTTTTGGCAGTGTTAAGTCTGCTACAGATTGGTATAATTGTTCAACTTAGCAGAACATAAAAAAATTAAATATCACTGCATGTAAGACGACTTGATAACTGCGCAACAACGCAGCATAAAATATTTGTGAAATATCAATTTTATTTTTAAATTTGCTACCAAGTAACTGGATTTTTTCTATTATGAACTACTTAAGAGTAATATGTCCACATTGGTTTTATTATTCTCTCATCGATAAATTAAAACCAATGCTACGATTTTTGTATATATGTAGCTCAGCAGTAGCTCAGCAGATCAAAAATCGGAAATTTTTACGGATTGCAAAGCCCTTTAATTTAGGCAGCATGCGTCGAAGGACCAAAAATGAAAAAATTCAATGCTTGTCTCATTTATTTTTAAAATGAAGTTTTTCTACTTCTTTTTTCTTTTTTAATGTTTTTTAGCTTATTAGTAGTAGTCAGTGATCATCAGTAGTGTTTATTAAACCCATAAAAAGGAATAGTTTTATTACAGTTATTTATTGGAAAGTTGAAAAACTAGTCGTTTACCTAATGAAGTCTTAACAAGACAAAATGCATCGCGTTCAGTTGTAATTATTTAAATTTATTATCGTGGAGTGTTAACATTAGGAGTTTATACTAGATAATAAAAATAAATTTTTTTAATGCGTATATTCTTTGTTTGAGTTTTTTTTTTTTTAATATTTCTTGCATTAAAAAAATATATCTTGAGTCTTGAATTCAAATCTCCATATTCAGCCATTCTACATGAAAACGTTCAAAAAGGACCCGAACATCTCTAATTTGGATGAAACTTTCACAGTTTGTAGGGAAACCAACATAGCTCACCAGTGTTTTTTTGTTACCCCCTACCAGCCTTCATCTCCGCTAGGTGGTTAAAAATTTCGTGATTGCGCAAGAAAACGTCATTTTCAAAAAAACCATCAAGAGAAGCCATTAACTTACCTGGCTTTAAGGTTGATTAGCTTTGCTCACCCTTAGCTTCTACAAGTATATACATACATTGGAAGTACCGAGGAATTTATTCAGTCTCACTTGGAACAGATCCTTAACTCCAGTGGAAACTTTCCAGTGACTATAAAAAGACTTAAGAAAGGAAGCCACGCTACATCAAAAAGTACTAATATATGTAATAAAATAAAGGAGAGGATATTTGAAGTTCCGTCCATAGAATGTAACTGAAAAAGTTGAAGCAAACAAAGGCACTGCCATTTTATGTTTTTAAGTTCAAATTTTATGCAGAAAAAATAATCTTTTCGACCCAGCCATCAGAGAGGGGTATCATCAGTAAGATAACCTTATAACCTTACCGGTATTACCAGAACGCGTTAAAGAAACAAAAATAAGAAAAAAAGAAGCCATTCGAACGTTTAGAATCACAAAATTATGACCCCAGTATTGCCATAAAACAAAAGCTTCGTACATCAATTTTTGAATCGACTGATGCTCTTTTGATGCTAACTGACGTTGAGGTACGAAATGTTGGAACAAGTTTTTGAAGATTTTTAATTGTGAAAAAAGTCGTTTTTGGATTCAATCAATTCACGACTATAACTTTCAAGAATTTTATCTAAATGCTGAAATCGCGCTTCAGTTTTTCTGACATTGACAATGACGGTAGCTTCATGTGAACGAAGATTCAACAAATTTAAATTAATAAAAAATTACGTCCGATCTACAATAGGTCAAGAAAAATTCTCGAATGTGTACTGCTTCACACTTTTTCTAATATTTGAGTACTTTCTTTAGTTATGCTAGGCTTTCATCCTGACAGTCGTACTAACGGATGACGGTGCCAATTTTAATGAACAAGTAAAAAGTATTTTGAATTCTGTCATCTAGAATTTTATTTTTGTGGCCGCTATTGAAAGTAATACATCATTGTATCCTGTAACTGGGAATTTGCCATAAGTAAAAGCTGACTGTAATAATTTTGCTCAGTGATCATGTACACTCTACTTCAAAATTGATTTAACATGAAATAAAATTATTTGATTATTAAAATTTACAAAATAAAAGCAAAATTTAAAAACAGTTTTTGTATATATAGTTTTTCAATTCCGAATTTGTTTTAAAGGGGCACATAGATTTAGCAACACTTTGAAGCCTTATTGAACCCTTTTGTTTAAAAAAAAAACCTTTTGCAAAGCGTTTTTCGAAATAACAATGATATGATGCAAAAAATTTGATATTATTTTTATAAAAAAGTTAATGGTTGTGAAGCCACAAGTATTTGCCATATAAAATGCAATCTTGGCAACACTCGTAAGCTACCCTGGCTCCGTGCCTTGAAGTGCTTATAATTTGTGGGACATTTTTGAGTATTTTTTACTCATAGCTGTCCTTCCACTGCAGCCGCAACGTTGGTAAATACGTGTGGACGCGATTAATTGGGAGACCACCGACCCATCGGGATAGCGCCCGATCGCCCATCCTCCCAGTGCAGCTCTGCTTATTTTCAATAAATAGACAAACTATTAAGCATAAAAATAGTGTTTGCCAGTTCATTCTTGTACCTTGCTGTGAACAGATGAGTTATATTTTTCAAAAAAAGCAACAAAAAAAAGTGCTAAGTGCACTTTGATAACATTTTTATATTATAGAGTATTATTTAGTGTCTACAATTTATTGGTGATAACTTAGAAATGTCTGTCTTGCAAATATTTAAGTAACGACTACTTTTATTTGACTGTTAAAATCAATGTTGCGATAACGCATCACTGGGAATAGAATTGCCTTCTTTTTATTTAAGTATTATTTTTTTTTCATATCATTAGCATCCAATATGCTATTGAGTCAAGTAAAATAAGTCCGGATGAAATTATAATTATTCTGGCTTATTTCAATGCTGATTTTGCATAGGTCTCTGGTGTGAGGATTGCAACGATCCAAAAAGGCTAAGTCGGCGCCAGCTATTAGCTACAGCAATGACAACTATTACCCAAGAGGACGATTTTGGAATTGATGTTGGACTTGAGATAAGGAGCCTCAGTACAATTTAGAAAAGATAGCTCAAAACTAGCAGCATGGAAATGATGAATCTTTAAAACTAAGCTCAATCGCTCATCGATTTAAAAATTGTCATTCAGTTATATGTATTACCACCCTATACATTGTCTGAGCACAGTGATCCTCTTGACTTTTTCGAAGTTGTCATTGAGGCTTCTCTTATAGAATCCATCATGACAGCAACAAACTCTTATGCCACTTCTTCAAAGAACTCCAATTCAAAGTACTCAATGTTCAACGTGATGAAATATATACTCAAATCGGAATATTATTATTGAGCAGTTTTATTCCTGTTCCATAATGGAGAATGTTCTGGAAGGACCAACAGCATAGTCACAATGACCTTGTTGCGAATAGAGAAGTAGATTCGACGATATATTTACAAATCTTCATTATTCGCTTGATATAATTGATAAGATGGCAAAAGTAAAACCACTAATACATAAATCACATAAATAACATTTTTTTTTATTTATGCTCCATTGGAAATGAAAGTTTCAATAGATGAGTCCATGATCTCTTATTTTGGGAGAAACCTAGAAATAAGTCTGTCCGTTTTGATTAGAAAGCTTGGATTGCTGCTCATCCGCTAGGACATTGCATACAATTCGACATCTATAAAGGTCGAAACAAAAATAAAAATCCAGGTTTGAGTCTCGGAAAGTACGTCATATTGACTTTAGCGAAAGAAAATAATGAAACATTTTCCAAAGAAAAAATTTTCATTCTTCTTTGGCAATCTCTTTTCTAGCCAAGATTTAGTCTCAAAATTGGGACAAATTTGCTGTAAGGCTGCTGTAACTTCGCGTGAAAATCGACTGAAAAACATTTTCTTATCTGATATGAAAATGTTGGGTAAAAGTCAACGTGTTACGTTGACAAAGAAAATGGCATGATTCTAACACAATGGAAAGACAATAAGGTTGTTTCGATGATTTCAAATTTACATGGACCCTTATTGGTTTAGCCCATGTGCAACAGGAAAGAAAGAAAAATATGTTCCACAGCCACATGTGAATAAAATCATAGATACCACAAGAACTAGAAGTCGTACGGCTCACCAGAGCAGAGTATACAGATTTTGAAATGGGTAGTGCATTCTGGAATGTACCGTAACATATTTTAAAGCGTGCCGAAAGCAAATGTTTTTATAATAGAAGTTTTGTATACATTTGATCGACTTCAACAATACATCAGATACGTAAAAATATGAATCATTAGACGTATACAACATTTCAAATGTTGTGGTCTATTCAGGAATGGACCATCCAGCCATATAAATTTTTTACACTTTTTTGGTACTGCATGCGACATCTAGTTCTTGTGCCATGCCCATCTATGATAAAACATATAATAAATATATGGTTGGAGTGGATCAGCTGGATAATCATATCTCGAGTTATTGCATAGGACTAAGTGGTAAGAAAGGATATTTTCCTATCACTATCTAAATTCTTGGTGTTGCAGTAGTCAACGCATGGAAATTAGCCTAAACATATGCCCGTATGTTTGATGCATTAGAGCTTCGACGACATCTTGTTGAGGAACTACTAGAAAAGTATGGGACTCCTCCGACATCTCCAGGAGAAATGCATGTGCATTACTGTTAATAATGTGGTTGAGTATTTTTTTGTTGACGTTTCTAAGTATGTTTTAAAAAAATGTCTATATAATTACATATTTAGTATTATTGTTCTATTTAACTTTTGTAAATTTTCTTGTTCTATGTTGCATGTAATTTTATCCGGTGTTCGGTTTATGTTTATTTTAACATACTGATACTAACACCGACTAAATGATGAAAAGCATATGCTGCTGATCGTTTATCTATAAAACTTGTCATTTCAGTGTGCTTGTGTTAAGCTGGTTGTGATAGCCAAAGAAATACATTTCTTTCTATTGGCCCAAAATTAATAATAGCAGAATCTACTTCGTTGAAAAATTTGCTCCTACATGATAATGTTTTGAGACTTATTATGCCCAACTAAAATAACAATTTTGTCCTTATATAACGTAACTTATTACATTACTACTAGTATTATTACTTTTCTATTATTTTTATTATTACTATCGTTGTGAAAGCTTTGTTTAAAAAAATTAAATTAAATGCAGTTTTGCTATTCTACCCCCAGTGTTGCGTTTTCGCAACACATAATATCTCTACTATTAGCAAATAAAAAAAAAAACCTAAAACAAAAATCAATTCAAATTCTTATTTTATACCTAAAGTTTTATAAAAATTGCAGATCAAGCCAAATTTTGAGAAAAAATAAACAACTCGGGATCAAATGGGTAAACGCGATTTTTATCCGCATAAAAATTAAGTTCTACGTGGGACGATTAATCCCCGTAAATCGACACGACCATTTTCCTTTTGTCCAGGCTTACAGACCATAATCACGTGATTTTCATTCGCGTAAAAAAATCCGCTTGAAACAGAATTTCGCGCATATATTGAGGAACTATCTATTATCTAAAAATAATACACAACAAAAGCTATTTGAATTACAAATATTAATTTCTGTATGAGATTTGAATAATAGTTTTGCTTTATTTTAAATTAACTGCTTGCGGATAATTAATTAGGGGAGACCGGGGACAAAAGTAGCTGCGTCGTAAAAGTAACATGCCCTCTTTTAACACGTATGCATATATTGAGAAGTTTTGCTCCACAGATCAGATGCGTACGCCGGTATTTTCTCATATCGGTTAGTTTCAGCCGAACATTCATATTAGTTGCACGTTGTAGAGCTGAGTGCAACTCGAATAATTTCTTTCTAATGTGGTATTTTTTGTATTTTTCTAGAAATCCATAGTTAATGTGGGTGATTTTTTGCCTGTGCATTCCTGAATGGTAGTTTTTTTTTATGAGTTATTTATTAACATTACAAGAATACAGAAAAAAATTAAAAAATTAAAAAAGTTGAAAATTCAAAAAATTAGCAGCTGATGAAGTGGGGGCCTCAAAAAATTGGCGCGTGATCATGCCGACGATTCCAACCCGCTTAGCAAACTGAAAAAAAAAAATAAAATAAAAAAGATTATTAATTATGTCCGGAACTAGGGAAAAGTTGAAAAAATTTTTTTTCACAAAATGGCCGCTGCCTGAAAAAAAAAAAAGCAAATTTTGTACCACTTTTTTGACTTTTCGAATTTTTTAAAAATAGTAAAAATTAAAATTTGGGGCTGTGGCTAGTTCCGGACATAGACAAGTCCATAAAGAAGACTCTCAAAAAAGTTCAAGTAAATCGGTCCAGTAGAACTTGAGAAATCGTGGGCATCGTCTTGAAAAATGCAATTTCGAGAAAAACGCGTTTAAAGTTTTGCGTCAAGTTTTTCGCAGTCTTAGTCATGAAATGATCTTTTAGACTTACATTTATTTATTTTGCCATTCCTGCTTCATACATTGGACCTTCCTCTTCTTCGAAAAAACTGTTTTCCGCGTTTCTCTCTTCCAATCGAGCAGTTCTGGCCTCCTTTGATGCGCTGGATGCTCGTATCTCGGAGCCGTCAATCCGGGCGTTGTCTCGTTTCACAGCAAAAGAATGAGCTTCAGGACCAATTTTGATTCCCATAAGCGTCGTTATTTTTAAAATAGGAATGAAGCCTTCATTAAAAATACAAACAGCAAGAAATGTAGCTATCTCAATTATATGAGCTCCGGAATGAATATGTTTTGGCGGGAAGGTCCAAATCAAAGAGTTTAGAGACTCATTATTATTTTGAGTTTCTGAACCTAAACATCGAGTCAATAACTCCTCTGATGATAAACTCTCGTAAATCGGCTTTATGATTTTCAAAACTTTATCACACAGAGGAGGATTTTCGTGGTCAAACTCCTCTAATGTACCTTCAGATGCAGCTTTTTGCCACTTACACCAACTGCCTGCACCAGGTGGGCAATACATATGTTGGGGATTTTCATTCGTAGAACTATTATGGTAGTAAGTAGACCAAATTGCATTTTTCATGTCCTCAACAGAATCAGGGTGCCGGCGAATCGCTAAACCGTAATATAAAGACAATTCATTTATGACTTTATCAGTTAATTTGCCTTCACCTTTTCCACTAATCCCTTTATTATCTTTTTTCGCTTTTCGTAGCCTTGCACCCATTCTTTTCTGGACATGTCCTACGCACTCCTTTTTTTTGGACAAATGGGTCACCATCGTAAGGATCCATATCGAGTATACCCTTGAATGTCTTAGTGTCAACATCTCCAATATATTTTACATATTTCACTCCGTTTTTTTTCAACCGATCTACAGAACATTTCGACAATAGCATCAACTTCCATTTTACCTGCACTTCCTTTATGGTTTATTGTACACAATTCTTCATGATCTTCATACCAATCGTTATACGCAGAAATATCCGACTTTTTCTTTTTTTCCTATATCAACAACCTTCTTGCTATTTTTTGCTACAAGTGTAGTAACTCCAAATAGAGAATTAAAACCTCTTTTTTTCCATGTCCCATCGCCAGAACCAGTAAAATCCGTTGGACTAGCATTCTTCTTCTTCACTTGCAGCTTTGGAAATAACGAGGTTATAAATTGCAAATGCGGCCCTATATGTATTTTTGATACAAGCGTAGTAAGTACCGATGTATATTCCTTGACAAATATCCATCATACCGCAGAAGAAATTTAATCCTTCCCTGCCAACTCCCAAAAGCCGCATGGTAAATATCATTTTTCGGTGTACTTCAAAGGATTTGTCGATCAATGGACATGATGGTATATATTGTACTCTATCGCAACTGTATTGTAATGCAATATTAAAACCTAGTCCGCGATGAGACGTTCGTGAAAATTTAATCTCTTTGTTGCATGTAGTACACAAAACTAAAGAAGAAATCGCTGAAAAAACCGTGAAAAACTCCAAAACACCGTAGCCGTAATTATTTTCAATTATCACTTCTTCATCATTTGATTTCCTCAATTTTGCTGCTGATACACTCGTGAAACTGGTGTCTTCTTCCTTTTCCGTGACATTGCTTTTTTTTGGATCGACCTGGACGCGTAATCCTTTGCGCAGAGGATTTTTTATCCATTTTATTTAAAAAAATTAAAATTATCACTCAAAATATTATTATTATTTCACTCACAGCACATACGTCCACGTGGTTTGGAAGTTAGAATTCAACTGTTATTCTCAAATATTTCCAAAACATTGATTGCTTTGCACACAAAATTTTTGAAATAAATAACGGTATTTATGAAATTTGTGTGTAAAAAAAAATCAAAATTTTGGAAATATTTGAGAATAACTTAAAGATGCTTTATTAAAAAATACAGAGTAATACACCTTTAGACAGCTACTATTCTTGGCTATTTAATAAGCCAACAATAACTAAAATCTACAGTGTGGTTCAAAAGTTATACTCATTTACTCCCATCAGGGTTCACGAATATCTTCAACTGGCCACAACTCCTAAACTCCTAAAGGAAGGTTTCTAGGGTGGGGGGGGGGGGGGGAGGGTTCTCAAGAAATCGCTTGGTATACCGGAAGGTATCTTGATCTGAATCACCCTGTATATAGAAAGGAACAAAAGGGTTTACTGAGAAATATGGATTCACGTAGACGGAGAATATCTAACGTCTTTTGTACGAATAGTTCCGGCCGAGCCAGTTTGGATGCCGCGTCAGCAAATTACCTGCATCTCCGAAAATAATTCGAATTTTGAAATATCCTCTTGTAGGCATATTCTTGAATAGTTAAACTTTGAAAATAACAATTTCGAATTTCTAGACTAGAATACCCCCTTAACAGCTGAGCCCAAATATAAAAAAGATTACTTTTGTCGCAGGTTTCCCCGACATTGATTTTTAGGATTACAAATTTTTTGTTACCTGTTGCATGTGGGATTGTTGCTTGTGCTGAATTGTAGCTTGAGTTTAAAAGACATAATCTAAAAGTTTAAAGATACTTTCTAATTTTTTTCTGGATTTATTTCCAGAAATTATGAATTGTTGCCCTTCTTCTGAAACTCACGAGCCACAACTCAAGTCATCACCACATTTCCAAGAAGTATTCGCCCTCAAAATCAATAACTCCTCAGAATATTTTCTTTTCTTCAATGTAGAGAGAGGTGCTTTTCCTTTTTTTCTTAATATACGTCCGCCAATATACCAATAGCTGTGTGCTCTTTTTTCTTGCCAATTTGCCACAAAGAAAATTGAAACGTGAATGAATGTGGGGCCTTTTTCGTTTACTTGTAACAGTCATTGTAAATTAAATTTCTACAAGAATCGAACTTTTTTAAAGCGATAGGTATGATACGAGTTATATGTACAAGCCAAAAAGCCTAAAAATTTCTTAAAGTTCTGCGGAGTCACGTATATATGTACTACTATGTATGTAAGTACATTGTATATACATATATTTTTAGGAAAGATAACAGATCAGGAAAGGGGATATCCTTAGTAAAATAAAATTGTTATTTGGGTTTGACTTAATAAATGCTAAGGAGAGAAAAGGTTTTATTTATACTCAACAGCAATTCGAACCTTTGGGTTAGCGGATTTTACCCGTTTAAGGACTAGTGTAGAATGATTGTGATTGGTTATTGAAGGGTACTCTTGGGCTTTTACACAGCTCATTTAGTTCTGTTTATAGGATAAGGACATAGTTTCCTGGGAGGGGGTGGTTTTGATGAAGTATATGTGTGAGTTTATTTAAATTATATTTTTCTAGTATAACAAATTCTTTTTTTTTCTATTTTTTTTTATATACGCTATCTATTTACTATATTATTACTTTTATATTTACCATAAAAACGTACTTACCCGTCGTTTACTTTTAATATTGTCTAATTGTCTCTGCGTACATTCCCCAATACTCTGTGAACCCCACAATTCTACTCCTACTCTAGCATATGTATACGTCATGGACCCAATTGGTAAAAAATATGTTAAAAACATAAACACCACATTATATCTGGAAAATTAAAAATAACAAATTTTAATTTAATTATTTTCATAAAACTTTTGTAAATGCAGTCATAAATTATTCACATATGTTCGAGTTTAAGTATGTGTAATTGCTTTTTTGGAGCTGTACAGACACACTCATACATTTTTGATGGTGCATGTTCAAAGAAATAATAATAAAAAGCTTGAAAGCGATTACAAATTAATTGCAATGCAATTGAACACATCAAGGGCATAAGTGCTTTATATATATTTCAAGGATTTTAAAAGTATCTATAAAATA
The DNA here is from genome assembly GCA_963924295.1 of Dioctria rufipes. NCBI lineage: Eukaryota > Metazoa > Arthropoda > Insecta > Diptera > Asilidae > Dioctria > Dioctria rufipes. Next base: position 267,709,480 of record OZ002741.1, on the reverse strand, counting down.
TTGTTTTTTTTGCAATTCAAAAGCAGACCTGTGTTATTTGGATGATCATAGCTTCTACCACCGATTGAACATCCAATTTAGTAATGATTATGAATACTTAATAAATTCCATAATTTATCAGACAATTTGGATTTTTATCGAAGCGACAGAAGGGCACAAATCTATCTGCTGGAGAGATACCAATTATCCTAGCAAACCTTCACTTTAGTGTATTTCAATTTTCGTAGCAAAAGTGGAGAATTTTTATAATAGTGCTATCACAGACAATTACAATACTTCACGTAACTTTTTACTGACGAAATGAATGTAGATTTCCTGCGGTATTGGAAAAGTAAGTAAGTATCCATTTCTGGATTAACAAAAAAAAACAAAAAATTATTTTTTACAAAAATTTATTTCCATATAAGATTCTTCATGCATTAAAGACTACTTTTCGCTATACTTATACGTAATTTCATAACGTTTAGAAAGTCACTTCTCGGTTTTTGGGAGGACGTCATCCATTTGTTTCCAGCGCGGGAATAATACAGAGCAGGCACTGAAGAGTTGCAATGTTATGTGGATGAATTTCAGTGCTGCAAATATTTGCCAACCTCACAAAGAGTTAATATATCTTCTAGTGGTCGATTCTAGAGCCAACTTTTAATGCTGAATTAAATATTACGTGCTCATATGTAGTCATTTTATGTGGAGTCTACGAAAACGTAGAAATTGAAATTGTCTCCTAAATGTAGGAAAACATAATTGTTTTCCTAAGCGGAAAATCTTTATTATACTCTCGTTAAAACACAGTGGAATAGCATAGGTATGCCAATGACATTGACATAATACTTACTTAGCAGTCTTGGAAGGGATCATTGCTGTAAACTTGCTAAAATATGAAACATGACTATATGGTCCAATGATCTGCCCTCATATCTTGTGTTAATGGTTGATGCAAATACTTAAATTTACCATTACAGCAACATCATTGAAAATGTGGTAGGAAAGAAGGAATGAGTCCTGTCACTAGTTACATCGATAAATTGTTTACTGAAATTCGTAAAAGTCGGCAACCAACTTTATGTAAATATGCACAAGAAACCTTTATTCAGGATATGGAAAAACCCAAAACTAGGTTAACTAAATGGATATTAGACGCCGATATATTGTAAGATGACTGGAAGACATCCACTGTGCACAATGGGCAGTCTATCTGCAATATTTCAGGATAATTTGAGAGACTGAATGAATCCTTTCCCATGCAAAAATTACTTATGAGGGAGACTCTATGCCAAGGTGGTTCTGGTTATTGTAGCTGTCAGAGAAGCCCTTTTCTGTCAAAAGCGCCAAGATCATAAAAATATTTTGTAACTATCTTTAAAGATTATGCTCGATCTGATAATGGAGCAGAATAAAAAATAGGACGCTGCTTCTCAAATGCAGTACTTCTTGGAATGTACAGTGCGTCAAACAAGAGCTTGTCCGGCATTAATTTTGTCTGGTAAACGCTACATCGAAAAAAATCGGAGTAACAAGTAATGGGGTCTTTCCATACTACGCATTAAAAAGGCCTAACCAGAATATGCATATGCTAGCATATGCAAAGACACAAGCAATTGCTTTTCTTTCATAATAATAGCCCACAATAGGAATAAGAAGCAGTTCGTCAAGTTTTAATTCCTTTCCTCAACTTCTGTCTGTACGCTCGTGATCGTACTTTGCATAAGCAAATTTGACAGTTTGTGTAAATACTATACAAATGTTAGTGATGCATAAGGAAGCATTTGTAATATTTTCAAGCCTTGCATATGCAAGGTTATGCACAATGTGGTTAAGCCTAAAGAGTTTCAGTTTCTGCAGAGCCTTATTGTGAGGACGTTATATTTCATCATGAGTGTCGAGTACGCAAAAGGAACAACAATGTCGCACACAGTTGCTGCCAAGTATATAAAAAAGTCAAAGACATTTGTTAATAAGTGGGTGACGTGGTTTAAGGGAACAAAAACGGTAGGCGATTTACCGGAACGTGGCGTGGCATGAAAAACAACAAAAAGAGAGGACAAAGTGATCGTGACGTTATTTTCTAAGAATCCTCTACTACCACTGCGTAAGAGATAAGTGAAATTGAAGGAAAAGGGTATTAACAAATCAGTGGAATGTATTTGAAGTCGTCTACGTGCCAATGGAATTAAATGGCGCAGTGCAATTAACAAACCTTTCCTCTCCGAAAAACATGTAAAAAAAAGACTCGCTTGGGCACAAGAAAATATCGAGCGCGATTGGGGCAACATAATTTTCACCGACGAATCGTCTTTTTGGTAACGTAGTCCCGTCAGACGAGCTTGGTCTACTTTCACTGCCAGACTTCTCCAGCAGACTGTTAAACACCCGGTTGAGGTACATGTTTGGGCTTGCTTCCCAAAGCATGGTTTTGGCAAATAATGCATATTTGCAGAGAATTTAAATGCCATGAAAATTCTCAAAATATATAAAAAGGTTTTATTAGCATCTGTGCAAAGAATGTTTGAGAAGAGAAATGAAAACTGGATTCTTCAAGAGGATAACGATTCGAAACATCGGAGTGGGCTTTGCACACAGTGGAAAAAAGAAAACGGAATCGATATATTGGACTGGGCATCGCAGTCGCCCGATGCGAATCCAATAGGAAATTTTTGGGCATACATGAAGCACAAGCTTAGTATAAAGAAGACATGGAACGCAAAGCAGTTAGTTAGACATATTCGTCAGATATGGAGGGGCTTAACTCGAGAATACGTTGCCAACTGGGTAGAAAGTATGCCTTGAAGATGTTAGGCAATAATCGACAGCGGTGGTGACTATGAAGGCGCCGTAGTATTTATCTATCACTACGAATGTACGAATTTTCAGTTTTATATAATAAATATTTTTCGAGATTACACCGGTCACGCTTTTTCTTTGACAGACTGTAGAATATAAAAAAAAACTACGAAGAGTCCCACCATGTTACTTATTTGCGTGTATGTTTTGTATGTGACCGTCAAACCTATTGTTGCTTTGAGTAGCTGGCTTTAAAGGGGTGCGAGAGGTAATAGTGGCGTGATCGCAGTGTCGCGGCAGCATGCGCTCCAGTTATACGCTTGCAAACTGTGTTCGAGTATTTGATATACTGCCACATAGCTGGTGTATACTTCTTGACAAAAACTAACATTACTTTTCCTGCTATTTTAACTTCTGTACTTTCTTTCTTGCATTTCAGATTTTAATAGAAAATGGATGTTGACAGTCAAGAAAACCGATTTTGGTCCATGCTGGAAGAAGTACTAGAACATACTTCCGATTGGGCGATCTCTGGAGATGAATCTTACTATTGTAATGAACACAATCTTCAATCTGATACTGAGCAAGAAATTTCCGATAACGATGAAGCTGAGTCGAACGAAAATAGTGCTAGCTCCGATGACTCGGAAGGCAATATCCCGCTGCCTGTTTTGAGAACACGCCGCCACGCCGTCCAACACTTGAAGTCAAAACATGGCCAAAAATAGTATAAACGTCCTCTACGAACGAAGATACGTACTACGTAGATCTGAAATAATTGTTGAACAGCCAGGTGAAAAAGGAGCAGCAAGAGAAGCAAATACCGAGTTACAACGTTGGGAAACGTTGAAACACACCAATGAAAAAATAATTAAAAGACAAGAAAAATACGATGATCCTACTATGCAGGAAATATCATCTACAGAGTTTGATGCTTTCATCGGATTACTTTATATTGCTGGTCTCAATAAAACAAGTCGCCAGAGTCTCAAAGATTTGAGAATGACAGATGGGACAGGAGTGGACATATTTAGAACAATAATGTTTCTGCAAAGATTTTATTTTTTACCAAACTGTGTTCGCTTTGATAATAAATCAACAAGAGAGGAACGTAAATAGCTTGATAACATGGCTCATATGAGAACAATTTTTGAAAAGTTTGTTGATTGTTACCAGAAAGCTTACACCCTTCACGAATATATGGCAATATATGAAATGTTTTTCGAATTCAGGGGGCGATGTGGATTTTGCGTGTACATTCCCAGTAAACCTGCCAAGTTCGGAATCAAAGTCCAAGCTCTTGTGGATGAAAAATCTTTCTACACAGTAAATTTGGAGGTATATGCAGGAAAACAACCTACAGGCCCATATTCTGTAAGCAAAAATGCTTATGATGTTTTAAAAAGACTACTCCAGTCCGTATCGCGCGCACGAATCGCAAAATAACTTTTGATAACTGGCTCACCAGTTACGAATTGATAATGCGTTTGCTGAATGACTGTGAACTGTGAGAAAAAATAAAATATGTATTCTGACCGCATTTTTGAAGACCGAAAAGGCCTCAGGATGTTCCATGTTCGGTCATCAAAAGGATGTTTCTATTGTCTCCTATGCCCCTAAAAAGAATAATTTGGTCATAGTAATGTCAAGCCTACATCATGACGACAAAATTGATCGCGCTACAGGAGACCAGAAAACGCAAGAGATTATAACATTCTACAATTTAACTAAAGCTGGAGTAGATATTGTCGACGAACTGTTTGATAGTTACAATGTGTGGCGTAATAGCAAGTGCTGCGCTATGACCATTTGTTACGGGATCTTTGAATATAGCTGCTGTCAATGCAAACATTTTTTCGTCGTGCAAATCAGGGCAAAGACACCAAACGAACCAACGAACTGATTTGATCCGTCACTTAGGCTCGGCTTTATTTTACGAACACCTGAACTTATGAAAAGACCAAAAAAATATTCCAATATATATACATACGTCAGAGAATCTCTTCCCAGATCAACGAATTACTTTCATCGACTCAAAATGTTCCTGGACCTTATATTAGATTTGAAAAAACTGCTCTGATTTGAACTCCACTTCCTAAGATGTTCTTAAGATTTTTTGTTATTTCTTTTTAATTTTTAATTTATATAGTTACTTATTTCATGTTCTATCATATTCTTTAAGGTTTTTTTTTTTTTATAAAACTTGTTTTCTTTAGTTCCATTGTAGTTTTGTTTTTTTTTTTTTTTTTTGATAGTGTGAAAATTCATATTGACTTGTTTCCAGGTAAGTAAAATTTAAAAATTGTTAAAATGGCGGAACTGTTTTATTTCCAATACGTTATAATATTGTCTTATTATAATAAAAAATAATTAATATAATGTTTTTTCTTAAGAATCAAGTTTTTCAGCCAATTTTGTAAACGGGTGTGACATACCCTGCCACATACTCCTTGTTACATTTTTTCACCAGACACTCACCGGGTTAAATACGACGATGGCAAATTTTATGGGATTGAATGGAGAAAAAGTAAAGAATCCATATGTTTTGTAATGTAGCGGTAATTGAACACTACAGCTATATTACTGCATTTTGGGTGGGTCAGGGTAGCGGTATGTTAAAATGACAAGATATGTGAGCTTGTGTTTACTGTTACTTTATTGATCATAAAATTCCTTATTTTACGTTAGTCTGAATTCTATTTTATTTTTTTCACTTCAATTGTACTTAATTAATTTAATTAATTATCTGTAGGTATGTATTCTTGAGGTGTCGTAACGTGACACGTGCTCAATTTTATACCTCAGATTTTCACCAATTTCACTTTTATTCGAAAATTCACTGTCTATTATTATTAGTTCTTCATTAATATAATTCACATCACTCTTAATATTAATTAATTCTACTTTGTTTTTTCACATGAAACGTCTAATATGCTTAGCTTGCATGAGTTAAACGCTATGTGAAAAAACCTAAAATTAAAATGTCTGCCACCAAATATATTTTGAAAATGTATAAAAATACTTTGCCTATATTTCCACCAAATCCCTGTAACACCACAGAAGTTAAAATTGCTGCTGCAATCTTTACGTAGCATGTAAATACTGTACCTTGCTTGGCATGTTGATCTATGCTAGAAATATTTTAAGTATTTTGAACTATTTAATATTTTAAGAACACTAACTGATCTATGCTTGTTGCATGAACGATCGCTGTCAAACTAATGAGAGCTTAGCTAGGGAGCACCTCCTTTTTATAATGTCCGAGCCGCCATTTTCGGACAAGTTCCACATGAAAAAATGCAATTTTCATATATTTTTTGCACATTATAAGTCCATGCTGTAATGTCAAAATTTTCCAAATTATGTGAATTAATTTATTTTTAATTATCCATAATTTTTCCTAATTGATTTATTGCGATATTTCAATTTTTCTAAAATTTATCAATATGGCCGCTCCCTATCATACTATGTTAATTTCCGGTGTGGAACATAAATTCTCTCACGAATTTTCTTCTGTCTCGTTTCCACATCGTTCTCTTTCCCACTCATTATGGGAATTAAAATTACCTTTTTTTGTAAATATTTTCTTACCTGAGCAATTTCGCGTTTTTTAACTATTGCCAACAGGTAGAGCGTGGCCAACTTCGTAAAATTGATTATTTACGTTGTCGCAGTGACAGTTCGGTTCGCGGTTTTTAAATAGTAAAGTGCCGTGTTTTGTGTTGGGTTTTCTTCAAAAATAAATGGATTAATTCTAGAGGTAAGTGATTAATATATTCTATAAGTGTTAATTAGTGATTTGCCTGTGCATAATTTGCAAGAATCATGCAAATTATGCGAAAATTTTGTGTTGAAAAAATTGTTAGTGAAATGTCAACAATGGCAACAATTGTTGAATTTCACTAATAATAGTGTGTATGGATTCTGCAAATTTATGTATTTTGCACATTTAAGCATAAATGCATGTTTTGCAAATGTTTATTGTGCAGAAAACATGAATTTCGCTTAGAAATCCCAATGTTTATGTTTGCATGTAGTGTTGTTGTTGTACTGCCAAGAAATTTGTTTCTTGGCAGTCTGCATGTAAACTATGTAGCTTTTTTTTGTAGTTTTTTTGTTATATTTGATCAACTATATTGTATTGAATTAATTTTTCTAATTCTTTTTATTTCAGATGTGCAATGGACGTATAGGAGGCATTTGCTGACTGGAAGAGGAACTCAGGAAATAGGGAAGTATCAATTATTGTGTATATTGTATTTTAATATATTTTTATTTATTTTCAGCTGTGTTCAACACCATAATAGTTAAGGTTTTCGGAGAAGTTGGGAAATATTCCTGAATGTTTATTTATTTTTCCCGGAATGGAATCGAACTCACACTTGTTAGAATCGGTTAAAGATGGATAATAGAAGAATTTTTAAGAACTTTTATTTTTAATGATTCTAAATCAAATCATAAATGCAAAAGAAAAACCTACCGCCTCATCCGGAGTTTGAAGCCGAGTCCTTCCGCCCTCCGGGCGAATGTTCTTACTATTCAGCTAAACATATCAGCTCTTACTTTATTCTCCATTCATTAACGATCATATTTAACAGGGAGAGTTTCGTACCTCTCACTCGAAATATCTAAAGCCAAGCCAATAAAAACGACTTTCCTTCCTCGATGGGAATATTGTGTCGCTAATTTGTTTGCCCAACTCATAGAATAATTTCACTGTATAAAAATGGGTTTTCCAATAAGAGGTGTTATTTTAATTAGCCCGCTATTTCGGTAGATGTCACTTTTGCAGCTGTCATTTTTTGACATTTGACAAGTAGAAACTACGCCATTAATAAAAGTGGAACGATACACGATTCAACAACGCATTGAAATTATTAAAATTCAATATAAAAATGGTGAAAATGTGGCAAAGACGGTTCGTAAAACTCGAACATTTTTGGGTCGTCGTGAAGCACCTTGTCGGACCGCAATACAGAAATTGGTAGAAAAATTCGAGCTGTCGGGATAAGTTAGTGATGTGAAGAATAAAACCCGTGCACGTCGCTCAAGAACAGCCAAGAATATTGCTGCTGTAGCCGAAAGTGTTGAAGAAAACCCAGGTTTGTCGAGTCCTCGTCGTTCTTTGGAATTAGGCATTCCACAAACGTCACTACACCGTATTTTGCATAAAGATTTGGGTCTTAAGGCTTATAAAGTTCAGTTAACAGAAGAACTCAAGCCGGCCGATCATCAACAACGTCGAGTCTTTGCTGATTGGGTCCTTGAAATGCATGAAAATGATCCGGAATTCCATCGAAAACTCATCTTGAGTGATGAGGCCCATTTCCATCTCGATGGCTTCGTCAACAAGCAAAATTGTCTCATCTGGGGCTCGGAAAATCCAAGAGTTATTGTTGACAAGCCTCTCTATCCTCAACGTGTGACTGTTTGGTGCGGTTTATGGTCCCGCGGGGTCATTGGACCTTATTTTTTCGAAAATGAGGCTGGAGCAACAGTTACGGTGAATGGATTGCGCTATCGACAGATGATTAATGATTTTTTATGGCCGCAATTGGATCGTATTGATCTGGACAACGCTTACTTTCAACAGGACGGCGCTACGTGCCATACAAGCAACGAAACCATTGATCTTTTACGGGAAAAGTTTCCGGACCGTGTTATCTCTCGAAGAGGTGATCACAGTTGGCCACTGAGATCTTGTGACTTAACACCTTGCGACTTCTTCCTTTGGGTTTGGAGCCACGTGAAAGAGAAGGTCTACGCCAACAGGCCAGCGTCGATGCAAGACCTCAAAGATGGAATTCGTGAGGCTATCGAGGACATAGGGCAGCCACTTTGCGATTTGGTTATGGAAAATTTCATGAAAAGGATATGGTCCTGTAGGCGTGGTCGTGGTGGTCATTTGGCTGATGTTATTTTCCATTATTAACGGCATACCTTCCTCTTTATAATGAAATAAAGATCCGATCATTTATCTCAAAAAATGGCATTTTTCTTTGAATATCAAAATAACACCTCTTATTGGAAAACCCTGTATATACATGTTAAAATTGATGTGTAGGTACTGGACAGATTGAACTATTATGTTTGATTGACTATCAAATAGATACCCATTAATTCGGATTGGCGGCTCTTCCAAATTTAATAATTGTTGGTGCCAGTTTTGTACTTCAAGAATACTGCAGAGGATTTTTTCCTGAAGAATTTGTAATCCTACGGTAAACCCATCTTTAGTCAGCGATCATCCTAAATCAAAATTAAATTTGTTTTTACTGGAAATTGTATGTAAACTTGATTTTCTTGCCTTTTGATAATTATTGTGTTTTGCAGAATTTCTTAATTTCATTCATTTACCGATCTCGATGTCATTCGCAACGCCTTTTTTTTTATATTACATTTATTCATGGCTACAATAAATTACCTATAAAATTTACATCTTCTATATGTATATGTTCACCAAGCAAACCTGACAATTTTTGTTAGAAGTCTTTTGTTACTCGCTACACAGTTAACGATTAACCGGCTCGAGTTTTCTTGGGAGTTCTATAATAGTTTCACAGTCAGTACAAGATTTTCATTCAATAAAGAGCCAGCAATTCTTCACGGCTAAGAAGTGACGTGTATTTTTCATTCTACCTTAGTAATAATTAAAAAGTTCATAAGGCCAAGAAAGGAGCCTTTAACAATGCAAAGCAAGAATACAGACATTCACCTGAATTAAGAGACAAGGGGCCTTGTGAGACTCAAGAGCAAAAACAGTGGAATTTTGAGTCTGATTTGTTATTTTGAATTTATTTCTCCAGCCTTTCTACTGGACTACGTTTACTACTAATGGAACTACAAAAACTTAAGAGCTTTACACCATATGCAGTGGATACATGTAAACTCAAATGAAAATCGAATAGATATCGGATGTCTTGTAAGTAAGAATCGAAAATCACCATTATTTTAGATTATTCAAATAAAAAACTTACACAGAAATAAAAATAGTATTATAACTTAGTTTTATTGGTTATCTACTCCCTCAATTTGATTTTTTTTTTTTCGGTTGATCCACAATAAATACACTAGTCGACACGCTTTCTGTCACATGAATTCTTTACGGCGATTCTTGTAAATTTGTGCATAGCAATAACGAACCCGTATTCAAATTCTCCTATCTTTTATTTATTGAGAAAAATTAAAAAAATATCGATAACTCTTAATTGATAATCAAAAAATAAGAAATTGTGAAATAATGGTTAAGGAAAAAAATGCATATAATATTTATGTATTGCTAAAGAGTGGTCTTATTCGTAAAAATAAAAATCATGCTGACCATGATGGTCCCTTAAGAAGTCGCTTTAAAAAAATTATATTTTATATTTTATTTTTGTTGTTATAAGCATTTTTAATTATTTAATTTCCGCTCCATTTATTTATATACTCGACTATTGTAAGTCTATTTTTAAATATAGTGCATTTATTTTTATATGTTTAAAACACCAAGTGGTAGTTAGAATTTTGCAGTCTTACGAAAATTGGGAAATTATATCCCAAAGTTCTAAGTGATAGATACAACTTTGGGAAATTAATTTATGTGACTTAAATTTAGTTAAAGTTTCTATCTGATTTTAAAATATTGGTATAATTTCGGGTGGTAATTTGTACGAAAAATTTATAGAAAAGTAAATTTCATATAGCACTCAATTTCTGGGTAGTATGACCGGAATATATGAATTAGAAAACAAATTGAAAAGAAATAAAATTTGGACGTCAATTTTCTCGAATTGATGCCTCGATCAGTTCGAACCCGGTACTTCAAAGGAAGCGATATTTTTAGAACGGATGGTGGTCACGGCAGTAACTCCAACAGATGAAACAAAAACCAAGTGAGCTACGAAGAAAGTAAACGTCAAATATTGAATATAACTCGAAAAATGTGATTATAACTAATTATTTTACCTACTTACAATACCGAAATATCGTAATTTGTTATAAAAATTTATATTCTTAAGAAACCTAGTTTGAATTTAACTATTTCATCGCTATAAGCGGAATGACGTAACATATGTTATGTAACTATATTGAGTGATTGGTTTGGACGCGAAGTCCAGACTGCCAGAATGAGCTGACAGATCATTCTCATGACCACCGATAGCACATGGCGACACGCTAGCAGCTCAACTAGTTCGGAAGAGTTATAGGTGGGGGGGGGTGGATTTACCTGTCACAACACATAAAAAAAATTGTTGTGCCTACTCAAAATGGAGCACCACACCCGGTCCAGAAGGGACCTTTACGCCACTTACCCTTACATATGTGAAGGCTCAGATGGCATGTCATCAGCTGCTTGGCCCTATTCACCCAATGACACTCAGGGCAGCAAGTATCGTATTCAGTGTCCCCAATGATGACCTGTAAAAGAGAAGTGGAGCGGAGTAGCAAACATGTCCAACCTGTCATCGGAGTGGGCTCCGGAAGAGTCAGAATGAAATCAAAACTTTCAGCAAGCCATTACGTTACAAAGGAATACATTTTTATTCAAAAAACAAACCGTTCTCCTTAAATTTGTACAACAAACTATTCTCTATGATTACAATGGGTTTGAGCACTTATATTCATCCTCGTCGATTCCTGAATTTGATACATATCAAAAATTATGCTATGTCACAGTTGAAAAAATAATTTTATTTTATTTTGAGCAAATACCAGACAAAGATAATTACCTAAATAACATCGGTCCCAGCACGAAGGCCTTCTGGAGCAACTGTGTTCCTGTAAATAAAAATTGAGAAGAGGAACCGAAAAGAACCAAAAGTTTGTCCGGGATTTCCTTTACAAGGATATTCATTTTCAAGAAAAATTGTCGGTGTATACTAAATATGACCCTAAAAGTAATATCATCTGCTCAATCCCTACAGGATGTATTTATTAAAAAAATATTGGATGCTAATGGAAAAATTGACAACAAGAATGTTCAACTTACGTTCAATTACATAACTAGCGGGTATAAGTTAAAAAAAATAAATTGGAGGAAATGTAGAATAATATAACGACAAACCTAAAACTAAGAAGAGAACATTTCACTTGTCTTCCTACTCATAATATTCGTCTCCATTAAGTAATTGTTCAAAATTCTGCCGTATCCTGATACAAATTAAATTAAAACAAAAAGGAGTTTCATTTTGCTTTTCGTGTCCACTAATTAATTCTATCTCATAGATTAAACATTGTCCTAGGCTGATAATACAAGTGTTACGGCAGTAATGAAGGTTATAAATTATTAATAATTTGATTGTTCCAGAGACTTTAATAGTCTTATCTTGTACAAAAACAACAGAAGGAAGAACCTGAACCTGACTGTGGACATTTCTAATGGAATTGCCTCGTTATAATAATATCGTCAAAACAAAAAGGTTATATTTTTGTTTGGAGCCTGATATATGTGGCAGCAGGGTTGTATTGGTACTACGAAGTGCTATATTTGCATTAAATAATCCTGATCGCGTGGCGTTATCCTGTGCCATTTTAGCTCTGATTTATTTCCTTATGTTGCTTCTGCTCTTATGCCTGAACACGAATCTTGATGATTTCCTTATTTAACATCCTTTTTCTAAATTTGATAAGCCTCTATCCATCAGAGCGTGTTGCTGCTATCTCAGATATTCCGAAATAATTTCTGTAATCCTCTTTTTTTTCGTTCTTTCTGTTTACTGCGTATTCCGTCCTGATTACCTTACTTTTTTTTCATCGATTTGTTGATTTTTTTTTTAATATGGTTACAAAAAATACTTTAATATGTATTTTTATATCAATCACAGTAACAGCCTGTCACTTTTGAGATCAAGCAAAAACTCTGCTTCTTTTCTGTCACTTTCGCTCGGGGTTGTGCCTCAGCCAGGGGCAGGTCGCGTGGTTGTGACAAACATGACAGCACCGTCGCCGTGAGTACTGCTGCTAGCTTTAGTGTAGCATACTGCTGCATGCAGTATGCTACGACCATAACACATATGGACAAATTTCCATATTTTGACAGATATTTTTAGAAAATTTCGTTAAAATTTTGGTAAATTTGAAGTGCCTCTTGAGAGAACAATTCGACTTTTGGTGAAAAAATTCAAGCAAATCATATGCTGACAGACAATTCAAGATCTGCTGTCCTTAAACTGGAAGAACGAAGATCGAGAATATTGCAATATCGCAAGAGTAGATGAAGTAGACTGTTTGTGAAATGATTGCATTGCTAAACAACATTTTCTCAAACCGAAATGGCAATATCAACTGGGATCCACGATCATGCGTTTTAACGACTCTAGACTTTTCTTTGGGGGTCAATTGAAGACTAAAGTATACGCAAATAAACCACAAGTGATTCAGCATGCACATAAAGGACATTGCAGGATGCGTGATGCGGTTACAAAAGTTACATTATATTTCATACTGAATTTAATAGTTTCCACTTAACTTCTCAAAGGAAAAATTTACTTAATTTTGTTAAAAAAAAAAACATCCGAAAACTAGTTTTGTGACATCTTTTATAAAAACAGATCCGAAGTTTTCATGAGGGCATATATTACGTACAGATTCTTATTGGACCCTTCTGTAATATAAAAGAGGAGAAGTCAAGTCTTTTTAAGAAGTTTTCTTTTTAAACTAAATTAAAAAAATCGCAAGTTATGCCGAACATTATGTTACATTTTGATTTTCGAGCTGAATATACATATATTTCGAGGTTTAGAGTGATGCCCTGACTGCTTACAATATATCAATTACATGATAAGTATCTTTTCCTACATATATAGATATATTAAAAGCACTTGCGAAAAGGAGAAAACAAACTAATTAAAAATCAAATCAAAGTATCTCAGCAATAAAGTACCTCTATTCTACGACTACAAATAATCAAAAGCAGGAAACCAATTTTCTCAAGGCACTTTGTTTTGTTTTGAGGGTAACAACATAATGTGGCTTCATCCAAAGATTTTGGGGGAGATACGACAGCTACGAAATGACATCCAGATCTCAAGGCTAAATCTTATGATAACACTTTTGTAATAAGCCCCATCATCATATCGAGGAATTGAAATGTGTTAGTCAAATGCGATGACTACAGATATACATAAATAAATTACTTGTTGTTATATATCTTTAGGATTACCATCAAAGCATCGTGGAGGATACATAAATGCTTATATAGTATTTAGCAAAATAAATTAAAAACTTCAGTAAGCTATGTAAATCTCCTTTTGCTTTATTGTCTCCAATCTAATTTAATTGCTGGAGTACCATATTATCGAGTTGTCCTCAACAGCAATAAAAGGCTACAAGTGTACACTCAGCACCATCTAGAGATCACGGTCAATAACTAACTTGTTTTATGTTTTCTCTAGTGAGTCCAAAGATTGATTTCAGTATGAAAAGTGGAAGAGGTTCATGTATTTATGTAGTACATATTTCTGGGTTCAGGAACAAGCGCGCTCACACATACAGGGCTAAATAAATATTCTCACTTTCCCGGAACAAATTTACCGTCTATATGATCCTTTATTTGTATAAATATTTTTTGTAAAATAAAAAAAAAAAATTTTTTTTGCAACATCATTCTAGGGTAGAATGGAAAAGAGAACACAGCTGGTAACAAATTTCATTGGTAAATTTCTTAAATTTTCCATATTATCCGCAATTCTCATCTTAAAACATCTCTGTAGATCCCTTTCGATTTGAGTTTGAACAAGCAAGGACTTGTACATGTAAAACATTTCCTTTTGCAATAATAGACCAGAATATTGTCTCCTCAATTTTTTCCTTAGGGGAAACAGTTTATTGCCAATAACATAAAGTGATACAACTTCATTGGGGTTCGTTAGGGAGAGATATTGTTCCTTGGTTCAACCATCAATGTAACCGCTTCCAGCAGAGTAAAAAGTTCTTTTAAAAATTACACAAGCAGTTGAGACAAGCACATCCATCTAGTGCGTGGAAGTGAATAGATGCAGTTGTGCGTTTACTGTAGTAACAAGTTTTTTCACAGTGTAAAATAAATCTTATTACAACTCTTCTGTTGAAGTATTCCTACTAATAGTAAGTTGTTTTCATGGGTGTACATTTTTTTCTTCTATAAAGTGATCTCATACGATAACGGATAGCAGAATCTGGGTTTTGGGATTTCTTGGGATTTAATTCTTGCTACCGCTCGTCGGCAATACCAAGATTTATTTCTAGTAGGTCAATAGAACAGGAGGTCATAGCACTCCCTTAGACAAACCAAAAATTGTACGATAGGGGGGGGGGGGGCATATCAACAGATTATGAGTTACAGGGTGATTGCGAAAAAAGCTAGTTTTTCACAAAACACCCTGTATCTTAAAAAGAACGAGGCGTACACATACTTTTAAGAGCTCATTGTATGCCTTTCCAACGACTGCTCAACCAACCCTTACCCCTCTGCTCTAAGGAGTTACGGAGCTATAAACAAAAAAAGATAGATTTTTTGCTTTTTTTTTACTTTGACCTCTACTTCTTTTTTACAAAAACTATAAACTGCAGACTCTCCCCTTTAATTTGAGCTACTCGTATTATACCCTTGTGATATCTGCAGCCTTTAAAGAGTTATTAGCTCAAAACCTATTCTGAAAGCTGTTCTCAAACCTATTCTCAAAGATAATTTGTTAGGTTTTGAGCTAATAACTCCTTAACGGCTGCAGGTAGAACATACATAGGTTAGACTAGGTCAAAGGAGAGTCTACAGTTTACAGCTTTTGTACAAATAAGTTACGTTAACCACCTGGAAAGGTAAGAAAATCCGAAATTCTTAGTTTAGACAACCATAATTCTTCAGAGAAGAGAGGTACGGGGCAGGTTGTTGTAGTAACCATGAAGTTCTGCATACAACGAGCTCTTAACTGTGACCGTACGCCCTGTAGTTTTTAAGGTACAGGGTGATTTGTGAAAAACTAGCTAATAAATGGTTAATATGTCCCCCCTCCTTGCCATACAAGATAAGTGTCATTAAGAGGGTCCTTATAAACCTGAATCGAGCATGAGTGGGAATATATGAACAATGGCCAATACACGTTCTAATTTCTTTCACTGAAAAAAAGGTTATTCCAGCTGTTAAAATTAAATTTAAAATATGTTAGAACAATTACTTTGCTTTTATATAATTACATAGATCCTCTTGATTTCTTACTTACGCCTAAGTACTCAATGGCATGCTACGAACACTCCTTTGGGCTGAAAAAAAAACAGCATCTGTGCATGTCACTATCATCGAAACCTACTAATAGACGAATATAGATTTCTCTTCGATAAATGGTCAAGGAAGCCTACACTCCACACGGGTATTCCAATTTTTTCAGATAGCAATAGCAATTCGCACTGCAATTTGTACATTCTAATTACCATTGAAGAACAGATTTTGCTTTATATATTTAAAGCTGGTTTTGGTGGAAAAGTCAAAAACACAATACTCACACCCACAACTTTTTTTTATTTCAATGCTACATGCAGTCTCTGACGTTTTTTATGCTTTCAATGCTTTGGAGATGAAAAAACTTGTGTTTTTATATTTATCAAAGCGGTTAAAAAATTTCATTTTGTTAAAAATAATTAAATTTTTAAAGACGGTTTGACTAAATAAGAGAGCTCGCAACAACTAAAACAGTCCAAAAGGGGTCGGAAAAATATGAGTTTTTTTTATTTTCAATAGATTTATCATAATTTAATAAGCCATGAAACAATTTTATTTATTTATTTAAAATCCACGCAATTTGTGCCGTTTTTACAAAATTTTCAAGTGTTCTCTAAGTGAGGTACAGCTGTGTTAAGGACCTGTATTAGGGCACCGATGCGGGCCGTATGAATCTGCTGCTGAAAGCGGACGCAATATGAACGTGCGGTGCCGCAACGTCTCCAGTAAATGGGTCATTCCATATCAAATGGACGACATGTGAGACATGACCATCACGAATTTTTTTTTAATTTTACATACTTGGAGGGCTTGTGGAAACTAAAATACGAATCAAAAATTTTCCCTTTACATTGCGTATTTCGCAAGTTATATAAAATTTTAGAATTTCGAAAAAATGTTGTCCTGATCAATATTTACATATTTTGATATTCATGCTAGAATAAAGAAAATCCTGTCCGGCCCCAGTTAACATCTTAGGACATCCCTGGGAGTGACGAATATCCGAGGTTGGGATGTCCCTTGTAGATCCCATGCCCTTCCCAAAGGATTTCCTGTGGTTATACTTAGGTACAGCAAACGCATTCAATAATGTAAAATATCCACTACAAGCGTACCTAGGATGTCTTACGAATCTCCATTTTGATTTGTTTTTTTTTGGTAGGCATTGCTACGGAAAAAAAAAATAATGGCTGGAAAGTATATGCCAGAGGTGTATGTACTTGTACAAAATATAAATCCAATATTTTTAACGTATGCAAATTGAATTCCTACGACAAAAAAACTTTTCCAAAACAAGAAGTAATTGCAGAAGCTTCTTTCAATACATATTTTGTTGTTCTGTTTTTCTTCTACAAAAGCGACACACGGAAGCACACCAAGCCACAAATTAGTGCTTTCACCAGAGAACTTCGCAAAC
Source organism: Dioctria rufipes (assembly GCA_963924295.1). Lineage (NCBI taxonomy): Eukaryota > Metazoa > Arthropoda > Insecta > Diptera > Asilidae > Dioctria > Dioctria rufipes. The sequence goes on along the minus strand of OZ002741.1, from coordinate 267,692,108 downwards.
CACGAGAATTAGAGACCATACTGAAATAAATTCTAGAGGGCGGAAAAACGACCTTCCCATGTTTTCCCCAATATTGTCCTGCACATCCCGCATGTATTTGTCTGTAAAATAAAAATAAAGCTCTAAATACACACTGAAAACTTCTTGTTTATCCCGGGAAAGCTATGGGATCTGTGGGAAAAGAATGGGATGTCCCTGGATAATTTTGTGCTGTGGGATTGCATTTTGAACGGAAGGATTTCAAGCTAAGTATATAAGAAAAATTCCATATCAAAAATATATTCGAAAATAGATATCAAATGTAAAGGTTATAACCGTTATCCTTGAATATCCTGGAAGACATACTTTTAATTTTATTATCTTTTTTACTTTCTACCTTATATAATCCTCTAAAATGTACCAAAACTTCAATTTGAGGTCTTAACGGGATCAGGGAGCCTCATCATCATGCATTTCCTCCTCCTGGTCATACCTAAAATACAAGGGAAAAAAACACAAACACAAATCTGCATGATTTTGCATTCGGTGGATATGCAAAATTTGACTTTCACGGCAAAATTGTGCCTACCGTGGGTTTCCTACAATTGGTGTATAAATTGCACTCAGTGTTTTGCCTTGTGCCACCAAGAATTGTTTCCAATGAATTATGTTCCGATCGTAAAAATAGTCGTAAACAATATAACGGAACATTTGACACTACAAAAAATGATAATCTATTATTCTGCAAAGATAAAATTGCATCATTATTCTGAAAAGACTAAATTGCATCAATGCCATTCCGGCCTTAGGCCCTATAGCATTTCCGTCACACTGATCGTTGGAAGCAGTTGGCACTCGAATTGACTGAAGTAAAAAAAAAATTATCAAAAATTCAACCAGCACGCCAGGAAAAACTAATGTTCGACCTTGCAACAGGTGGCAAAACTTGGAGGATTTAATGTCATAAGAGTTCCTATGCAATATTGTATGCGAGAATCCCGATTGGAAGCCTAAAAAGTGTTATCACCATCGATACCAAGAAGGCTAATCATTAGTGGGTCACTCGGGACATCTGCTGTATTGCGGGGCAGTTATGGCCTGTATACAATCGGAAGAAAACTATGAATATCCTTAGGTCGAACAGAACGGACACCAAGAAACTAGTATGGGTGACAACGGGCCATTGGATTAGACCATAGGTAATCAGGAAACTAGGAGACTGGGTGTACAGTCTGCCGAAACAGCAAAACTCTTAAGTTCCTGATGATAGCAAATCAGTTCGACATGGCCTCTGCGAATATTATGTAATGGCGATCAAAAAAGGAAGGATACTTAGTAGTCATTATTTTTTGGAGCTAGGAAAGCTGCAGGGTTTAGAGCTTAGATGTATCCTGAAATTCCTAAGGGAAGCAGAGTGGATCTAAGATGGACTTAAAAATGATAGATTTTCATGAATCTATGGGTCACAATGGACCCGGTAGTGGTCTAAGTAACGCAGGCGAGGTCTTATCATTGCGGCATACCTGAAACCTAACCATAACTTCACTTATTGACATAAGCCAGAAAGTAAGTGGATATAATAACAGGATATCATAAGATTGCATCATATTACACCACATCTTCAGCTAACAAGCTCCCGATGGCCTCGGGAATAAAATTGATAACTGATTCGCCCTACACGTTAATGTTTAGAATATATTAGCAAATATTTGAAAAAAAATTGTAAGGCTGCTTTTTCATGCGTCGAGCTTAAGTAACAAACTACAAATATACGTAGTAAATTTTAATTAAAAGGAATAATTAAAATGCCCCAAAAATTTGTTTAAATTCTGAAATTAAGGCAATCCTTCAATATTAAATGGAGCACATCCACTCCCACTCATACACATGCTCATATTATAAATATTTTATTACTTACACATGTTCCTGAAAGGAATGGTACATTGGTCCATCTGGCCATTCTGCATAACAGACTATTCTAACAGTTCCGTCCTTTAAATCTACATTGTATGTTGTAAAAAACACCAGCATTGGGCACGATAGAACGATTGAGAGTATCCAAATGGCAGCAGCTATACACAGAGTACTCCTTCTACCCATTCTAGGCTGTAAAGGATTCATGATGGCCATATATCTGGAAGATAAATAAGTTTTTGACCATTGTTATTGGGACCACTAAACAATAGATATGCATTATTAAAATGGACCATAAATTTCATTGGTTTTGGGCAAGCTTATTGGTTTTGTGGAGCATAAGGGAATAAGGTTTAGCTAATATTCATAGGATAACGACATATATTTGAAATAAGGATTGCAGAATGGTTTTTATTTAATTTTTTATAATGAGTTAGAAATATTTAAAAGCATTTGCACGCAATGTGTCTGTTAAAGTGTTATTTTTTAGCTTATAACTATGGCAAACAAGGTGACTTTGATTTGATAATAGCCAACGTAAACAAATTTTAACAAAGTAGAAATGTGTAGTTACGAGTTGAATGTTGTAAAAGTTAAAACTTTTAAATTGAGAAAAAGTTATAATTGGTCTAAAACCAATAATATTATATCGTAGATGATAATAAAAGTTAAATAATGTGAAAGTCTTGTATGTCAACACCAAGAAAGGGTTACCCGATTTCGTTCATTTTTGTACTTTTATTTGCAATTACTATAAAAACGCCGTGTACACGTCGATGCGATCTCAGGCAGTTTCCAAATATACAGTGAAAAACCAAAGCATTGTATGGCAACCTTACAAAAGGGTTGCCCGATTGGATCCATTGTCGAACTTAAATTTACTTTTTTTTAAAGTCCGTGTGCAAAACTTCAGCTCTCTAAAATCACACGTTCTCGATTTATTGTAAGCCCAGATGGGCGGTCAGATGGACAGACTGACGGACGGACTGACGGACAGGCGGAGGGACAGACCGAGATGCAAAAATCAAAATAACCTTTAAGTGGAGTCATTATCAAGATTTTCAAATTTCATACATTTTTCGATGCGAATTTCTGGTCAACTACTTGTAGAAGAATAATGGTTTATATCTTAAATTGAAGGTAATGAAGAGGTCTAGGGAATAATATCGGGAAAAAATAAAAGAAAATGTATTGGAATGAAGATATTAGCTCGGAAACTTGTAAAAAGTGGTAAAAATTTAAGTTTTTTAAATCAAATTCTTGTTCTGATATCTATAGATTGTTACTATCTTAGAAAGATATAGCCTAGATCTAGCAAATAACAACGAGGTTTTTCATTTTTATAACTATTTGACTCTAATAGTAGTTGTTTTGTCTCCCGATATTTCACCGATGAGAAATTGCAATATTTCGTTGAAAGTTGTTGCAATACAAAGCAAAATAGCATATTTAACAATTATGGGCAAAAAAAAATTTAGAAGAGTTAATTCTCGTTAAAAATTTTCAATTTATTTGAACTGCATATATTCATTTGTCATCTGAAATTGTGGCATGTTGGGTTTCTGTGTTTTACGCTAGATGTGTCTAATGTGGTCTAGGTCTAGGCTAATTTTATATGATTTTTCTCACTTTCAGCCATAAACCTATGTATAGCACATTTTATTGCCTACAGGCTCGCTAGTATCTAAATTGAAACTTTTGCTAAGTACTGACTCCTCTTAATATTATACGTGGGTGTCTAATACATTTTGCTCTACCATCATTATTTCTTTGCGTTACAAATGAAATGACAAACTTGGTTGCTTTATGCTTTTTCATTTAAGATATAAAAATGAATAATATTAGGAAAACATTAGCGATGTCAGGATGGTAATAATCCTGTTTAAGCATAGATTTTATGACAGTAGGTAGTAGGAAAAGGTGGGTGAGGGAGATCATAATGTTACTCTCCATTGGGGTCCAGTAGCATGTAGAGGAACGAACCGGTTAGAGAAATGGTTGGACAACGTTCGGCTCAACATCACGCAAACGCTAAACAAGTTTCAATATCGCTGCGGGTTGTAAGAAAGCCTTTTTAAAACTTTACCGTTATGTCTTCTAAGACCATATTTAGAGGAACGTTTAGAAAGCAGCAATTTGGCTACGTGGCTTAAGGACAGAATTGCCGGAATAATTGAAAAGGAAAGACATGTTGAGACATGTGTTGTCCACGACCAAAAGATAGAAAAATCAGCTCAAACTGCTACACTGCCAGCGATACATCTGCTGAATACATTATAAAACATTTTGCTTTAACTGTCTTCATAAATAAAATAAACTGCATAATTATATGGCATATGTATAACAATAGTATTCCCAAATTATTACAACCTTCATACTTAAAAAACACTTTCAAATATCCTAGTAAAATCGACTAATTTCACAGTGAGGTCTAGCTCGACCCCATGGTAGGCACATCAGGACTAAAACCATTGGTAGTAATAAAGTGCCAGATGGGAGAGTCTTTTGTGGACTACCTAAGTTTTTGTCCGGTACGTGATCGTACCAGCGACTGTACTCTTGGTGAGCTTATGCTTTTTTTTATGATCTGAAACAAATCAACGTAAATATACACAATAAAGGCAGCAATGAATCTTTATTGCTCATGATACAATCTTTGCATTTCAATTTCAATTTATTGATACTGGCGGACTATGCAACAAGACTTGCAATGTTTTTCTAATTTTAATAACTACAAAAAATTAAATTTAATTGAGTTTCAATTTAATGCAAGAAACCGAGACGAAAAGCTATGAGAACTAAATTAAAACTATCATCATTGGGCATATTTAAAAATGTTTTCAAACTATTCTCCAATCGGCTAGCTGCGGTCGTCCATAGAATGTCTGCAGAACGGAAGTTCTAGAGTTGTAGCATTTCTTATGTTGCATTAAAATTTTCTTTTTTATATTACTGAGAAATAAAAACAATTATTTTTTACTTTTTAATGCATTTTATTTACAAAAATTACTTATTTTAAAGTTTTTTTAATATATTTTATTTTGTTTTATGAACGATGAAAATCAGAAATAAAATTCGCTGTCCTCATGGAAGTGGCGTACACCGCAAACTGTACTTTAGATTCGAGTATAAAAATTTGTATACAGTCTTCTATATGTATATATTGACTATGAATATTATTTTAAAAAAAATTCCATTCATAGTTTGCTTGAAAACTACTAAATGCACCCTCGTATCGCGCACGAACCGTGATCTGGGGCGTTAATAACTGCAAATCTGTTTTCTGGTTGCACTAGGAAAACAACTATGATACTACTTACTACGTTATGAACTGTAGTCATATATTAATAGTTATTAATACTTATCAGTTATTATTATTATCGACCCCACCTTTAACCCCATTAAATGGATGCCACATAGAACGGAAGTGAAATCTAGAAAGTCAATAGGTCGGACAATAATAAATAAGAAGTTATCACGCATTGGTAGAAAATGTGAGGAAGCTTTTGTATTTCAGAACGTATTCCGGCCGCAATTTTTCCTTGTGGCACAATTTCCCTTGATAACGGAGTTCTACAGTACCTCTGAAATATCTTACGTTTTCTTTACTGACAAAAGGTTGTTAACAGTTTATTTGATTGATTGCTAACTACCACTTCAAATACTTCTTATTTTGCTTTTTAAGTATGTGTAAAAAAGTCGTTTAGATAACTCGGACAATTGTATTCCTACAGCATAATAAGGAAAAATTATGATTTCTTTAAGTGAACGAATATATACATAGCTGGAGCGCCTATGTGGATAGTCTATGCTTTCAAGGGAAGTTGAGAAGGAGAACAAAAGGAAGGGAACAGACTCAATATAGTTGCAATTCCAATATAAGTTATCCTCTTTTCTTTCGCATATATCGAATTTTATCTAATTACAATATTTTTTATTTTGAATATTGTATTTTGATTATATTAAAATGTTCCCATAATTTAGCCTGGAATATTAAATTTTCAAACGTGCATTCAAATATCATTACTTCAAACCTCTGCCCAATGCTATTGCATTTATTGAACATTGTAAAACATGCACCTTTGATTATTATTTCCCTTAGTATAACTGGTAGAAAAGAGAACCACACACACTCAGCAATATCCATTAAATTTTTTCTTTTATTTATGGAAGAGAGAAAAATCGATTTCGTTTCTAGAATTTCCACTTGAATTATTGTCCACGATTTGTACCTCGTCCCTTCTGTTTGTTAAATACGATTTCTACGTGAAATCCTAGTTGTAATAGGAGTCGGATTTAAAGCAGAATTTTCTTCTCCCATCCAATCGTTCTACTCAGATAAGAGATTTTTCTCTAAAGAGGAAAACAAGTCCACGAAGTTAACTCGAATTTCAAGGAGTTGAATGGACTCGACTAAAACATAAAACAGTTAAAAAAAAAAAACAACAAAAAGGTGAATAACGACATAGCAATTTTAATTCCTTAATCCATGATTAATGACATTGTAATTATGTATACCTACGCAGCTACCGGAAACCGAAAAGAAAAGAAACATTTTTTAAATGCTAACCTGGAAAATATGTTGTGCCGAAATTTAAGCATGAAATTTTGGTAAAAAAAAAGGAAAGCAAATGAAGCGTTCATCATCGTAGATGAAACATTTGGGGCTAGGCTTCACCTGCTGTGAACCCTATGATGGAGATGGGGGAAATATACGTATGCATAATGCATGTATATGTATATCAATATGCTAAAAGAGATGCCGACTGGTTCATTGAAGACTAAATTTTCTCAGAAAAAGGAATTAAATGAACAACAAATTACTTCTAACCTAATAAAAGCCCATTGGGGTACAATATATTCCGTAATACTCCAGATAGATTAAGACGGGCTAGTATATAGGCTTTCAAAAATATACTGGATTTAAGCCATATTCCACAAAAATGGTATCAGTTCATCGTCACGTACACTCCAAAGCCAGCACTACATTAGCGAAAAAAGGGGAAAGTTTTTCCAACCTATGAGCTTTATAAGATTTCTATTAAAAACATTGTAGAAAATGATGGAGAAGTAAAGAAGAACGGAAAGTTTTAAAAACCTTTCGTATCATTGAGGCAGTATTACACGAAACAGCGTCTTTTATTGGAAAAGCTATACGTACATCTAAGAAAGTTATATTAAGTTAGGTTAGATAAGACGGATGCCACCAGAAATACCTAGCCTGCTTCAATTATACTTCCAGTGGCTCCATTGTGTCCTCGTGGGATAACTCTTAGAAACGTCATACTTTCATTCTGTTCCCCTTACGAATCTTAGAATGCATATAAACTCTTTGCTTTTCAGCTCATCCAGACTTCAAAAGAAGTTGCTATTTGATAGCTAGCCCTTTTATCCATCAAAGCGGAGCACTCGCAAAGTATGTGTTGTATGGATTCGATTTCCTCCGAATCCGTACAGCTTCTGCAGAAATCTTCTAGCATCGTCTTCTATGGCCCAAGGGCCTGTAATGACCTCTAGTTGTTCTGATGCCATGAAGAAGTTCTCCTTTCCTCGTCCTTTCATATGCGGTTCACAATTGCCTGGAAATACGGTTGGTTTCCCTGTTGATCCACCGCAGGCTCCGATCGGGATTCTCGCGGAGCTATCCATATCAGAGCTATTTTTGATCAGCTCATATACCATATACCATTGACTGGGATATCGCTGTGGACAGGTACTCAGCACAGGGTCACCTTAATGGCCTTAATGGCTGCTTGGCTGCACAGAGATATTAATATTCCCGCTTAGTAAATCGTTACTAGCTGTGCCCAAAAACACTACATTTGTCTGGTAGTTTATAAGACTCGTGCCACTGGCAGTGTCTGGAGTGCAATTCAGCCCCTGTGCCCGAGCTTGTCTTTAATCCATCTGTCAAAATAGAGAGGCAGTTATGTGAGATACCTTAATATATTTTAACAAAGCTTTCAATAACGCCAGTTTCATTATATAGATAATACAATTTAGAAGCATAAAATCAATCCAACTCCACGAAGATAGACAAATAACATTATGCATAATCACAAGTAAATTAACTTAAAAACAAAACTCAGAGGAGACATTATAAAAATAATAACGCAATTTCCAATGAGCAAATATATATTTTCATCAATTTGTAAATTTATACATATATCTATTTATTATTACAAAGCTTTTGAGTAAAACTAACTAATAGTCGCGGCTGTCTTAAGGCTGATTTTAGTAATTCTAAAATTCTGAATATAAAAACGCCTTACCTAATCATTATTCTCACGTTACGCTCTGATAAGCTTTTTACTTATTTTATTTTTTCTCTATTTATTTTGCAGGTAAGTGTGGGGAAAATGGAAAATGTTGAAATTAGTTGAAATTAGGTTGGACGGATGGATCAAGTTCGTATTTAAATTTTGTTCATAGCTAGACTTGTAATTTTATCTTCGTTTTCTGAATTAACGTGCTGAGGTAGCGCAACACGAAAAGTTTCAACAACAATCAAAGAATATAAAATCACAATGAGATTGCAGAAAAACTGTCCACAGGTGAAAATACTCTCTCCAATTCATTGTAGTTTAGTGCTTACCGATTTCATTGGAGAACTCCCAATGAACATTTTTGCAGTTATTTAGTTGCAGAAATAAGATTTTAATTTTATAAGGATTGTGTAACAGCTACACGGAAACTAAAATATTTTTAGTGATACCGCCTTTTTCTATTTAGTTCCCGTAATAAATTGTTTTATAATGTAGCACTGAGAATTCTTTCCAAACCTCTTGTAAAACAATTTTGCCCCTAAAACTAATTTATTATATAAGCATTTTATAATAGTTTGAAACAAATCTTTTAAAGGCCTTTTAAAGCAATTTAGTTTCCGGCGAAATTTAGTTGAGTTTTGTAAAGATATTAAAAAATTAAATTAGAACACTTATAACCATTTGGTTGCATTTGGAATTGAGCAAGGAATTTCCCCTTTATAAAACTCGAAATCTGTATTTTAGCTTTTATAAAAACTTTATAAAACACGGCAGTTAAAATCTGAAATCTTTTATAAGAGCTGCAAACTGAACTAGAATATTTATTTTATTTATTTTAAGATCATTTATTTGCATAATTCGTTAGGCGCATTGTACTTTTTCGAGCTCGAAGTATAGCTTTCACAATCAGATTAAAGTTGCATGAAGTATTGTTTCAATATACCTATCGATCGAAAAAATTCATTCATTAATTAAGATTATACATATAAGTTCCGAAAAAAGTATTTGTGATATCAGAATTATATTGGATAAAGTCTAATATTACAAATTATTTTTGCTGCTCACACATTTCTGGAGAAAGTTTTTAAAGTATTTTTCAAAAACAAAGAATAAAACAACAACAGCATCAACATTACACGAATACATATAAGTTTAAGCATATGGCTCCAGAAAGGAAGTTTTCACAACTGTTTCTAAAAGGGTTTCAAACCTTCTCTCGCAACCACCAAAAATGTTTCAATATTTTTTTTATAAATTAAAGTCCACAACTTTTATACAGTGTGCTCAATTAGCTCTATAAGAGATTTTTTTAAAGCTCGCACAACATTTTTAACAACAAATTTATAAAACATTATATTTTGTAAAGTGTTGTGGAAACATTCCCGTGGCTGTAAAAATTTATTATACTAAGACCTCACATAATTGTAAATACGTTTTCGTGAGAATAAACAGATCTGAACAATCTTTAAATTGTCCTTATAATGGACGAAATGGACCATATAAAATAATTAACAAAACGAATCACAAAACTTTTGTAATAAATATTGATGAGTTTACAGCTGATTTTACAGCTGATTTTTTTACGTTTTTGATCGGGTTGATATAGATGACGGATTTTTTGGTATTTTTTCAGGAAAACACCGATCGTTTTTGTTTTGAAAATAGATTTTTATTTCATTTGCTCAACGTTTCGGGTCCAGGTGCGGCCCTTCTTCAGAAGCTCTACATAAATAGTATTGCACATAAGTCAGCTTTCTTGAAAAAAAACCTGAAACAAAGTCAACATGACAACCACACGGCAGCAAAACTCACCAATCAGCTTTACCGAACGCTCATCACAACTTTTTGGATCACATGCTAAAAACAATTTGACCAGGTATATGACTCAAAATAAAAAACTTGCTAAACTAATTTCGAGAAGAATTTTTCTACTTCGATGCAAAACTCTTAACATCATACCAACTCACATAAAAAACACTTGTAAACACATTAAAACTAACACAGAAAATTCGCTACTCACGCACAAATACAACAACTTACAAACTAAGACTGAAAAATCACTTCTAAACCTCGAAATTAAGGAATGTCATTGCATGACCAATCACATAACTCAATTAACCAGAAACTTATCCTCGATCATCCCTCAGAACGAATTGCAAGAATTTATTCACACACAAAATAAACGCTTTAAAAACATAAACAGTAAGTCCAACAAATCACTAAAACATAAAATCACTTCACTACAAAATATCCAAATGCAAGAACCGGAATTCATTTTCGACGAAAACTGTGTTAAAAATTTATCTGGCACTAACTTACCAACAGAAGCAACCATAATACTGAGTCTCGGTCCAAAATTTAATATGCCTACCGACATCAATAACAAGAAAAATGCCCTTGACCTAATTTCAGCCACAGAAAATGCAATTCATGAAATTCCGAACATCGAAGACAGAGATGATAGACGAAAGCTAATATCGAATGAGATCAATAGACACATAAAAAAATACCAAGACAATAAAATAAATACATTTCTAAAACACTGTGAAAAAGTTACAAATACATTCTTCAAAGAGAATCCAAACCTATATAAAACTAGATCTGACAAGGGCAATCTGACGGTAGTAATGACGAGAGAAGACTACACAACCAAAATTGAACAGCTGTTAAATGATGAGAGTACATATATATCCATAGAAAATGACCCAACCATTAAATTGCAAAGAAAAAACAATAGACTCGTTCTAAACATGGAAAACAGACACTACATTAACAAGTTAAAACGAAAACAGCTCTCCACCGACACAAGCACATGCCACCGTCTTTACGGCCTCCCAAAAATTCATAAGCCACACATACCCACGAGACCTGTAATATCAACAATAAATAGTCCAAGTTACGATCTCTCTAAGTACATCTGCAATATTTTACAGAAAACGACCTCCGACAGTACACGCAATATAAAAAATACAAATGACCTAAAGGAATTCCTGGACAACATACTACTACAGCCGAACGACATTGTGATATTACTAGATGTAGAATCATTATACACAAATGTTGACATAGAACTGGCGCTAAAAATTATTGAAACGAAATGGTCTACTATAGAATAGACCAAGATCTGTTCAAAGAAATAGTCATTTTCTGCGTTATGGAATGTAACTACTTCTCACATAATAACAAATTCTATAAACAAAAGTACAGTCTAGCGATGGGTAATCCACTTTCAGGTATCTTAGCAGAAATGGCATTAGATTTTATAATTGATGAAGCCTTAAAACAAACTGAAATAGAACCAACTTTTTTAAGAAAATATGTGGACGACATTATTTGCGTTATACCCAAGGATTCAGAAATTAACTTTGTTAATAGCTTCAATAACATACACCATAGATTTAAACTCACAATAGAAAAAGAAATTAACAATAGCATCCCCTTTCTTGACATGCGATTACATAGAACAAGGAATCAACACATTATCACAGACTGGTATTGCAAACCTTGTAGCTCTAATAGGATTTTAAACTATTATTCAAACCACCAGCATAACACTAAGATAAACACAGCACAATCCCTCGCCAGCAAAATCTTTAAAGTAAGCCACAAAAAATTCCTACAAAAAAAACACCGGAATCGTTACAGACATCCTAATAAAAAACAACTATCCATCACATATAATCCACACAATAATAAAAAGAGCTATAAGAAACAACCATTTCAACAATCTCAACAATTCGATACCCACACCGAACAACGCAATAATATTAGATAATACCAATCCTATTTATACATCAATCCCGTTTATATACCCATTATCCTTAAAAATCGCGAAAATAATTAAAACCCGGAATAACCACATAAAAATAGCATTCATGTAAAAAAATTTTTTTCAAGAAAACTGACTTATGTGCAATACTATTTATGTAGAGCTTCTGAAGAAGGGCCGCACCTGGACCCGAAACGTCGTGCAAATGAAATAAAAATCTATTTTCAAAACAGTTGATCACTTGAAGCCAGCATTTGTAGACAAGACATAAACTGCGGTAGAGACAAAGATATCAAAACTTAACAAGTGTAATTTTAAACATAAAAAACAAAAACGGTTTGCTTTAAATTAACTTAATTTAACAAATTCTAAAATAACTCTATCATTGGAGTCAGTTTTCTTAGTACACTTATGTATGTAGCTGGATAAGTACAAGTTCAATAAAAATAATAAATGTTATAATCGAGCTTCTTGACGCATTTGTTATACGGAGCAAACGTGAACCGAACGGAAAAATATGATCAAACCTTTCTTATAATTAAATCCATATTGCCCGGCACAAAACCATAAAGCTTGCTGCAAGACGACCAGAAATAAAGAAATTTTTACAAATGACGTAATCATTCAAGATTTACAAAAAAATCAAATTCGCTGACAACATTAGCCACTAAGCCACAGATGCACTTTGTCAAAGTACCTTAAAATGAGCTTCTTTTTAGCTCTCTGTTATCGGATGGTCTTAAAAAATGAAAAAAAAAAAATACACTTTCAGATTAACGGTCTTAATATATTGAAAGAATTGACAAATTGTTCACTGTTGAAACTTCTGACCATTCTAATTAACAAGTTCATAATTTCAATTGATTACGAAAGTGATCTTGCATCACTGTACAACTTGATTTTTATGATGTTGTATACCTAGTAGATAATATAATAAATACGAATAACACTTATTTGTAAACACAGTATAACGAATTAATAAATAATAGGAACACTAACACTAATATCACAGATCGTCAAAGATTTCAAATCAAGCGAGAAAATGGGACTATTCGAATACTATGGAATCTATAACAAATCAGGCGCGTATAATATACAGAGGTCGGGTGTGTAGGGGGGGGGGGGTTAATTGAATGAGCGAGCTGTAAAAGTTTAACAGGATAATCTTAGTATGGTACCATTTAGTTTGTATGGTTTGTTTGTCTGTCTTCTTATGAGTAGTAATAGTGGATTGGGTATAATAGTCATTCGCTCGTAGATCTTCGTTCTTTAAACGTGTACAAAGTTTTTAGAATTTTCTTGCATTTTTATATAGTTTCGAAAAGTCATCTATCATACCTATCACAAAATAGTAATTAATTTTGGATTGCATATTTATTTTAATATTTGATTGTTTAGAAAAAGGGAAAAGGGCCAGTTATGAAGATGCTTTTATGTTTTTGTTGCGCCGATTACTCATATATAGAAAAAACGACACAATTTCCAGTTTGAAAATTTTTATTGTTTCTAAGAAATTGGTAAGCGATCAAAATTTCTTTTTACCGATCTGATTTTCCGACGGTAGATGGCAGCAGGAAATTCGCTGTCAAAACAGGTAGTCAAAAAGCGCCGATTGTGAAAGAAAAAGATACTGAGATTTGTTATTTTTGAGCGTTTTAAAACAGATTTTTATCTAGAATATTTCATATTATTTTGAAAGAATTGCAATGGACCAAAGTGTGGAAAGAAAAATTTAAAATACTGAAATTAACTAAATTAAAATCAAACCAAATGCCAAAAATATCACAAACACCCAAACCATGTACTTTTTGTCAACTCGTCTATACTGGTTGTCTTGTATATCATAAATTATTTTAGGATTTCGCCTTCCTCAATCAATTTTTCATCAAAATTCATTGTTTTGTAATTGACGCGATAAATTTGACAAAAATAAATGCCACAACAATTTCATTCGTTTGATTTTGTTGGCGACGATGGCAAAATTAAAAATTGATCAATTCCGACGGCAACTTCGTTCACCGCTGACCGTCACCTGTCGAAATTTGGGCATTTGCATTAGACGCTGTGCTTTTGAGAAGTTTGACAGCGGCATTTTTTCGTCGTTTGCCGTTCCCGTCGCAATTGTATTTAAGCCTTGAGTTAACAAATTTTGTTTTACGGTTCTTCCATCTTCCAGTAGAACCCTAGTTCAATTCAATTCAATTAAATTTATTCGGGGATTGTACAACAAGATAACAAAATTTTTTTCCGTACTAAACTAAAGAGGAAGAATTAAGGAAGAAATTAAATTAAATTAAACGAAATTACATTAACATACATAGCAAGACTGCTGGAAAAACCAGACCCAAAAAACCACAAAAACAACCATCAAGTGACAAATACTGAAAAATAAGCCTCTTAAAAACTCTCGGATCGCTCGTCCTCTGAATAACCGCTGGAATTGAGTTCGAAATACGTACACCTTGAACAAAGTAGGAGTTTTCATATATGGAATATCTATGACGTGGAATAGAGATGTTTAAATTCCTTGAAGAATGCATGACATTCAATTCGTCACTGAGATATAATGGCTTTTTGTTGTAAATTACCTTGTTTAAAAAGATAATTTGTTTGCGGATGAGCATCGTATTTAAGGAGCAACCGGACAAAGCATACCGAACAGGTGAGATGTGGTCATAACTTCTCATCCCAAATATAAGTCTCGTGCAGTCAATAAAAGCTACTTTTAACTTTCGAGCGCATGTGGAATCTAAATGCGGGAATACTAAACAACCCGCTGTAAAATAAGGTTGGAGTAATATTTTTACAAGTCTCATACGCATAGATCTGTGCAGTACATCAGCAGACAACCACAGCCGTGGAAGTCCCATGTAAATTTCAGCAACGATACTATTGACTTGGTCACAACAACTCATTGAAGTATTAAGGAGAACTCCAAGGCTCTTAACCGTATTGACGTACGTCAAATTGACAGAGTTCAAAGCAATAGGGGGAATATCGGTTATGTCCAAGCACTGCCTATATATTGCCATTGCATGTGATTTAGTGGTGTTTAATACTAAGAGATTGTCTTCTGCCCAACTAACAACTCTATGCAGATCCGAGTTTATGCGGTCGACGCAATCTTCGATCAGACCTATAGGCCGACTGAAGTATAATTGTACATCATCGGCATAAAGATGTATATTACAATACTTAATGTTTTCAGAGAGGTCATTAATATAAAAACTGAAAAGAAGGGGACCAAGTATGGAACCCTGCGGTACCCCCGAAGACAATGGCAGTAAGCTTGACAGATGGTCAGCAATATTCACTTGATGATATCTCTCAGTAAGAAAGTTGGATATTAAAAGTACGGCTGTGGATGCAAAATTGAAATGAGTGCAAAGTTTCGACAAAAGCCTAGTGTGGTGTACACTATCAAAAGTGTTGGAGAAATCCAGTAGAGTTAAGACAGTCAACCAGTTTTTATCCAGACATTTACGGATATCGGTAGTTACTTTCAAAAGAGCAGTCTCACAGCTATGAGAAGGCCGAAAACCTGACTGCCAACGGGTTAGGAGATTGTTGGTGTCTAAGTGTTCCAGGACTTGCGAGTACAGTAACTTCTCGAGTGCCTTGGACAGAAAAGATAAGATGCTTATTGGTCTATAGTCATTTGGGCTTTCGGGGGACTTTAACTTAGCTATAGGTAACACATTCGCAATTTTCCATGATGCAGGAAACTCGGAGGTAGTGAGACAAGTGTTGAAAATGTTAAGAATGGGAGAAACAATCAACGGAAGAATAAGCTTAAGAAATTTAGGGGAAATTTTGTCCGGATCTGTCGCATCCAATTTTATGGAGTTTATAGCATGGATGACTTCTTCAGCATAGACACAGCGAAAACTGAATCCTCCATTCTGATCTGCCGATCTTCCAATTTCTGCAGATAACACATCGGACGCCGGGGCTATATAATGCGAAGAGGTGAAATGAGCAATTAATTCCTCCGGAGTAAGGTCACAGATCAGTTTTTCTTTACCAAAAACACCTGCCTTTTTTAAATTACTCCACAGCTCCTTAGTAGACAGATTACAGTCAAACTTCGAACTATAATATCTAGCTTTGCAGCACGAATCCTGGAATTAACTATTTCTTGTCACTCTAAACCAATTGTGACTATCCATAGTCCTAAGACGTAAGTATCTTCGATACAGATACACACGCTCAGTTATTAAGACTTTGATTTCACGAGAGAACCATGGGCAGCCACCCAGCTTAATAGTTCGAGTTCTTAAGGGAACATATTTGTAAAACAAATAAATAATTGGTTTACGAAAAACTTTGACTTTATCATCCGCTAGAGGAAGTCGGTATAGAGTGTCCCGTCATAACGGCGCACATTCACTGAGTAAGGCTGTGGTGTCAGAATTCTTAAAATCTCTAAAAGATGGTGGAAAATGGTGGAAAAGCACCTTTTCAAGTTCGGGAACGAGGAATAAGTCGAGTAAGGATGGATTAGAAGTGTCGTGATAAGTAGGGAGGCTATTCATAATGTTTAAGTACAATGCTTGCATTAATTGTGTGAATTCCACTGTTCTAGTGGTTGAGCCAAGAACATTAACGTTGAAGTCACCACCCAATATCACCTTAGTATAGTTACGTGTAAAACGAGCAATATTTTCGGCAAATTCAGAAAAATTATCATTTCTAAAATGGCCACGCAGGCAGTAATTAGCGCACAGAAGAATTTTTCATATCCATTATTCACCTCGAGGGCCAAAGACTCCATCACAATAGCAGAAGACCGATAGATCACTTTTACCTTCAAATCTTCGCTCACATAAATGGCGACCCCACCTTCCACACGATCAGCTCTATCATTGCGGTATAATTTAAAGCAGATCTACCATAGAAGACGGTATCCCTGAATGTAACCATGTCTCACTCACAAAAACCACATGAACCCCTGATCCTAGAAGCGTTTCACGCATTTCATCGATTTTAGGATGTATGCTTCTAGCATTTAAGTGCATTACGTTCAGGCCCCTAGCCCGCCCACAAAAAAGCATTCAGCATTATTCCCACTCTGTTCAAGTGACTCCATTGGTGCCACAAGACGAGTGACAAGCGTGTGCAATTGATGAGGCTATAAATTTAGCTATAAGGCATGTAAGATATATAACAAACAGGTCCGGCTTCCCAACAGGCAAGCCATTCATGCAAGATTTGTTCTAACAATAGTAGAAGCAATCACTAGAAAAAAAATTAAAATTTTTATAAAGAAGAAACGAAAAATTAGAAAAAATTTTACAGATAATAAGCAAATAACTAGAAAAATAAGAAAAAAATTTATAAAAGAGAGAAAAAGGGCTAGAGAAAAGGTTATGAATAGAAAGCAAATTACTAGAATAATAAGTAAAACTATAACTAATATTAGTAACGAAATCATCCTCAAATATTTATTAATGATCACTGTGACTATGATACTATGCACTACCGTTAACCACGAGATCAATTTTTTAGCTACACCTTTCAATCAAGGAAAATTAATATTCTACACGAAAAACGCTAAGCCTGTAATGATCACAAACAGAAACCGAAAACTCCAATATTTATAAATAAAAATTCGGCAAAAAAATTTTGTCCGAGAATACAAGTAGACTATAAAAATTACGGAAAAAGCTGGAGCACGAAATCACCACGTCTGCTCTACTCGACACTCATTACTCCATGCAATCAACGTCTAGCCACCCGTTGTTTTTTCATAGTGACACTGATTCAAGAGGAGTTCAAAAGTTTTACGTTCGTAGCGAAGAATTAAATTTTACACTTGCAAATTGGTCTCAAAAATTTAAATTAACATCTATTCACCGTCAATGATCGAAACGAATTGGTCAGCATTTCCAATTGAACCGAAAATCGGCTAATATGCCGGTTTTCAACTTCATTAGCCCAAAAATTTTGACCTCAGCCGACTGCCGATTTTTAGCCGATTTTGATATTTCTTCTGCCGATTTTCGGATTGACACTAGCTACACTTGGTTTGGTGTGGTGCTTTGGCGATCGGATTTTTTGCCACTTTCTTGGTTGAAAAAGTAGAATTTTTCCGCTCGTGATTGTGCGAAATTGATTATTGGTGGAAAATGACTTGCTATGAGACAAATGTTCACAGCAGAGCACTTATGAAAGAAATAGCGGAAGAAATATATGCCAAATATAATAACTGGGGTGTATCCGACCCAAGTGCATGAAAAATGGGTTTTCTGGGTACAAAAACGTCCCGAGAATGTTTTCTGAGTCAGGAAAGGAATACACCACTCGATAGTACTATCCGCGAGACCTTTTCTGCTTGTTTTTTCATTTACGTTCAATCGAGAAGTTTACATTATTTTCTATAGAATGGAATTTGCCAATTTTTCGCTGAATTTCATGATCTATTTTGCCGATTTTAAATTTTCTAGATGATTTTAGAAAGAAATTATTGGTAACACTCAAATGGTGCATGAATTCTGGTGGCTCACTCTTTACGACAGGGACACAAGCATTCAGTTTTCTTAGAACGATCTGAAAATTTTTCTTTAGATTTTTCGTTCACTGCTGGTGGCGGACAATGATTCCAAAGAGTTATGTTGTTTCAGGTTCCTTGGCTGATCTGAGTCCCTAAAGATATTTCTGAGAGTTGGCAAGCATACATTTTTTTCTTAGAAGTTTACTTGAACATTTTTCTTTCAAAATTTTATACACTATTGGTTGTTGAAAACGATCAGTTGGATTGATGTCACAAAAGTTGATTCTACAATTTTCCTTTACAATTTTTACGGCAAAAACCATTCGCTTTCCTCTGCCTGCGTTAGTTGGCGTTGCTTTGCTTGTACTTTCGTATTAATTCAAGTAGTGTTGTTTAATTTAACTTCACGTTTATTTTTAATTTATAGTTAGCGATGGAGGTAGAAATAGTAGCGAAAGTGAAAAGCAGAAGACTGATAAGACCATTGATAACTTTTTTTCAGAAGGAAGCAAGATTAGTTTAGTTCCCATCAAAAGAAATAGTCAGTGACATATCATGAACTTCTACTCCTATTCCTTTGAATGTGACTCGAATTGCAAGCTCTCACTCTCAGTCATTTACTTCACCCGTGACTGCATTGATTGAGTCACATCTATTTCTACAATCTTTGCACGAGGAAGAACATCTGGATATGAGCCAGCCCTTAATGTCTGTCCACTCTGAAATCGACATTGATGTGGATAATATTATCGACAGGTTTTCCAAATCAAACCGAAAATTGGGTATTGTGATATCTATCTTTCGACTTTTTGCTCCCCCTACCCTCGAACATTTTAGTTGTGACCCGTACCCACAGGCTACAGGTCTGGATACGCGTCTGTAACAGATCAAACGATAAGAGATCGTTTTGGGAATCAGACATGTAGATGTACAGGAAAACCCAGCGGGAAATGGAATCATACCATCACCCAAACCGGATGCCTTCCTTGGAAGTTGTGATGCATGCCTCTATATTGGACACTTTATAAGAAATTTTTGCGGGCATGTCCTAGGGAGAAAGCAGTTCAAGCTTTCCCCTTAGCTTCCTTGGAAGGAACGAGGATGCATGCCTCTTCGTTCGACACTTTGTAGGACTTTTGTACAGGCATGTCCTAGGAAGGAAGCAGTTCCAGCTTTTTCGTGTGCTTCCCCTAGCTTCATTGGAAGGAATGGGTATGCATGCCTCCTCAGTGGACTCTCTGCGAGCGAAACAAATCTGCGTGCACTTGGTTTCACAAACAAATCACGAATGAACTTGACATGCGTTTAACCTTCCACCAAGCTTCTTCCAGGATCAATCCGGAACGGATCAAAAATTGTTCGGCTTTTTTATTTTTTGCACTAAGGTTTTACTGCTTTAACAAAACAAGAATGAGCTTGAAAAGTGCATTGCACCTTCCACCAAACTTCTTACGGGATTAATGTGTAATGGATCGACAATTTTTCGGCTTTTTCATATATTTGGACTATAAGTTTAACTGCTTCCACAAGCCTTCACATGGAAGGCCTGACCAGATTTCCCGCTGGGAAGTTACCGAAAACCTCACATTAAAAAAAACCCAAGAATTCTGTAGAGTACCCCAGCGGGAAAAACTGTCAGACCTTTCAATAGAAGCCTAGAGAAAGCAATGTACTTTCCCCCAATTTCTTAAATCTTAGTCACATTGAAGCTTGGTGGAAGGGAACTCAGTGGAAAAAGTTGACAAGCCTTCCAATGGAAGCTTGGAGGAAGCGGTAGACAAGCTTTTCTATTGCTTCCCCCTAATATTACATATTATGTTAAGAAGAAATGAGGTGAAAAACGAAAAGCCATGCATCTATGCCTTCTGAGTAGAGCTTCCACTTGCATAATATGATGCTTCCAATTCTCGCGCGGATAGCTGAAGCCACACACCAACAAGCATAGGAACTCCAACACCCAAATAGTGTACATGAAGTTCGGCAAAATTACAAGCCAGCATCATTATTCGATCGAAGAAACACAACCGAAGCACCAGGAAGATGGCATCAGAAAAACACAAATGCAGCAGCGACATCATCGGCCAGGCAGAACTACGAGGGAGATAAGCCGAATTATCAGGAAAATATAATCAAATGCAGGAGATGTACTTTAAACTCAGACCCGGACTTCGAGGACCCGATAGTCATGGGACCGGTGGTGGCCTCGGGGGTAATCACGACCACAGCATGTATTTACCATGTTACTCAGGTCATCGCTGCGGCGGCGGTAAAAGGAGAGCTATGATTTAAAACTTCTCAGAAATATCCCAAATGACAGAGCGCGAAGCTAATGTAGCTTGTGGGTATTGGCAAATCTCGGGGCTTTGAAAGTATTCACTTTTTTTTTAACGCATTTGGAATTATTTTTAGCATCATATGTACGAGTATCTTTTTATTTAGGAAAACGCACGGAAATGCGTTTTTAGGGTTCCGTACAATAAAGGGAAAACACGGATCGCACAGACGTTTTTCTCGAAACAGGTGCGACGTAAGAATCTGAAATTTGGCGGAGTGTCCTATCTTAATTACGCGTAAATATATTGACAGGCAAAAGTTATAAAAAACTTTTTTAAATTTTTTATGGTGGTGGGTTGAGCCACAAAAACATTTTGTTTTGTATCTTATGGGGTATCGTTTGAAAGGGAGGAATTTCAAAATTTTTGGTAAATTACATGTACAAATATAACAGATCTTCTGAATTGATAAAGTAAAAATTTGAATATTATTAGGGCTAATAGGCATTGCGTTACACCGTATGTCCCGTATGTGGTCTGGGATCCGACGACTATGAATACGTTATTCTTAGACGAAAATAGCTTAGAAAGCTCATTCCCAAAAGATAATTGCCTACTTTCTGGCATTTATTGAACTTTTTCTCTGGGTATGCTCAACAAAAAGTGTAAGAAACTACCCCCCCCCCCCCTTCCTGCAACCCATGATATATACATTATTTTGCTTGTCTAGGCATGACCTATTCATAGCCTTCGGGTCTTAGACCACTTATTGGACACCCTGTACGTAACAGGTAACTGCCCCTTTTCTCATCTGTCTCATAGTTGCTGGAGAGAATGTTTTGTGTTATTATATTGGGCTATATGAGTAAGTGAGAGAGAAATTTAGTTTCTAATCGATTACAAGCAATTTGTAAAGCCAAAGAGTTGTGGACAATGAGTTCACTTCTTTCTTCAGTTCCTTCCTTCATGGAACCGTATTTTAGTTTCAATGTTAAAGCCGAAAATGCCACTCTTTTTTGCATAAATGTTTCATACATACTATATTATATTTTCACTTCCTCTTCTTTAATAAATCTTGAAAATTGTAGAAAAAACGACAATTTTATACAATTTTTAGTGGTTCGGTATTAAGCATGAAACCTAGAATTCCTTGTTTGATATTTAGCAGATTTTAAACTTTGTTTTTCTCGTTTGAGTGAGAAAAATTCAATTTGAATGAAAAAAACGATTTGCAAACAGAAATCCCTATCTTGCTCTATTTGCGACTTTCTGTTCAGCGGTACATCTGTCTAATTATGTAGTTATTTGCATTAGCAAATACACATACAACAAGAGGTGTAACAAGTGCGGTGGACCGAACCATTTCTCATATGCATACAAGAAGAATATAAATGAAATAAATGACATGACAGACAACAGAAACTGGGACGTAGGTAGTCAAATGAATAGTGCACTGCGTGACGTAGATATCCTTGTAATTAATGCGATCTATATAAATGAAGTAACAATAAATAACGTCGGGTGGTTGAAAATATTAAAGATCGGGAAGCGTGAGATGAAGTTCAAGATCGACACCGGTACACAGGTAAATATAATTCCACGGCACATTTTTAAAAAATATTTTCCAGCTGATTGTATTGTGACAGCGGATAATTTAAAGCAGCTAGAATGGTGGGCATACGCTGGCTACAGATTCTTGCTGCAGTGAATTTGCCAATTTATTACAATAAAAATCAATATAACGAGGACTTTATCATTGTTGGGTGCATCTTTGCGTCCACTGTTAGGGCTGAAGACGTGTATTACGATGAATTTAGTTAGTTTAGTTAGATTCAAGTAGAATCGCTGTTGAGTGCTGAAAAAAAAAAAAAAAAATTCTTAAAACAAAATACAGAGACTTTCAAAGGATTGGGTGTTTTCGAGATATGTTCCATATTTTTGTTAAAACTGATGCAGTACCTGTAGCGAAGTCCCGAAAATGAAGTTCCTTTGGTTTTAAGAGAAATAGTGAGGAGAAATTAAGCGATATGGAGAAATCAGTTAAAATTAAAAAGATTACTCAAACAGCGGACTGGGCACACCAACTTGTAGTTGTAGAAAAAACTTCCAGATTATGTCTCGATCCAAGAGATCTTAATTTATGTATAATAAGAGAGCCCTTTCAGATACCTAAATTAGAACATATTTCAGATTAGCTTCAAAATATGTCTTTTGACACAGTTTTTAGAAAAGATGGATTTTACCAAGCACTACTGGACGAATAAAGCTCGAATCGAATTTATGCACTTTTCTGACCCCAGTTGACTACTATCAATTTCTCAGGTTTCCTTTTGAATTAAATTTAACATCTGAACTATTTTAGAAAGTGAAAAGGTACTTTGTGGACTTATCAGGTGCATTCGTTCATTTTGATGATATTTTGGCAGGGGGGAGACTAAAGCTGCAATTGACGTAAATTAAAAAAAAAAGTAATAGAAAGAGGAAATGCTTTAAATATCAACTTTAACCAAGCAAAGTTGCAATTTTGTTTAAAAGAGGTGAGATGACTAGGTTATTTATTTTCTAAAGTGGGTCTAGCTAAAAATCCAAACCCGATAGCGGCTATTAACCTGTTAGAAATTCCATCAGGAAAAAAAACCGCAAAACTTTTTATGGCTTATCAATTATTTAAGACTATTTATACTGAATATGTCGGCTTTAACTGCTCCATTGAGAGAGCTTTTGAAAAATAATGTAGAGTACAAATAGCTTCCAGTGCATACGAAGTCATTTGATAATTTGAAATGAGCAATTACTAATGCCCCAATACTAAAAAATATTCAGTCCAGATACTCCGATAGTAAGGAGATGTTAGCGATAACATTCACTTGTGTTAAATTTCATGACAATGTTTACGGTCGAACAATAATTGTTCATACCGACCATAAAACCTTGGCTGCGATCATTCTGATATCTCAAATTAATTCCAGTCGGTTACAAAGAATTCGGTTAAAACTGCTGAAATAGAATATAGAATATATATCAGGGAAATTAATGTATGTTGCTGATACAGTGGCGCAAAGTTTTATAATTGATGAAACAGACTTCGATGATTCTTTAAATGAGGTACTGCACTCCATTAATTTCTTAGTAAACCGCGAAGAACAAGTTAAAAATGCTACCAAGTCTGACACTGAACAAAATCTATTAGGTCAAATGTGTAGAAAAGGTTGGCCAAAAGAGCAGGGAAAAATTAGTGTTGTAATTAAAAAGTACTGGCCACTCAGAAATGAAATATATCAAGAAAAGGGTTTCGTTTTTTATAATGAAAGAGTTATAATTCCGAAAAATTTAAGAGATGAATTGCTCAATACGTTACATGAGAGCCATATGGGTATGGCAAAAACAGAAGAGGTCGCGAAAATATCCATGAACTGACCAGGGATCAAGTCGGACTTTGAGCAATTGATCATGCGATGTCGAACTTTTGAAAAATTTCAATCACCCTGTAACTCCCAAACGGTTCGTATGCCCCCACCCCCCGCCATTCATTTTTTTGTTTGGCTAGGTGAGAACTATTACAGCCCGCTATATGGACCCCTATGGAGGAAACACCCTGTAGTAATATGTTTACCAGGATTATTTAACATTGACTGATCAGCTGCTCTATAAAGCTTTCTTTTGAAAGACTCTTCTGTCCAAAGGCTGCAAGTGATTTGAAGATTTGAAGTATGACGTGGTAATGTTAATAGTACTATGCCATTATCTTTGATTTTATCTATTCTTTCCACAGAGATGTGGCTTTCATGATTGTCCATAATAAGAAGAACTGGGTGTTCCTTTGAGGGCATAGCAAAAGTTATGAAGTGATTTAAAAATTTCCTGAATATGTGTTCTGTTGAGCAGCTCGATGCATTTGCTTCACCAATTGTACCTGGAGGAAATCCTTCAACATATTGTCTTTAAAAATAAACTCTAGAAAAGATGGTACAGAATTCCCCATGGCATTAACACGGGCAATCTTTATGTTATTGATTCCTCTTTCGGCAGATGCATATTTACCCACTTGACTTATTGATTTTGGAGCTAAATCTTTTGCAAGCCTATGTACTGTCGTTACACTCGTTTTGTCCATAATGTTGATAGTGTCCTATGAAAGTTATGTTAAATCAGTACTTACTGAAGATTATCAAAAAACTTCGAAACATTCGTTTTATTAAAGCTAGTAGCTCTAGCCAAGCAGTTGTCTCAGGATACGCAATGAAAATTCCGGATATTGTTGACGAAATCCTTTTAACCACCCTAAGCCTGCTGTATGACATTCTCCTCATATTTTTGGAACTTTTTTTCCTTTGAAGGAAGCAAATTTATAGGCAAGCTGCCGAGTTTTGTTAATAGCCTAGGCAGACGGGCGAAATCAATGATCATTCGTTCGTAATTGAATTTTTCGATTTACCTTTGAATTTTAATTTTAATTATTAAAAAATGTGCTGTCAATTACATACAAAAATTGACAGGACTTTCATTTTAATCAACAAAACCTTAGGTACGGTGTATTTATTGAGATCAATATTGCTGTTTAATTTGGCGTACGGAAAAATTGGTGACATTGGTACTTTATATTTTTCGGCAGCTCGATGTATTGAAGTGGCAGTTTTAACATCAACGGTGGTTTGGGTAAGGGCTTCTGGACATAATTTCGTTGTCTTCTGCCTATCTTTCCTACGAGGCAATGTAGACATAAATACAAAGAATGAATCTTGAGTCAAAAATAAAAATCAAATAGATAAAAAAACTGTCAACCGGTTCTAACAATGGTTGTATCTGTGGACAGTCCACAGGTACAAGCATTTCTTGGCCCATAGGTACAAATACGGACAACATAAACTAAAAAAGTTATAACACTTTTATTTTTTGAATAAAATAGTTACAAGTATTAGAAACAAGTAATTGATTAATGCAACTTTGAACATAATTGAAATTGATACTGATATTAATTATCATAATATGAAAAAAATAGTATTAAAATTATAGAAAATATTTACTTTTTATGTCCAATATTTGTCACAACCTCACTTTGACATTAATTTGACAACTAAGAAATTAGCGGCCAGCCAGTGTTGTTATAAGCAGAAAATACTTAACGGGTGCGTTCTGTATTGAATTTTACAATGGTTAGTTTATGAAAAATTTATGGTGTCCACAGGTAAACGCGTCAACGCGATACAGCACTTGCCCCCATTGATTGTAGGTTAGGTATTCATTATATGTTTTCTCAAATTGAAACTAAATTGAATTAATTTTACTAATAAGAATTTCGGATTATAAGTCGCTTAATTGTCTCTTTATTAAATTATCGTAATTACTGAATATTGAATTTGCTAAATTATTGAATTATAGCTGACTGGAAAATATTAAATGTTCAGTCAATTAACATTAATAGTACTATTTCATGACAGTTAGGAGTTGAGTCAGATTAGCTCAGAGTAGCAGAAATGTCTTATGGTTTTACGTGAGCACCTGCTAGTTATAGCTTAATCTCACGGCACTCTAATGCACGGATTAGTAGACAAGCGACAATCAACGCCCTCAAGAGGCAGAATATATTATATTCTGTTTCAAGAGTACCAGTTTATGTCAGTGCATGCTTGACATTGGACTTACTGGTCGAAGCGAGACCTATCTAAAATCTCTTCCGATCTGTTGATTTAGCGCAACTCCACGCCGAGAGCCAATCCTCTAAGCATACAATAATAAGCGACCATCCTTCAAATTCACGGACGCAGTATGCAATTTTGTCAAAAGAACAAACTACTCTGTTTAGAGAAGAATGTTCGCCTAAGTCATGTAGACTCAGTAACTCCGTTCGGGCCTAGATCTTATTTGCAACGTCTAAAAGAATTGTACTTGGCCTATACAGGTAATACAATCCTTATGGGCGCTGTCAGGGGGACCACGTGAAGGTTAAGATGTGCCCAATTCAGTCTGGAGAGGCTTCGAGATTCACCATTTGGATCTTATAGCTGTCCATGCATACTAACCATATAAGCACTACTAACATACATACCTGATTTCCGTTTTATGTCAACTTATCCATACACCAATTAAGACATCCATTCGCCCCTGGGCAAGGCTATGTCTATCTTTCTCCTCTCACATACTATGTCTGAGATTTTATTATTCTGACTTACATGAGTACATAACTTCGATTGCATCGTGGGCCATCTGCCTAGCATCTACTACAGGTAAATTTACCTCGCCTTGAGAAGTGCCAATTCGCGTCCATAGCACTCAACTAACTCACTACTGTACGCACTCTCTTGGGAGATGCCAAAGCGATCAACAAAACTCCAAAAACACCAAAATAAACCAACAAATTTCATCTATCAAGTATGCATGCTTTCCTCTTATACAGCTTTCACCTTGTTCAGCATTGCGCTTCACAGACTACTTTCCCCCCCAGCTCAGAGTAGCAGTTAAATTGTAATCTTTAGCTTGAATAAAGGTAGTACTAAAAAGTACTGTCTTTTGATTTAACTAACAATACATAAGATATGTAAGCCATTAAGCATTTTCAAAAATATTAAAGATTTTGTTCTTGGTTACTTTAACCGATTTCCTTTCTTCTTGACTGTTATCTTAAGGTTTCGCTATCGTCGCGTACCTTGACTTACTTCGACAGTGTTTTTTCTATTCTAAGATTCTTACATTTTTTTGGAATTTTAATAATAACGGTTACTCAAATTTAGTGTTTTCTTTTTTATAATAAAAAAATCTTTCCAGAAAATCTTCACCGACTTCTTTTTTATCTCTTTCTTCGAAGAAGTCTTCTTTTTTAACTATAAAATTATGGCATCAAAAAATGTCTCATTTAACGGAAAAAGAGGAGATAAAAAAAATGTACTTAAAAGGCAAATTTTAATTGAAAAATAAAATATTTCAGGTAAGTACATATGAAATAAAAAATTATAATCCATGTAATAAAATTTATCGCCAGGGCTTGCAAACATATTTGATGAGGTTCATCCACAGAAAATACGTTTGACTTATACATATAATAATACCTTTATAATAACAACGAACGGTATTAATCGCTTACTGAAGGATGATATTAAATGACCAGAAACAGTATTAGAGGTAAGTTTCTCTATCGAAGAATTTCAGGCAAGCAGAAAAGATCCATTTCCTTCTATGATTAAAAGCATTGACAGAACTCACATTGAAATTCCTCCTACAAAAAAATAAGCTTCCAGTTGAGGGATTTATTCTATAGATATGTAATTATGGCAGAGTTATTTACGTCTTTTTACATATTTACCTACCTACGTTTAATATTTCCCTTTCATAGACTACATATGCGGTAGTGAATTTTGCTTTTTGGATATTTTTGTAGTATATCCGGTTTGTCACGTATAAGAAAAGATTTTGTGTATAGCAGAAAAATAGTGTTTAACAAAACTTAACATTTCCTAGCAGATATGTTCGTTCATTATAGTTAGCAGGATATACTTAAGATTATTTACTAACACCGATGTGAAACTGGGCTAGTAATATATGTAATAGAAATCCACCTGGTTAGAAGATATTTGAAGACTACATACAATTACAATAAAAAGAAGAAAATTAAAATCGCAAAAAGCAAAAGTGCATGCAACCTTTGCATAGGATGCTTCTCAATTTTCAGAATCAAACACAATCTGAATATTCTATGTAACTTTTGAATATCAAGAGATGGTGCCAGATATACTCAAATAACGATAACGTAGTATTGAAACATTACAAGAATTAAAAATAAAATTGCTCGACTGGCTTGTTTTCACGGGCGCCAATAGTTCGGTCGGTATCAAAACGACGAAATTTGACTCTGGGTAGCTTCAGTAGAGTAAGGGGTCCAAATGATAACAGCTGGTTTGAGTTCTCTTTCTTTCTTCATTGCTTACGTTCCTAATATAAATGTAAAATATTTCAAGTAACTTTAAAAATGACTAAAATTAGGTGAGAGCTATGATGGGATGGCTTTCCGTTGTACACGCATTGGCTAGTGCCTCATGTACTACCACTAGCTTTTCATTTTTCACGTACTGAGGATAGGTTAAGTCGGCAGAGATATCCTAGGTTTTCCGATCAGGCCAGTTCAATTTCTAGAATATTTGGATCGGACGGTCAGGTTAGAGTTTCGTGGTCTGATGACGGCCTCCAGTGAATATCTATTGCACCACTTATAATATTGATTCAAAAATAACTATGAATTATAAGGCGACGGTAAATTCCATATAGAAAACTTCACAAATAGTCCAACACATATATAGGCTCGTTACAAGTTTCTTATCACGATGCATGGATGTATGCTGACACAGGCTGGCTGTTGTTAACTGTCTAGAAAATATATTCAGAACTGAGATTTCTTCCCAGTTCTCCATCTGTATACAGAGTGCTTCGACCTAGGTGTTTCATAGAGAAAAAGCTGATAGTTACTGAAATATGCTAGATTTTTGCAAAACACCCTGTATATTAAAAAGTGTCACCGTAAAGAACACATTATATGCAAAACTTCATGGCTTTTCCAACGGCTGGTCAATCAGCACTATACCCTTCTCCATTCAGAAGTTATATTGGCCTAAACAGAAAATATCCGGGTTTTTTTACCTCTTTTTTTAATTTTGACCTCTAGAGTCGTTAGAACGCCCATGAAGCTCTAGTTGCAATAAGCTCTTGATGGTGACCGCATAGCCTGTACTTTTACACATGCAGAGTCTTTTGTGAAAACCTGGCTTATTTTGTTAATCACCCTATAACACCCTGAAACACCCCTTATTGTCGGTGGTTAGACCATATTTGAACCTTGTGTCAGCAGAAAAAAAAAACGATATAATTTCTTCAAGCCTCAAGTAATCGCTGTGGATTGGCACTCTTAAGTCATCCTGCTGACAAATAGCTGATCAAAATAACTGAGCCCTCTCTATACTAGATCCAGCTAAACCATCCAAGCCATTGGACTTTTGTGGGTCCAAGTTAAGCACACAACTATGACAGGAAATACCCAAACGAAGAAGAAGGCGACATTAATTATCCCACTAACAAAGATTTCAACTCTACTCTTTAAGATAGAACTTCAAGCTATAGAGAATAATCATATTGAATTATTACCTGTAGTTTGCTTATCATAAAATATTTTTTCAGCTTTCGATAAGTAGGAGAACGTCGTCAGGGTTGGCCACCCTTTTGGATTTTGCCCATAACTTCCGTTTGAGGAAGAATTTTACTTCGATCACATCTTTGGAAAGGCCTGGGAAAAAGGAACACTTTTGCTGAACATTGCAAATTGATTGGGTAAAAAATGGAAAAAATATAGGCATTTTAAAAAAAAATTTAAATACTGTCAAAATCGGGCAACCGACGAAAAATGTGCTGAAATGATTGAAAGTTACCTGGAAAAACTAATTGAATTGAGTGAAATAAAAAGTTTAATTTGATGAACTTTTCTGTTTTTAGCAAAATTTGAATGGCACATTATTCGGAATATGATTTTCAGCAAATGTCGTTATATTTACGCACTTCAAATGCACTCATCTCTTGCATTGTCCGAAGAGGGCTTTCTCGGCACTGTTTTGGGCGGGCATTTTACTTTAGTTGGTGTTTTATTGGCAAACTTCGGTGGGATTGGTACTGGATGTTTTTGTGGCATTATGCAAGTACACAATCATAGTGCGCCAACCCTAACTATACAAAGTGGCCAACCTTGACAACAAGCGACATTGGTGCATCACATGACACCGCAACTAAACATGTTACAGAATTGAATTTTCGTCTTGAATTGCTTTCAAAAGTGAGCCACACAATAAATTTACAATGCTTACCTAGACGATTTCATATTTTCTCCTCACTTTCGGGCTGTATTGACTATTGCTAAAAAAATTTTTTTTTTATATATTCAAGCCACTAATTGCACAACACGTGTTTTGCGGTTATGCTCCAAATCTGCATTATCACGAAAAGTTCGCTGTTACTGAGGGAAGTTTTTCCGCGCTCGAACATTAATGGCGCTACTGATCAAAATTAAAAAATCGCAGATGGTCAATCTAGACAAGACGACATTCCCCTATGTACAGTCTTCTTTCCCTGTCACGCTTGGCCTTAAGTTTTTAATCACTTCTGACTCAAATTTGACTATTTTCCACTTTGACTGAGTACACCAAAGTAACTATTTATGTCTCTATGACAATCATGGTAAGCAGCTCGTGAGTCTGTCATGGTTTCCTGTTCACTTCTGGCTTTCTTGATCGTCTAGGGCAGGAGTCGCCAACCTGCGGCTCAGTAGAATCATACTTGTGGCTCTTTAGTATTTTAATAGCTAATATTGACAAATGAAATGTAATATTGCAATTGCCAAACAAATATAATAATCCTGCTCACACATCAAAATGCGCGGCAGATCGCATGCTAGTAAACCCAGTTTAGCTAACCTTACTCTCCATACTCAAAACCCAAGTGAATAGAAACAGAAGCGTTGCCGTGAGCTTTGGAAATTAGCACCTTTTAGTAGTGAGCCTTAGAAATTTTCTGAAAAAAACCCATCATGCAATGCGGAGAATTTCAGCGAAATATTTGTTTACTACCACTTCCAATTTGTTCGAATCGAAAACACCTTAAAAAAGCGCTTTTTAAGTAGAAATTTCTTAATAAAATTCCTTAATTATAAACAAATTAATATCAGTTACCTTTCACTTCTCTTAATTTTCTCGTTCAAACTGATTCAAATGATCCGATACAAGAATCCAATCGAATTATTTTAACAATTTAGTGCGAAAAAATTAACTGAAATCAAAGGGGACTACAACGAATTCGCGAGAATCTTAGGTAACTTCTAAAAAAATTTGTATTCAAGGGCGATTTTTTAAGCTATTTTTGCTTCAACTCGAACGGATTCAATAATAGAGCCCAGTTCCATCTTCTTAGTCGTATCGTCGTATTCAGGTTGTTATATTAACAATGAATTTTTTCTCACCGGCATTGTAAAAATGCTAGAAACCCTACTCTAAGCCATTAGTGGCGAAGGTATGCGAGTTGAATTTTACACCATTCCCATCTATTGATAGAGCTCAATTTGAGTTACAGTTGTTAGATTTGAAAAACAAACACATATAGACAGAAAAGTTCACAAATTCGCAGTCAGAACTAGAAAATTTAACTAGAGAGAAATGAAAATTGGCTGTCAGACACCAGTGGACGAATCTTTCAAAATGTATAATGTCTTCATATTTGATCATGGAACTGTCTTTCCTCATTTTTATGATCAAGTGAAAATATGCATTTGGCATCTCGACAATTTTCGGATCTACTTAATACTTAATGACGAAAATTTGGAAAAACTTTGCACACAATCCCAAAAATCTCACTACATATTTGTGTTTATATTATTTTTTACATTTAATTCGTATTTTAAGCAAAGCTATATGTATAACCAACTGAAATTAAGTTATAATTTTTTTTTTCCAATTTTCTTAAATACGTTGACTTATATGTCCTGTTAGCATGCAAAATAGAATGTTTCGATTTCACAATAAATACATGTTTCACAGCAGATAACGGTTATATTAATTTTTGTAATACATATTACCATAGATGGCAAAAGAACTAGATGTCGCATGCAGTACCAAAAAAGTATACAAAATTTATATGGCTTTGTGGAATGGACCACAACATTTGAAATGATGTATACGTCGAGTGATTCATATTTTTTCTTATCTGAAGTGTTGAAGAAGTCGATCAAATGTATACAAAACTGCTATTATAAAAACATTTGCTTTCGGCACACTCTAAAACATGTTATGGTCCATTCCAGAATACACTACCCATTTCACAATTTGTATACTCTGCTCTAGTATGGCATGCGACATCTAGTTCTTGTTCCGTCTATGATATTACCGATGTATATACTTATATTTGGCTCTTTAAAATTTTTTTTTATCACGTTGGGAAAAAAATGGCTCATAACTCCAGAAAGGTTGTCGGCCCCTGGTCTAGGCGTTACACTTCTTGTATATGTGTCTATGAATATATTTTGGCTAGACATCAAAAAATTCTGAAATGTCTGATATAGAAATATTTAAATATCTGGACTGAGGGTAAAATTGGAAAGCTGTGGTAGGTGTTTTGTAATTTTCATTTATTTATTTTATTTTTTACTTAACTTTTAAGTAATATTATCAACATGGAGGCTGTGTGTGATTAATATTATATGTATGAATACACTTTAATATTGTAAAGTTTTGAAATGCATTAGCACCTGTAAACTCGAGAGTTATGTTATGAGTGGACCATTCCTCAGGCTAAAACTAAATATAAAATAACTTTAACTCATAGGCATTTTAGTAGCTTAAATTGTACAATTTATAGTAATTTACCAAACGGGGTTATATGTATGAATTATGTAATATCAATTACAGGGTGAACCTAAAGAAATTTGTATGTATTACAGTAACCCAGATGTGTTAAATGCTCCGCTTATCTCAAAACAATTCGCATATCAGATAATGTCTTAGGCTAAGTATTGCTTTTATTTCTTCTTTTATGGTTATTAATAGTAGAACTTGTCACTATATAGCAATAGCACTTCATACATAAGTGGGATTTATTTATGTGAAATGTTTGTTATATTTCTTTATAATTAATTAGTCCATATGATAAAATCTTTCTAGGTAAATCAAAGCAGTTCATATTTAATAAATTGATTAATTACAGAAAATTTCTAGTGGCAAACACCAAATCCAAGGATTCATAGTAGTATATTACAAATACATATGACTCACTTCAAAACATAATTGGAATAGAATAATTCAAATCGTAATTCACATGAAATTCTAAACAGCTCTGTATGAAGTGGGATGGTGACAAAATCGTAACGTTTTATGTAACAAATAATATATATAAACATATTTCTGGAGAGACTACAACTAGATAATACAATCTTTTCAATATGTACTTAAGCTATAATGTTAATAGAATTAGGTTTAATGAGTGATTAAAAGATAAACAATTATTATGGCATATATCAGTATTAAAAGGAGAGAAAAATAATTAAGATGATGTAACAGAAAAGAAAAAGATAAACAAAAATACAATGTAAATTGTAGAAGAAAAAAAAAACAAAAAAGATAATAAAAACATATTATTTATGGATGATTATTAAAATGAATATCCCAGTAGTGCCCAACGTTTGAATATCATAAGGTAAATTATTCCATGTGCGGAAAACGTGGGCGAAGAAGGAACGACGTCCTATTGTAGTATTAGTGCGCGGCAGCAATATTTTGTTATGACGAGGCGAGCTAAGGAATTTTAATTTTCCATAAAAATAACTGGGCTCTTTTGAGTATACTATTTTGTGTAACAATGTCAGTGCTCTTTGGAGCAAATAGGAGTCTATTGAACAACCAAGGAGAGAGTCGCGATATGGGGACACATGGTCAAACTTTCGTAACTTTTCATTGAAAGCAACATTCAGCCTATTCAGATATATACAATCCAAGGAAGAGTATACAATACTACCGTAAGTAAAGTGCGGGACTAATAATGCTTTGACAAGTTTCATACGTAACTGTGTAGATAGTAAGTTAGCCGATATTCGAAGCTATCGCAGGCCTCCATAAACTTTACCAATAATATTTGCGACATGAGCACAGCAGCTTAGCTTGGAATTAAGATAAACACCTAAATTTTTAACTTTTTGCTGGTATGGTAAAATAATATCATTCAGTATTATCGGCGGAAATTCGGAAGTGTCAACTGTAGCTCTGGATATGAAAATGCAGATAGATTTGTTGGGATTAAGTTTTCGTCCCACAGATATTGACCACTCAGAAATTCTGATTAAATCTGAATTGAGTTGATGTGCATACTCTTGAAGTTATTCCCAAGGACCACTTACATACAGTTAGTCATCATCTATGCGTACATGTGTATGTTAGATACTCTAATATGATCTGGTAGATCATTAATGAACAAACTAAATAAAAGTGGACCCAGTATTGATCCTAGTTGGACTCGAAATTTGACAGGTAATTTGCTGGAGATAATATCGTTTATACTTTAACTTGTTGTTAGTTAGAAAACTTGATATAAACTGAACTGCAGAAGACGAGAATCTAAACTGTGAACACAGCTTACGAAGCAACAATTTGTGATGTATACTATCAAATGCTTTAGTGAAATCGAGTAATGCCAGAATTGAAAAATTATTATTATCAAGCGAGTCACGTATATCAGAGGTTACCTTCAGAAGAGCCATTTCACTGCTCTGATGCTCTCGGAAGCCGGACTGCATGTCTGTTATGAGGTTTTTACCTTCAAGGTATGCCATCATCTGTGTAGACATTATTTTCTCTAGGATCTTGGACAAGTAGCACAATAGGCCAATAGGTCGAAAGTCTTCAGGGACCTCAGGAGATACCTTTTTAGGCATTGCAATTACTAAGGCATTCTTCCAAGCCTCAAGGAAGATTAATATCAAGCAGTGAACCCAGGCATCGTCGTTTTAATGTGCGCAACTGAGATGTAACCCTATTTCTTGCCAGTATGTAGGCGTTAAGACTTTCTACAGTTTTGCGATGCCGATACTGACGACGATGGATATATGCGCGCTCAGCAATCCACGGCAAAATATCTGTTGAGAACCAAAGGCACCCATTAGGCTTAAAAACTTGTTTACGAATCGGAGCATACTTGTCATACAGGTAGGATATACAGGAATTGAGAAAAGTTACTTGTGTATCAGCTGAACCAGAAAAATATATCTGCCGACAGTTTAACATTATACAGCCCTGAACCAGAGCTACAGCATTAATACGTTTAAAATCACGATAAAATAACGTTTTATGTATATCTGAAGGTCTCATGGCTAGGTCGAAGCTGAGAAAAAGAATATCGTGGTCTAAGAAGCTCGGTGGGCTTAATTGATTCTGAAACAGGATAGTAATCTCACTTGTAGATAAAAAGATATCAAGTAAGGACGGATTACTATTCCATAAAAAAGTTGGGAGCTCATTAATTATGTTTAAGTCTAGAGATCGAGAGAGATGTATCAAGTTGTTTGATGCAATATTAACTCGTAATAAATTTACATTAAAATCTCCACGTATGAGAACCTTTCTTTATTTCCTGTTTAAATCAAAAACAGATTCTTCAAATTCACACACTTTTCATAGCCACTATTAATTTCAACACACAAAGTTACGACTCATGCCAAATTCGTAGACGATCGTGCTCCTAAAAACGCAGGGTCTATAACATGCAGCTGATTCATCTGCGTAATTTTAATATGCTTTCCAAGCCTGTCTTTGGTCACATAAACAATTCCATTCTTGGTAGAAACACTCTGCAAGTTACCCAGCTTACGAAGACGTATCGCCTCCCTGAA
Organism: Dioctria rufipes; assembly: GCA_963924295.1. Classification (NCBI taxonomy): domain Eukaryota; kingdom Metazoa; phylum Arthropoda; class Insecta; order Diptera; family Asilidae; genus Dioctria; species Dioctria rufipes. The sequence goes on along the minus strand of OZ002741.1, from coordinate 267,656,020 downwards.
TAGGAGATTATTGTTAACAGTGAGGCTATCTTTCACAAAAATGCGGCTGTCAGAAGCAAATTCCAAACCATCGATATCGCTTAAAAGGCACCGATGAAAGATTTCCTTTCTAGAGCACTAGCAAATCTGTTTGGACTGAATGCGAAATGCATCTATGAACGGTGAGGCCGGATGATTTATTTTTCAGCTAATTTATTGGCAATAATCACTGGACGTTCATCCTTTACAAACGGAATACCACTGATAACTGCATCATTTAGCCGTTGTACTCGAGTTATGTATTCAAGCCATCAGCCTTTTGTTTCAGAGTATTCATCTCTGCATCAACAGCTTTAATTCGGACATTCAGGTGTGATATCATGCGATCTTCGAAATGTTTCAATTTGTCATTTAGAAAGCAGCTTAATTTTTCTAACAGTTTGTCCTCTGAAGAAAGCAATAAAGTATTGTCGTTGCCACTGGCAAAAGTACCACTTTCAGAAGTCTTACTGCCACTTCTCGTCGACATTGAGACAGGGGAATTATCCGGACACGAAACTAATTAATTACATAGCCAAAACAAAACTAATTAACTAATTAAATGGAAATTTTGTTATCCACACTGCACGTTATGAAAGCGGAGACAGTCAAAATTTTCACCAGTAATTACGGAGCTCGATCCCAAACACGTGCTACTCACAAGCCATCACTGATCACTGAAAAGCTCTGTAATATAAACATTCAAACAACTACTGGATATTTCTCCAAAATTAATATCGATGATATTAGCTACTTTCCTAATACAGAAAACTTAGTTATCTTAAATGATTTCAATACAATTTTCGTAATAATCCATTATAAATTAATTAATGAACTACTCAACTTCAAAAGCAGCCACAAGCCACAGAAATTATATTGCACCTTATGCATAACGCGACCGTTTAGATAGAGGCTTATAATAGACATTAATAGCATTATTGTCGGTATGCATATTGGAAATATCCCGTAAAATAGAAACCATTTTAGGAAACTTCATACATATCAAGTTTAACACCACGTATTGGCCTTCAGGCCAATTTGCTCTCCCAGAATAATTCATGATACCTTATACAATAACACCCTTAAGAGTTGGTCGACTGACATACCAACCATGGATATTGTACGTACCTGTAGTTCTGCTGGATAATGGGAAATTTTGCACTTAGAATCTGAAAGCTTTTGTTTAACTTCCAAGTTTGCCTGGAATAATAGTGTTCCGACATACATCCATTGTGCCAAAGTGCACCTGCACATACTCGTATTGTATTTCAGCGAATGATTTGTTTCATTAGTTTTTTTTTCGAAGAGAAAAGAATTTTGAGGCCATACAGAAAGTGAGAATCTCATATGCCTAACGTCTTTGTTGAAATAGCATCCTTCAAAGAGTGTTGACAAAAATGTTTGTTAAAGCGTTAAAAGGGCATAAAACTTTAATGAATGCCTTTAGCGTAGTAGAAATGTTGTTTTCTCCTCGTCCAGATATTACCCTTAATATACTTACACCATTATGTGCTTAGGAGATGGTATTTGTATTGATAAATTGTCCTTAAATTCTACTTATATGCTGCCATAAAAACTAAATATGTCAAAGCAAGGTATAACGTAAATGGGCGCTCCAAAAATGTTCACAATTTGCAGTACTGTCGACAGAACTATCTGCTCTAGTTCTTTAAATAACAACTATGAACAGAATTTAAAGGACCTTTGGAATTTATACAGATAGTTGATAACAAGGACGGGTAATAAATGGAGAATATATTTGAAATAGTTCACGTTTGTACAGAATGTTACACTTTGCACGTTAATTTCGACTTGATTTAGGAAATAATAAATTAATAAATGTAACTGTGGGTTCAGAATGGTAAATATTAAAACGAAGCAGCGAAACTGATTCCGAATAGAATCTTGCATACGAATAGAAAAGAGTCATCAATTGAAGCAAAAGACCTGAAAGCCGAAGTATTTAGAGCCATATTGAAATGATGTGTCGGAGGAAGATGTAGTATGAAGAGTGTGAGATCTAGTCTTGCTATTGAGGGAGGAGAGCCGGTATAAAGGACAACTCAGAATTTTGGTAATTCAAATATAAAATTTTATTAAAATTCAATAATCCAATTAGCATAACCTAATATCACATACAAATAAATTCAATAAAAACTTCCAACAAACTAATAAAATAAAAATAATAAAAAAAAAAATACAAATTCAAATTAAAAATGACGTAATGTTGCGCCTTCTTGATACCTTTAGTTCTGGAAAAGAAGAACAAGCACAGAATTAGGCATCTGTCAACAAAATAAATTTCGATTGATATTGATGACACTGTTACTGAGTAAAAAACAGAACAAACCGCCCTTTGCCAATGCGTGAGAGCACAAGGTATGCAAAATGCTCGGTGCTAGTGCCTGACAGTACAAGGGTAGCAGAATGCTTGTGTGGGTGGAAAGACTGGAACACTCAGATTATCTCTGACCCAGAATTATCTTCTGTATGGAAGGATAGGAAGCTCAGGTTATCCCTGACCAGAATTATATTCTGTGAAAAAGGTAGGAAACTCAGATTAGCTCTGATACATTTCAAATCTGCCAAAAGAATGGTGACAACTACTGAATTTCGTCGGCTTTATATAGCCGCTGTAACCAGTTATGTCTGTTTCGCTTCTTGATGTTGCCCTAGCGACGTTTAATTGAATTTTATTTGAGGCGGAAACAGCTGGCTGACGTAATGCCACTGGTTGTCATCAAAAATTTGTAAATATACCCAGGTAAGTATAGTGTGGTATATTTTATGGAATTGTGATGTTTTATTAATGATTTTTTTATATTCATTTTTTAGAAAAATGGTAGACGAGGAGTAGCAGCTTTTTATTCAGTGAATAATCATCCCAGATGGGAATTTCAAATAAGAGCTGATGTGCTGGAGGATTTGATTAGATATGTAAGTATTCTTTTTATATAAATTAGATTTGAATGATACTTTGTGTCTTCTTTTTTCGTTTTTTTTGTAGGTAGATTAAGCATCGAGGGAGTCTTGCTCAGCTTGCTGTCTCAAGAAGTTATTTGTAGGATATTCATCGTGGGACTTCCAATCTATGATACATATGTGAGGACTGAACAAAGAGCTTATATAATATGTAAGCATAAAGTTTCCAGTTTTATATTAGCAAATAATATTGTAACATTTACTCCTGGTTTTTCCAGGCCAGTTCCACCAGCTAAAAATATAGCAGATTACAATCTCTCCGGACTTTCGGATGAAATGGTGTTCCGAAAACTTATCTCGATTATAAAACAGATGATAATGAGCTATAAGGCAAGCGAATATCAAAGAATGGCCATTAATTATCATTAAAGATGAATAGCTGCCACCAAATTCGGTTGACTCTAGTCAGAGGCATAGAAGTAGATATACCCAGATAGGTAGCAATATTGAAAACATAAATTTAAAAGGTCAATTAATTAACTGTGTCTGCTTCCAATCATTAAGAATGAAAGTAAACCAGAAAAACTAGAAAAACCCTCCTTGAAAGACAATTAGAGTACATCTGTAAACCACGATATGCTTTTGCGATATAAAGCATCTAAGTTTGTACAAAGGATCAAACTAAATTGGATGTGGAATGGACCTACAACTAATCCTAGTTATATATCATATTATTCATTTGCTGGTGGTCTTCAAATATATTAAAACAGCAAAATCATTCTAATAGATAACTGTATCGAATATATTGTTACGTGCGATATAAATGAACAAGCGACATCTATTGATTCGGACAACAAACAGCTTTAGGGTTAGAGAACCAGTGTTGCTGGAATGAAATCTTCGGGAAGATTCTGGGCAATTTGTAGAGTATAAATATACAGTACTTGTCACTCACCGCCAGAAGTGAGTGCAGTGAATGAAAGTGAAAACGAATAAATAGAAGAAAGTGTATTAATTGGATTGCGATAAGTTGTAGTACAGTGCTAATGATAATTAAGTATAATTGAATAAAAAGTGCTTCTGAGCTATATCTGAAATATTGTGTTTTAAATAACGAACTAACCTGAGGATTACTCGAGATAGTACAGCTTGCATGCAAGTCTCCCTCCCAACGCGATTTTTAACTTGAAGGCAGTTCGGTTGATTTCTTATCATCTTGCATACAAGTTCATTTAAAAATGGCATTGGGTCGTAAAGTCATGCGTATATTGGAAAATTATAGCAATAAAGGAAGTAGCAGAATGATAAAAACCCAAGAAAAAGTTAAGAGAAAGGTGTTGGTAAATGATGTAATGCAAATGATCCCAGAAAATCTCATTTTTCCAGAATAAATCTATCAAATTCTCTCAGCATTTCTTTTCCGCCATCTTGAAAACTGCATAATTAAAAATTACTATCACCTCAGCTGCCATGGTTTTTCATCATGCAAGTTCGCTGAAAGCTGAACTGCCAGCTTGGCAGTAGATAGTTACACGTGCAAGAAGTATGGCAGTGCGGTTTGCATGGAAGCTGTACTATTACGTGTAACCCCCGGGTAAGGCCAGCTACACTCGTAACAGTATCAATTTCGATCTATGACTGGTCTCAGAATAATGAGATCTACCTAAACCCAGCCAAATCCCAAGCATTTACTCTGAATAATCTAGACTTCGATGATTCTTAACTGCCAAATCAGTTATCCTTGATGACTTTTCTTTCACTTATGGATTTCTACTTTACAGGAACCTAGACTCGGTGTGTACTTGAGGAATGAATGTGATCTTCAATTACTGTTAACGTTTTATTTTTCAACTCAGGCGTTATAATTATCGCGTTTTAGGTTATCTCTTTTGGGGTTCCCGCTAGATTTTTATAGAAAGCATGGAATTCTGTTATTTCTTTATAGACTGGTTCATTCACAGCAGCCGGATTACTTAATTGATCAGACACAATTTTTACAATCCATTAGACTTAGAGATCTGTTAGTTCCGTGTTTTGCGAATGGTGTACTGGAAAGCTCCTACCTTGTGCGAATGTCTCGTCTTTGGAATTGCTTACTCCCGGATCTGCAAAAGGCACGAAAATACTTCAGTCTTACAATTTCTGACTAAATTTTACTTTTATTATCTCTTCTTATTTAATTAATTTTTCTTTTATTTTCTCTTGATGATCTATTTTTTCCTTTTGTATTAGTTTATTACTTTTTTGTTTCCTTCCATTTTTTCTGTTTTGGCTTCGTAAGAAGTATTTAATGTCATTTTTATTAGTAGTTCTATGAAATAGATGTAATTACTCGATTCACATTTCAGGCATATTTCTATAAAATGATAGATAAAAAGAGGGTTAGAGTTAAGCAGTGACGGCAGACAGCTATAAACTTGGGATCTTAGTATGCAAAAACCCTTTTGGAAGAAAGTCGTAATAAAGTGGTAAGAGGTGCACAAATAAGTGCAAATTGCAAATCCGAGGTGTAGGGAAATTTAGAAAAGCTCATCACATTCAGTAAATTACCGTCAAGAAGTGAATTAGTCAGTTGAATTAATAAACATAAGTGGGTATAGTACAGTATAGAACGCTGTAAAACAGAATCGCATAGTATTAGTCAAATTAGGTTAATGTATTGAATGTTATGAAAATTGTGCTTTTTATATAAGTGTAAGGAGACTAGTGCAAATAGTACTAATGGAGTAAAACGGGAGTTCTCTTGATTATTCACGGTGTTATATGAAGTTATTGAAGCACACTCCATTGATTGCCTATTAATCTTCGAATCCTGGCCCGTACTAGATCCCGCATTGCGTTGAATTATGCCGCTTTGTTGAGTGATCCTGGTTCGTACTAAATCACAAATATTTTAAAATAATGTTGATTTATGCCGCTATTGACGATCCCTACTCGTTCTCGTAAAATAGATCTGTGGTATTTGTACAATAACGTTGAACGCTGTCGTTATTGTGAGTGAATGGTGGATCAATCGTAAGTGTGCAATACCGAAAGAAGTAGTTTGAATATGTACCATCAACTGGATAGACTCCATGCTAAGAAGCGAAAGGATAACCACAGCTCTAGGGAACTGTTCAATCACGATCAACGTAGCAAAAGGCTGCCCACAAGGAAGAGTTCTCTCTCCACTCCTGTGGTCGATCGTAACAGGAAATTATGGTGTTCGAATGAAATGCAATATAGCTTTGTGTGAAAAGCATCAGCAGTAAGACGTTACCAGAAGTGTATAATGTTTATTTTATGTGGTACCAAATTGTATTATGCTTACGGGATCAAAATATTATATAATATTAATAAAAGAAATCCGGCGATATCTGGATGCTAATAAAATGTTCATGCTGAAATGAAAAGAGAAAGCTTTACAGCTATACAGTCCACAGCTGATAGTTCAAATTTCAGGAAGGAGCTGTGGACGTTGAATTATGAAAGAGAAAATTGGGTCTTTTAGGAGACTTTTTGGAGTCTTTTAGGAGTCCTTTACGAAGGAGAGTGTGTTTATGATTTTCGTATATTTCCCCATAACTTCCTATAACACTCGTATTTCCCATAAAGGAAAGATTGGAAATGATGACTTACTGACCAGGCTTTTCAAGAAATACGTTAATTCACTCATTTTTTTTTTTCAAATTTAGATCAGTTTTCCGCCAAAAAATTGGCCGTCGAATTGCGTTTCCCGCTTGATGCTCAAAGTGGCGATATAGCACCATAGAATTTGAAAGATAGCTATTTATCTTGCTGCTCATTATTTAATGTAAATTCTATATACATCTCATAAGACGTAGCAATATCCATACATCCTATTATTACTATACCTTCTAGAGACGCCTTCATTTGGAAGGAAGAAAGATGTCTGGTGTCAGAAATGCTTTCGAAGAAGTATATGCAGTTTTATAATATTTTGTCCCACCGATCCAAGGAAAACTGAACATTTTCCAGTGTTAGCAACAAAATACTGAATTTTTTATCCCACTGAGAATGATATTAAAAATTTCCCCGAAACCAGGTTTATATTCCCAAGCTTTCTTCACCATCGAAAATAATTTTTGATACTTATATCTATCTCCTTTAATAGTTGAACTGATTAAGGTAAAATCACAAGAAATTTTCGAAATTTAGTGACATGGTTATAGATTACATGATTAGCAGCCGCTATCACAATTTTTTTGTGTATTCCATAGTTTTTATAACTGCCCCATATTTTAACAAAAGATTAATTTGAAATAATTATTGTTTCTCTCATTAGAAATGCTTCATATATAATGGATTATTTAGTGCGGGAAAAATTGTATTAAAATTTGCATAAATAGCGAAAATTTAAATAACCTGGCCGCGTTCAAAATGTATATTATGGCGCTTAAGCTATTTGTGCAGGCTGGAGCTTATATGCTTGCATGAAAATAAGCTAATATTTACACGAAATAGTCTTGAATGACTGAATTAGTTTCTGCAATATACTTTAACAAATTCCGTAAGCAATAAATTTAGTTAGGAAGAAAAGGTACAGTGGGAACTTATTTAAAGTAATGAAGGCCAATGCAAATGACTGCATTCCAATTTTGCATCTTTTACACAAATTTTCCTATAGCTACTTTTAACTCCAGCACCTGATCATAGCTTAAATTAGCTAAATTATGTTTTGAAGGCTGTCAAAAAAGTAGCTCTGACACTCAGAAAATAGCTAATTTGAGAAATCTTGAAATTCAGAGAGCTTAAATAACCGCAGAGAATATTTAACTTGGCTTATAATATTTTTTAATTTTTTAATTTTATCGCCCCCCCTAGAGCAAATGTCTGGATCCGCCCTTATTCTGAGGGAAATATCTTGGGAAAGTCTAGTTTCTACACTGAAATTCTTCGCATATTTGGATCTAATTTTAATGCCTAGTTTTGTATTTTAAAGTTACTGTATTGTAATTAAAACTATTATAAATAGGGATAATGTTGCAGAAACAAATATATTAAACACAATTTAACTTTATTTCCAACCATAAAGATAATTCCTAAATAGTTTTGTCCCTACGAAAATGTCGAATGTTCTCACAAGCACATTCGCAATGTACTAATAAAATTCTGAGAAGTTCTTACCTATCATGTTGGCAAGAAAATTTAACTCGAATATTTCCCACAATTTAAGGAAATGCAATTAACGCAAAAATAATAAAACTGAAAGTTTGAAAAAATAATGCGAGAAAAGGAGTTAGTTTACAAAAAGTGGAAACGAAACGTGTTCTTAATAAAGTATGATTATCCCAAGAACCCAAAAAAACAAAAAAAAACAAGTGTTTTTATTTATTTTTCCTGAACAGTGAAATTGAAGGAAAACTAAAAGTCTCATCTGGGTTAAGTTTTTGTTAATTAGGAATGCAAAATTAAATATGCAAAAATAGAATGGAAGATAACTTTCCCGCAAAATATTATTATTACAAAAGTTTTATTAATTCTTGATTAAAATTTCTGGAAAACCTTTTCCTGTCCGTTACTCTCAACCCCATCAAATGTATTCATTCACTGATTAAACTTCGAAAATTTGAGTTTTAAAATAATTACAAGAAGCACTTTAAATTATTAAGTAATGGGACGAATGATAATTTTGCTTCTTTGTAAAAGTCTCAACCTGGAGAACCATTAGAAAATTTCAAATCATAGAAAACTTTTTCGCAAATGATATCAATTGCGAAATTACAACGCTTTCACCGGACGATTACTTCCACATCCCTCTGCCATTGATTCTTTTGAACGTCAGTTGGGATTACGAAAATAATCAGATAACTTCATCGTAGGGCTCTAGAATAATTGCTATAATTTTTTCGGTAATATATTAACACTAACGAGCACCTGTTCGAAATTAAAAATATAAAACTATATAGTACTTAAACTCTGCGGAAAGGACTGCTCGATAATTATTCGGAAGCTGTTGTTGTGGTCGCTGCAACATAAACATTCACGAAAGCCAGCTTTCTGACTACTTAAAGCATGATGGAGGGATTGCTTTATTCTGTATAGCGCAATAGCTCATATCTTCAACTACTGCCTCATGACATGTCAGTTTCCTACTCAATGGAAAAAAGCTCTAGTGGTACCCATTCCAAAAAAGTCGAATAGTTCTCTGCCGAGTAATTACCGTCCAATTAGTCTTCTCTGTTTCTTTGCCAAAGTATTTGAAAAAGTGCTCTATTCGCAAATCACGGAATATATAGACCACAAGGGTCTCTTAACCTACTGCCAATCAGGTTTCCGCTGTAATCATAGCTGTGAAACTGCGATGCTTAAAGTAACATCTGATATTCACGAGGCTTTAGATAATGATTATTTATAAATATTAGCACTACTAGATTTCAGAGCGTTTGACTCTATTGACCATCGTCATTTGCTGCAAAAGCTCTCTCGCCAATTCTCTTTTTCATCATCAGCAGCTAAACTAATTTGCAGCCTTCTAAATAGGCGCAGCCAAGTGGTAAGAGTACATGACCAGATCTCAGATATAGCATTCTTACACCGCGGTGTTCCTCAAGGATCTATATTGGGTCCATTATTATTCAGTCTTTACATAAATGACCTTCCTGATGCCGTCATAGATGCATCTATTCATATGTATGCTGATGATGTACATATATACTTAACCAGACCCATAGGCTTAATGGAAGACTGTGTATGCCGGTTAAACGATGATCTACAACGCATTTATAACTGGTCTTTGCTCAATAAATTAGACTTAAATCCTGACCAATCTACATGCCTGGCAGTTTATAGGAATAAAATCGATTCTCTATCTTTACGAGCCATATTTCTCAATAAAACGAGACTTGTCTACGTTGATTCTGCTAAAAGTCTGGGCTTTGAACTCAATTCAAAATTTTCTTGTTGTGACCACATTAGTGCTACCTTAGGTAAAATATATGGCTGCTTAAGAAGACTATGGCTAAATTCAGAACTACTAGCACTCCATGTTCGGAAAAAGCTTGTCAAATCCCTAATTCTTCCCTACTTTACTAATGGCTGTATAATATTTTCCTCGCTGCCGAAGAAGGCTCCTAGTGGCTTATAATGATGTACTTCGCTTTATATATAAACTATCTCGAGGTAGTCATATCTCCCCATATATTACTTCATGGCTTGATTGCCCATTAGAAGCCTACTTAACTCAATATAGGCTAAAGTTTTTACATCGACTCATTTTCAGCCAGCAGCCCGGATACCTATTTGAAAAGCTGAGTTTCTTGCAGTCGAATAGACATAGGAATCTCCTAATACCTCGATGTAGATCTCAATACGGGCAGCGTTGCTACTTTGTCCAATGTGTTCGCAAATGGAATCTGTTACCACATGATATGCAACTTACTAGGACCAGGTGGACTTTCAGTAGACAATTAAAATCAATTGATATAGTATAAAAATCAGATCAGCTCGTTTTGGATGACCTTGCTAAGTAAATATTTACCACCTTAGTTTTTATTGGATTGCATTATTTAGTTATCTTTATTTTTATTTTTCTAAATTTATTATTTTTTTTTCTCTTAATTTTCTTTTTTTTTCTATTTTCTTTTCACTTAGCATTATTTTAATTTTACTCATTTCTGCATTTGTTAGTACATATAAGTCTCTTGCTTTAACTTTTTTTTTTCTCCACGTTGAATGCCTACATGTAATGTACATTTAAAGATCTTGTTATCTTAGTACTGTTCCAAATAAATGCATTATTATTATTATTATTAAATTCATTTTGGAGGCAGCAAGTAAAAAAAGGATTCCTTGTGGTAAACTTTTTTGTGAATTTTAATAAAGGGATCATTATTATTATCTTTCACTCCGAAGAAAGGCTCTGTAATTGGTCTATTGAATGAGGGGAAGTAGGATACAACCAGCAGCATCCGAGTGTGCTTTCAAAAACTCTGGCGGTATCAGGCGCGAATTTCATCGGCAAAAAATTATAGTAACCCTCAAAACGGTGAAGTTGCAAATATCATGAACTTAACCGAAACAAGATAAGACAAACGATCGCATTATATCTCATACGACGTTTGAAAGAATGCAAAATAAAATCTTCCCACACACTCTAAAGCTTTTATTAGCCTGAGTCATAAAATCCTACGTGTAAAACTATCTAATCGTTTTCATTTTCATTTCATTTTCTAACACCATGCTTCCTGCTGGTAATTTCAGGTCTACTTAGCCGTCCAATTACAATTGGTCTTGGAAGATAGTCTAAATCTAAAACCCCGAAACTGATTGTTTTATGTTATTTAAGATATCGTTCAATGGCACAGCTATTATTGCATATGTGAGAATACCTAATTTCACCTGAAATTGTCTATCACCTAATAAGATCCCTGCTACTACAATTTTTTTACACAGGGGCTCTTAATTTTCTCTAAACTAGACTCCTGTTTCTATAGGAAGCTCAATGTCGCGTTTAATGACATATGACAAAAGTTTTATATGTGATCAGTATGGATTTGATCATGTATCACACCTTAATTCCACATTCATTGGATGTTCTTTGGGCATTTATTTTGAACGGATAGCCTTATTATACATTTGTAACCTTTTTACTAACGCACAGCCTCTTTACTTGAGTAGTATGATTCAGCTCTAGTATTCAACCAGAGTATATAAAGTTCTCGTTCCACGATTTAGAACATCTATTCTGGAAGGCTCTTACATTATTCGGCTTACTTGATTGTAGAATCAGAACTAAAATCCAGGGGGTCGGCACTTTCGACACATTCAAGAAACTTATCGTAAATTTTTTTCAATTGAATCATTGTTGCGGTGATTCATTTTGCACGGAGTTCCAATTCTTTCCGTTTATTTAAATTATTTCTCTTTTTCTATTTTCAAATTATTAGTTTATGAATTTTGTATATAATATGTATTTAGTACCTAAATAGTTTTTTCTCTTCTGTTGCTTGTAGCAGCTTTAATTCGTAATAATATGTTCACTAATAACAGATTGTAAATCTTGTAGCTGTTAAACAATATTCAAAAATGAATATGAAAGTGACAACTACTAAATTGGTGAAACATTCAACAAAAGTAATAAAATGTTTCCTGTTCAACAAGAACAGTAAAGAAAAGTCTTCGCTTGAATATAGCAAAAAAATAATCATAAGTAAAACTCACTGAAGTTGTGGTATCTATCGCTAATTAACAAATTGCTAAACCTTGTAAATGATAAATTATTTTCAAATCTTCTAAAAGTAATGAATTGAAACTTGTGATGCAGCGGCGAACAATTGTTGAGAATATTCCAATTCTCTATGATAGCAGCAAACCATAGCTGCGCTTATGGTTATAAAGTAAAAAAATTCCCCAGTTCCTGCAGTAAATTTTCAATTTTTTATCAAAGTTGTATAAGTAAGTAGTAAATGACAATTTGCAATCATATTCTCTGAATTTCTTATTCAACAAAAAGTACGAAACGTAAAAGTTTTTTATAGAGAGCAAACTTTTTGAATAGTTTTCTAAGAATCTTCACATCAAAAACTCACAACTTTATTTACTTTAGAAATAAATCCCAGAAGCTGCAGGATTTTCTTGTATTATGCATACCTAGAAGGTGCACGTAATTTATAGGAATACAAATAGTAAAACTGTTGGTGAATTCTTAGGTGGATCATAGGAAAAGTATAAATGACAATAGGAAAATAAATTTCGAATTGTTGAATCTTGTCTCATAATATTTACGTTCATTGTCACCACTACTAACTTATCTATTCACATACTCAAGTAGTATATATAAACATAGGACATAAAACTAGATTGGTATTGAAAATACTAATAATAATGAATGGAAATTCAAACAACAAAGAACCGTTTTTTTAATGAAGTTGTGTATCTTAGTAAATTATTCTACAACTACAACCACCATAATATGGTAAGTAGACAATTTTTTACGGTTATTGCAAATTTTCGCCTCAAGCAAGCGAATAAAAGTTTGTATTCATCTTCCTAGGCCCAAAGGTAAGATATGAAAGAATCATTATACTTATATTTGCAGAGTATGAAGATTGCAAGATCTTACTGTGTACAATTTCAATTTGGTGGGGATAGGCGCGTTCCAGAGCCCACACGTGGATATTTTTAGTAGACATGGAACAGTGGTCGGGTGAGCACCGTGCGTTTGTTGTCGAAACGTTCTTTAAAAGTGTCGAATCCTGCATCGCTACTCAGCGGCAGTTCCGTACGCGTTTTAATGTTGGTCCAAGAGGAAGATTCCCAACTCGTAACACAATTCTGGTATGGATTAGTAACTTCAGAGCTACCGGTTCAACGTTAAAACCGAAGTCGACAAGCCGTCCAAGGTCAACCCGGACGCCAGAGTATCGATCGAGTAAGAGAGGCTGTGGAAGCCAGTCCTCGGCGGCCGGCCTTTAAACAAGCTGCTGCTTTGCACATGCTTAGCCGCTCGGTAAGACGAATACTGTGTTTCGATCTGCATTTCCATCCATAAAAAATAGCTATTGTCCTGCAGTTAAGGCTTAATGACTATGCAAATCTGAAAGCATTTGCAGAGGAAATAATTGACTTGATGACTGATGACAAAATTTTCATGATGAGCGATTTTTCTGATTTCTTCTTGTGGGGGTTCCTTAAAGTAAGAGTTTACACAAACAAACCCCCGCACACTGGACAAACTGTGTTCAAAAAAACATTAAATAGCCACCTGAAAGTAAAATATTTTAAAAGATTCTAATTACAAGTATTTCTAATTATTGCACAGAGGTTGGGAACGAAACGATGTATACCTACCTACAAGCACATCGATAAGGCAGTTTTTAGTGGAGATAACAATCAACACATCATGGCTACATTCCACATAAACAAATCCGGGACACAATCCAATGAGAGGAAAGTGACTTGTCTTCGATAACAGTACGGAAATCAAATGGAATTTGATTAAGTCATCTGCACATTTAAATGCATCTTTAAATTAGCAAATTAGCAATATTTTAATAGGTATCTTATTGTATAATTATAATCCTAATAACTTTAGCCTTGCACAGCTGCTAGGGTCAATGTACTCTTCTGACCTATGCACAGCTTTTAAGGTCAACTGACTTTTCTGTTGCTACCTACGTACAGCTGCTAAGGTCAATGTACTCTAGTTGCTATGCGCAAGGTAAAATAATTTGTTGGTGCCGTGCGCAATTCAGAGGCAATATAAGTCGCAGGCCAACTTGAATCCTTCTCTTTTCGCATCCAGCTTTCATAGATTGCGCATCATTTGGAAATCGACTGGACTGAGATAAAGATATTTATTCTGGGTCTCGAGTGGAATAAATTCTACTAACTCAATAACTTTATCTTGGGTAGCGACTGAGATAAAAATAGTTATTCCGGGTAGCGACTAGAACACCATTTACTAATCTCAAATCTTTATCTTGCTTTGGGTCTCGACTGAAGTAAATTATCTTGCTCCGAGGAACGACTAGAACAAGATAATCACTAACTATCTAACTACCAATGCCATAAAGTCGAATCCATAGTTTAAATTGGTGAGTACAATTTTTTTATTGATCATATACTATACTTCATACTGATTATTATATTTATATATATATAGTGCCATTGCTCAAAGTTGTCTCAGCTTTGACAGTATTGTGCAGAAATTGAAATTAGAGACATAAGTGAAACTAGTGAGTAAATGATTTTATTGAATCAATTTACCTAAGTTTAGTTGTTTAGTGACGTTATCCAAATAAAGTGTAACTAACATAAGTGAAATTGAATTCTATTATATTTAGTTTTAATTGGAATTTTGTGCATAAGCTCAACGTGTGTGTCCAATAAACCACTGACTTTAAAATATTCCCCGGCGTTCGTGTTTACAGTCCACATCCTTATTTATATTTTTCTTGAGTGTTCTCATTGGGCAGAACATAAGCCAAGAAATCGTCAACCTGTCTCCTCCAATGTTAGAGAAGGTGTTCGATAGCTTCAGTGCAAGACTGGAACAATGGTTGGTCAGATCTTAAACGGATGAAATCGGTTGTTTTGATGTAATTTTCATTTATTTACATGAATAATGAATAATTTGTATCACTTTTAATTATTGTGTTGTTTTTAAATTAAAACCGTCAGATATCCTTGCCGCACCCTGTACAAGACCCTAGATCATTTTAGATAGTGCAATTTAAATTGTATTAAGGATGTACCCAAGTGAGCAATGGCTTGTCATTATGTCAGTAAGTATCCTCATCTTGTGGATGCCAGAGTTGATAAATTTTTTAAAGTATTTTATGTGAACTTAATAAACTTCTTCGCGTGCCTTAGTCCACGAAGGTTTTGCTATTGAGCCTTTTCTATTTTAGATATTCTTCCCCTTTTTTGGTGCCTTTTCGTGTGACCACAGAAAATTTCAGGTACCGTAAGTGGATGTTGTAATTACAGCAATTACCTGTAATGTATACCTTGTATTAATCCCAGGTCTGTCGACAAATGAGGTGGAGCTATCTGGACTAAGGGTACTAGTGAGAAGACGTCATTCCTTTACTAAAGTTCATTTATTACTGTGCTTAGATCTAGGTACATTATCGGGATATATCTTATGCAGATTTAACACCAGATGCTCCGCCGTGCCAGTAGCAGTCTGTAATATTAATTTAGGTTTGTGGCTTGGATCGTTTAGTATTTATTACACAGTGGGTTACAACAGTGGAAATTCCACAATAAATTTAGGACTTCCTTACAGTCTTAAATCAGTGAAGTGAGGGCATTGGAGTTAAGTGAATATAGGCGTTTAATTATATATTTCCGTACCGATAAGCTTTTTGTATGTTGATTCTAATGCACGTTCTATGGAAATGATTTCTGTTTGAAAAACTGTTAAGTAGGATCCCAGAGGCTTGTGTAACTCACATTTCGGTAAATGGACTCCTACGCCCATCATGCCTTCTTTCTGAGGTCCGTCTGTATAATAGAATAGTAATCCATGTTGTAAATTCGACAAACTATTCTTCCAGCTTTGGCGGTCTTCTACGACTACTTCAAAGTGCTGCCCAATTTATAGAGTCTTAAGCATTGTGTCTGTCAACTTCGAGACTATTGAATTATTTTGAAATTCTACGAGAATTTGGTGATGACCAACGATATCTTCAGGTGTTCTCTAGCTGGCATTTAGCAGTTTAGTACTAAGAGCAGCATCCTTTTAAACAAAGTGATGTACGGGATATAAGCCCAACAACGGTTGTAAACCTGATGGGGGACAAGTCCTCATAGTGCGTGATTTTCCGAGGTGGAAGTCTTTTTAGTTATTGTAACTTTGTTTGGAGTGTTATTTCTTTCCTTACAAGGGCGCTATAGATAATGATGGGCTTAGCGATAATGGTATGGGGCTATTAAGCTATTTTCGGACTCAACCCCATTTTTTTGTCATATGGTCTTATACAAAAGCTACTGTAAGTTTATGTATAATCATGATTGCGATAGTTGACTCCCTTCTGAAACCGTAGTCTTAAAATATTTAAGCATGCCAGCCTTTCCACAATAATGATATTGAGACAAATATGGTATTGTCGAATGTACACACTGCTACCTATTGCCTATTAAATTTTGGTGACGAGATTATGTAAGACGTAATAGTTTACTTTCCTGGATGGTAAGCATACTGATAACTGTAAAGTGACTTTACGGTAACGATGGTACTTCCAATGCACTCACATAGTATTTTTTTAAATAGTTTTGAGAAAAAATTGTGTCAGGGTGATCAGGCAGTATAATTTTGCTACTGTGATGTTACGCTTACCGTTCAATGGAATAAAAATTAATTTGACGTCTCTCTAAGTTTGTCATGCCATAACGAGCAAGAAAATAACAGGTACTAGTTCATCTAGTCCTTCGTTTAGAAAAACTGGATAAATGCCATATCCCCTAGGGCCTTTTAAGTTTTAAAACTGCCTACTCCATGTTAGTCATAAATTTAGAATAAAAAGTAATTGAAAAAACTGAAAAGAAATTAAAAATAATGAAACAAATTTGTAGAAATATATGCTCTACTATAATATAAGCTCAAAATGCCGTAGTTTAAATTAATTATTATTAATACAAATTATGATTGATATTTCTAAGCAGTAAAAATGCGAGCTGCATTTTAAATTTGATGCCTACCAAGGTTTCGGGTTATTATAGGCCTCTAGTCAGAAAGTTGAGTAAGTTTCTCTTGAAAGTCTCATTTTCACTCACCCGCCTTTTATTTTGGAGGGTAATGAATAACATAAGCGGAATGTGTAGACAAAATAAGAGCCACAGTCAACTGAATACGTGTAGCGTAATATCATCTAACTTAGGTGTTCTAAAGAAGTGGGTTGTTTTAAATAAATTATTGTCTCCATAAAAGTTAGAGCTTTGAGTTTAGATAAATATGTTTCGATCGAGCAACCCAAAACAGAGTTCTGGTTTTAACATATGCACTGATTTCTTCGCAATCCGTATATTTAGAGAATAGACTCATTGCAGGTAGCGTCTAAATCATTGAAAATCAGTCAGAATTAACAAGACAGTATTATACGTGCTTTACTTGAAAATAATGATCTTGTAAGAAAGAGCATCCTTAGAGTACCATATGTTTTTGATATAATCGACCTGAAGTGGTAACAACAAGACAAATGTATATTAATCATGACACCCCAAGGATTTAAGTTCGTTATGAGTAGGGAATAACCACATCATTCAAGATTACAGAGAGTAAATAGGATGCATATAAATCGCATGTATGAAGAGCCATACCTATGTACATTCATACGGATTTGCTAAAAATAAAAACGGAAAATGTAGCGAATTTTCTACCAAAAAATTAAAATCAACGTTGTTGTTACGAAATTACAAAGGAAAGCTAATTGGATAGGGTTAATCTCAACCGTTTTAAAAATAATTGTTTTCATCAAATCCAATTTAGATTATAATTACCGAATCTATGATAATTTTCGTAACATTCTACTTTTCATCGGATATTACATTACATTCAATGCCACCTATCGGCTATATTTCACAACTTTTAATTAAGGCACACTCTGCCACTTAAGGGGTTATATGGGTTTCGAAGGTTAAAAATAAGCATATTTTTTTTAATTTTTTTCTTTAATAATATAAAATGTCTAGAATATTTTCCCAAAGTTTCAAATCAATCGGAGTAAAAGTCTAGTAGAGAGAGACTTTGGAAATTATCCTAAGCGACGCAAGTATATTGAGGCAGCTGCTTAGCTATTGTCTGTCTCTCTCGCTCGCTTTTCTCACTTTTTATGGGTCACCTATTTTAAATATATTATTTTAATATCCCCTCGATATTGCAACTACAGCATGATCTTTGTTTCATGGAGCTGGATTCCATGATTCTATATAAGTTAAAAAACAAAATTTTTTTTTTCGTTTTATTCCTACTTTAAGCTTTAATATGTTTTTTCTAAAAACTCTATTTTTGAACTCGGTAGATACGATTTTATCTTATTGAAATTATGCATTCTTTAAAATAGAATTAACTAGTGACAACGAAGGTTTTCTTTTTTTTTCGATTAAAATTAATTTTACAAGACTATATGTAGTGTAAATAATTGTACTGTTTTGCATACAACTCTGCAAAAAATTCAAATTTTAATTAAAATACTTTGTTTTTTTAAATCCTTTGTCCAATCACGAGCTATACTTATCTACTAATAAAAAAAAATTATTTTTTTAATTTGAGATAAGGCTATCATTATTTATCCTGACGACCACTAGGGCACTTTTTATTTAGGGGTCTCCCACCGGCTGAATTTTCCAAATTTTTGAATGAAAGAAAATTTTATAAAATATTCATTAAATTGAAATTGAAATTTTGAATAGAATAATTTATTTATATAAAAGGTATAAGCATATAAAAAAAAAAGAGAAAATATGCTTTTTTAGCCTTCGAAACCCATGGGACCTCTTAAAATAAACTTAAGAAAAGCCCATACACTGACAGCTACCCAAATAATGTCATAAATTGCTCTTCAATTGGCGAATTGAAAGTAAGTATCGAAAAATGCATTATCAACAATTTTCTTCAATAAAAGTCAATTTTTCCAAAAATCTTATTTTACATTAAAAACAATGAGATCGAGTTTAGAAAATTTGAATGTTCTGTACTCGAACAGAAAAAAGGATCTGATTTCTTTGAACGGTAATGTGATTGAAATAATTAAAGTTTTGTTTTATTCGATAATGAATAGATTTCTTTCAAAAAGATATAATAGTCCTCGAACTTACAAATTGACGTATCTCATTTCATCCTTAAAATCCTGTGTAGGGAAAAAAACTGCATTTACTAAAATCACTTATAAAAATTCTCAATCCCCTTCCAATACTGTGCGCGAATGAATGAATCGTGCATGAAGATTCCAGTGTGTAATTTCTAATAATATTATGTGACATGACGTAACCATTACTGTAGTATCTACCTATTTTCAAAATTTGGTGAAAATAATTATTGGAAAATTCGGAAAGTTAAAATTAGACTCCAACCTTGAAATTAAACAAAGGAAAAGTTGCCCTACTTTAGAATTTCTTGTTTTCATTATACTAAAATTTCCGTAATTAGACAGAAATTTCTCTACTTTTGAAAACACGAAGAAAATTAGTACAATTTGGAATAATTTAGTCATGAAAACTCGCTACATAAATGTACATATATGTATGTATATTTAAATTAATCGTTTCCAACTCATACCTATAAAAGAAGCTCTCAACAAAGCTCTGATTAGAATTCACTAGTTCAATAAATATGGAAATTATAGCGTAATAATTCTCTTTTAATCTTCAATATTTACAAAGGAAGGAAACCGCACAGAATATTATTTCACCAAGTCCCAAAATGCTTCAACTCTAAAATCTATTACTTGTGGGTCAGTTGGCTGAGAAAAAAAAATCAATGTCATCAAAGTTATCCTAGAAACACTTTTAAGTACCCGCCCAAGGCTTAATGAGGACGACAACGTGAATAACGAGGCATAAATTACTAATGAGACAATTAAAAACTTTTTACAATCTTAATTGGCATAAAGCGCTTAACGCGCATCATTGTAAAAAGATATTGTCCTATTAAAAAACGGAAGTTATTAGGCTTCTTTGAAATTTTTTAACAAGAGTAGGTAAAAAAAGGAAAACTCAGTGAACAAATTTTCGGCAATTAGTATGTAATCGATGAAATAAAATTATTTACAATATAAAAGGAAAATCAGTATTTCAAAATATATACATATATGTAAACTAGTAGGGAGCTTTAAGCCCGGAGCATGATTTTATTGAGCTATTTGGATAGAAAAAGGCGAAGTGCTACGAAGTTTTAGAGACGAAAATGACTTCATCATATAACCAAGACCTGTAGGTACTATTCAGGGTTGATCAAGAAAGGGTCAACAAGAATCGCTTTGAATGAGTTCTAGAAAATAACTGATTTCTTTCTTCTAATACCATTGTGGTAACTGATAAAAACTAAACTCTTATAAAGTGCCTTCAAACTCCCATTTACAGTATTTCTTAACTAATAAATTGACATTTATTGAAAAACAGGTCGACTGAGCTTAGCACTTTACTTATTTCCATTCGTTTTTCACTTGGGACCTCGCAATAATAACAGAGACACAATAGAGTGTTCGCGCGTAACGAACGCAGAAAATAGGTGAGAAAAAATACTTGCACTTAAGTCTTCTCATACATCGAACCACACAAATAACATCCCAAGTACAGGAAACAAATTTCCATTGAAATTGAAACTAATACAGATAGGATAAAATTTCAATAGAATTTTTGCTTTGAAGGTTGGCTGCCTGCCAAATTACTGTGGGCACTGTATTCTGATATACTGAAAGCTTGACTAGAAGTAAGTGTTTTTTTTATACTCGTCAGTATGTTTGTTTGCTGATGGAAAAAAGAGCTTGTTTTAATGGCTACCAAGATTTATTACAAGTAAAATTCTTTGTAGAAACGATTACTTTTTATAATCAATAATTGCTTACTACTAAACCTCGAAAATAATTAGTTGTCGAAATTAATTTATGCATAGATCTTATTGTGTGAGTGCCGTTACAGTATGTGAATTGCGTTAATTCAGACTGCATTTTTTTTTTTTTTGTATATTATTAAGCCAAGCTCTGGGGATACCCTATGGTGCAAAGCACAGCATGGCAGGAAGGAGATAGTGAAAGGATTAGGATTACGACATGAAGAACATGAGGGATGCCGATGTATGTCACTCTTGAATCTTCACAAATTGTACGCCCGAGGAAAATCAGAAGATGGTAGACTGTTTCACATTCGCACAGTTTTGGATAAGAAAGCATCACGTAATTTTACTGTACGGCCAAAAATATTTTGAAAGGTGGGAGGATATGTGCGGCTTAATGCGCGAATTTGGCGTGAAGGAATTATTCTACAAGGGATTTCATCGGAACATTGCCCATGCATGTAGCGATAAAGGAGCGAAAGACATCCAACATTGCGGCGCTGTTCAAGAAAGTCGATATGACAAGTTATTATCAAATCGCCAATGACCTTAAATTCTCTCTTTTGGGAAATATCCAGTGACCAGCCCAAAGAATTGTATTCCATTCTAGGTATGATATTAATGCCAAGAATGATAAGTGACGGTGAATCTGAAATTTAGGCTCTATCAAATAAAATGGGAGTGGTTAAATGGTGTTCTTGTTTTAAAGAGATGAAGGACCGTCAATAAATGATCTAGTCATGCAATTTCGTTTGACACATGTAGCATTCCCTATGCAGTCCGCAAGAGTATCAAAGGAGTAAGCGAAATCAAGGGTATTGTCATCGGCCAAGCTATAGATAGGATTGGAAGTAAGGGAAAGCAGATCATTAATGAAAATTAAAAAGAGAAACGGAGCGATAACAGAGCCCTGGGGCACACCCGCATTTATAGGGTGAGGTTCAGATATAACGCCATATAATTAGGCGGCCAAATAGAAAACTTTCAATCTATCATCGAACAGGAGGGGAGAGACCAAGTGCTTTAAGTTTGGCTAAAAGGACTGAATGCCAGACTCTATCAAAAGCCTTTGAAATATCCAAAGTAACAATTTTGTACTCAGCAAAATTGTGGAAACTATGACTCCAACGTTCCGTAAGAAAGGTCAGCAAGTCTCCAGATGAGCGTCCAGTCCAGTAGCCATATTGGCGATCGTTCAGGAGTAGATTAGTTTCCTGATAATTTACTAATTTGGAATTTATGACAGATTCAAAAACCTACGATAAATCGAAGTGATTGCAATTGGTAGATAATTCGAGGGATCGCTACCCTCTCATTGTTTGGGAATAGGCTCAATGTGAGCTAGTTTCCAAGAAGTCGGAAAAGATCTTGTCGAATAAGACAAGTAGAATAGTGTGCGCAGAGTCTTAGCCAAGGTTCAGGTTGCACTGTTTTGGATACGTCGATCCCCTTAAGGACCTTAAACACAGCTCTGTGTATTGGGTCTTGTACACATCTACATTGGAGATGCAAAACAGGTATCTGTGAAGTGGGTGAGAGATGAGAGTTTGAAGCGAATCTAGCAGCCATAACATTAGCTTAATGCAGGGAGGCAACCATCACTTGATCATTATTAAGTAGGGAAAGTATAGAAGAGCAGCTGAAGTTGTTGCTGATGGTTTTGCCCAGGGACCAGAAACCTTCGGTGCCTTTTCGGCTTGCTAAGTTTCTTTGTCTCATATTCTGGTCTAAAGGAAATTTTTCTCTCTGGATAATGAACTTCCAGATGTTCCATGCCGTCTTATTCCGTTCTGGACATGGATGCAAGTGATAAGCGCGAAAGCAGACTCTTTCGCTTTTATTGCTTATTGTTCCTTTTCCGTTCGATATCGAGTTCGTTCGAAGTTTAAGCGAGAGATTATGATTTGCTAGCAAATCATTCTAGAATCATGATGTTTGCAGGATATTACGTCGTATTCGCTAGAGCAGAAATAGTTCAACACACAACTTGGAAAATAGAATACAGTATTCGATTAAATAGTTAGACGGAGAGATATTGACTGCTAGATAGTGGATCCTTTCTAATTTTTGATTGACTTTATTTTCGTTGATCAATTTAACATCTTCCCTTTCTTTTCTGATTTGTGGCTTATCTTTGGCCTTCAGTTCGATTCAATGTCGTCTTTTTCTTTTCTTTATCGATGCTTGTTGCGTTACTTTCTTTTCCTTGTTTGTCTAGCAAGCAAGATTTAACGGGGTCACCCCATGTTATATGTCGAGTTCTTTTTCTCATAAATTGATTCCTAGACGCTAGATATGTGTAGAAAGTGCTGGTAAAGTGATTTTCCAATATTCGAAGTCGTTGGAAAGTTACAACAATTGAAATGCCAAGCGTTCGGAGCGCTTAGTCAATAGACATGTAAACTCATATATATATATGTATAGAGAGCGATTTTCCAAAACTTACTTTACAATATAACTATTAGTTTAGTCTTGGCTTGGCACCGAAGATCGTAACAACAACTACGAATCCACTTTTAAATGCGATTTTTTTAAAACTGCGTTTTTCTCCACGATATCTCAAAAATAGATTAACCGATTGCTTTGAAATTTTAGCACTAGATTCGGCTCATGTACCGTCATTGGGTAAACTAAAATATTGCAAAAATGTTTGTGTGCATGCAGAAAAGGAGAGGTCGAAGAACCGAGCCTTGAGGAACACCTCGGTGAAGAAGAAGAGTCTCGGAAAACACATTGTTGACTTTCACAGTTTGCTAACAGTTAGAAATTTTCAATTGAACAGCTGGTCAATCTAGATCAATTATAAAAAGAAGCCAATTTTCTACAGAGCATACCATGACGGATGCAATCAAAGGCCTTAGGGAAGTCTAAGAGGACTAGAACGCTGACATCGCCATTGTCAAGAGCTTCGCCAATGCAAGCTGTAATTCTCAGTAGTGCTGATTCACAACTGTAGCGTGGATGAAAACCTCATTGCCAGCGAGATTGCAGCTTCTGATCAGTAAGAAAACTTTGTTTTTTTTTTCAGACAAATCAATTTCTCTAACACCTTTGCTATAAACACAGGACACTGATTGGGCGAAAATCACCTTCCCTCTCTGGTAATCTTATCATAGTGACCGGAAGCTGATTTGCAAGTTTCCACGAGGCTGGAAAACTAGAAGATGTCAGGAAAAAGTTAATTATGGTTAATGAATACGGATGAATTTGAGGAAATGATATCTTAAGAAATGAAGCCGGTATATTGTCTGGGCCAATTGAGTCTGATTTAATTGAATAGATCGCTTTAAACAATTCCTCGGTGGTTGAACATCTAATTTTCGAAGTCTCGACTGATTTGAATGATCTCTGGATAACAACCTGCGTTAGGAGAACTAGAATGACTGGAAGTAAAATAAACATTGAGATCATTAGGGTTCAAATTGCAATTGTTTTTTTTTTCCAAAGACGCCCATTAGTTTGAGATTTTTCCACGGAGATTTAGAAGAACTATTAGGCCTTAATTTCTATGTGTAATACGCAAGCTTGGCTACGCCGATTTCAGAATTGGCTTTATTCCGGGCTCTTGTATAAGTCTTTCTTATAGTGGTTGACTTAAAACGCTTAAATTGATGGTAAAAATATTCCCAGTCATGGGTAGTCATTGGATTTTCGTTGTTTCACTTGAAGCATACTTGTCAACAAGGTACTTCTCATTGTCTTCCAATAATTTCACCTGGGAATCAGCTGTAGCATAATAATAATAAGCCATTAATTGGCATTCATCATACAGACTAGCAAAATCAATATTATTAAAATCACGATAAGTCGCTATGTTGGCCATATTATTGTGATTATAGTTAACAAATAAGTAACCGAGATCGAACGAAGACAATGGGCTTAGTCGGCTATCCAAATATGCACGGACATCATCAGACGTTAGGATTAGGTCAAGTAAAGATGGATTAGATCTGTTGAAATAGGTTGGCTGAGAATTGATTCGTTTTAGATTGTAAAGATTGTAAAACATCCATAAAGGCATTACTGAGATTAGTTTTCTGGAGCACATCAATATTAATATCACCGTCGTTTAGGACGTTATAATACCTGTGACATAATTGGGACGTTGTGTTTTGGAATTCTCGTGCTTATGTAATTGTTTTTAAAGTTGCCCGATGGGCAGTAAACTATCATAAGAGCACACTTTTCAGTACCTGTATCTAATTCAACACAGAGATATTCCGGATTATTACTGCTTGGGGAGTAAAGTTTTTTTACTTTAAAGCAGTCTTTTATATGCAAGGCTGCTCCTCCGCCGATAAGATTTCTCCGATCATTTTTATACAAATTGTAGCCCGAGACTTTCACTAACGAAAAATTGATATTTTCTGCAGCCAGGCTTCTAAAATTAGAATTTCATGCACTGAAGAACCATTAAAGATGAATATGCATTAAGCACGCATATATTTAGGCCATTAGTCCTTTTGAAAAAAAATTTCCAGTAGCACGTAGTACGCTCAAATAGTCTTGCAGAAGAGCAAAGCAACATGTGTCAAAAGAAAATAGACAAATTCTCAATCTGTTCTCTCAAAATGGAATAAAAATCCTCAAATAAATAAGGCTTTACGAAAATATCAAACGGCTTGTTATATAAGCATTCGTATGTACATATTTGCATTAATTCGATGTAACTAATAGCTACTTAAAATAATATCCGTTATCTCAGTTGAAATCTCTAGACGCAGCTAAGAAATTAAGGTTATAAAGATCTTACATGTCTCAACCAGCAGAAATCGTCGCTATATGGTGGAGGAATCCCTTAGTTTGCTAATTTCGACATTACCAGTGCGAGTAACATTAAGAGATGTAGATGGAGCGAGTATTCTTGTAAGAAGTTGATTATTTTGATATTTGCGAAAGGCGTTCAGAATCAGGATTTTCCCTGCCTCATGTATCTACATCATGAATAATTCAAAAATGTAAGATTAAATTGAGCACTGGAATCCGTCTTTGCATGCTGTTATCATTGCCCCGCGTCTTATTTTAGCTTACATCGCACGTTTTACAGTCGTGCTATATGTACAATGTTACATATAACTTTGTACATATATATTTAAATAGCTTAAACGTGGTTGTCTATATATTTACGTGGTTGATTTCGAATGCTTAAATGACTGAATGAGAAATGGGACCCACACATATACCTGCTATCTTACGATTATGTTATGTTCATACCATCCGTATCTTTTTCACCGTCTTGAACTTGAATTAGAATATACTTTCGCCACGATGTGAGGGTAATTAACCTAAAGATACACTTACTATATATGTTCGTATTTGTCTTGCCTTGAAGAGATACCAGCATAGCTACTTATCAGTTAGAACAGGCTTTTAAAGGGTGGACCAATTAACTTAAATAAGTATATGTACCAAAGTAAATTGCTAGGAGTTCGAAGAAGTTTGTGATTACAAAAGTTAGCATGCATTCCTTTCATTCATCAAAAATTCCCTAATACCTAACAATACGAAGGTATTCATTCCATCATCATTGGCGATAATCGTCCGCAAAGGACCTTTGTCGTCCCTGAATTGGTGCTCCTCGCGGATCAGTAACTTTCAATATCCGACGAGCCCTTCTTATATAATTCGTTTTGATCTAGTTTTATAGTTTTAACAGGATTGAGTTATACTCTATTATAGCTACTATGGGGGGGGGGGGGAGTAATGTATGAGATTATGGATTATACGGGCTATGATGGAGGAGCTGATATATATTTTACGTGAACATCCTTACATTGAACGAGAAAAACTGCTCTACGTCCGTACCATTGTTTTTTTTTTTTTTATTAAGGCAGTCGGACAGGAGATCCAATCCTAAGCACGAAGGCCAGAACGGATCATTGTGCTATCCTGCTAGAATGCCTTTTACCAAAATCTTCCTGTCCTCTTAATGAAGCGCATCAGGTCTTGGTGATGAAGGTCTTTCAGCTCATCTATATATAGAAGGGCAGACCCTAGAGTATGCAGCCTGCTCCGGGCGAAGGCCAGACACGCACATAAAAAGCGTTTGTTTGTCTTAGGCTCTCCTTCTAGGCAGGACAGACACTCAAGTCTGTCGATAACTCCCATCCTTGTTAGATGAGCGTGAAGTGAGATGTGGCTGGTGATGCTGCCAACAACAGTTCTACATTGTTTCCTTCCGAACCCCATAAATAAATCTATTGGGCCCATCAGAAACAGTTTTGTGCACCTAAAAGTACTCAAATTCTCTTATCTCTTCTGGTGCTTCTCATGAGCATCCGCTTTGCTGTGAATGAACTACATGTATAAGCATGTGTATATACTACACACCAGAGTACTGGAGACAGCACGCCACCCTGCGCGTAGCCTCTCTCCACCAGCACACTGAGAGAAGTTCGGCCGCCCGCCTCCATATTTAAGTATTGTCGTCTCAAATTTGACGAAATGCCTCACATAGCGACGCGGGGGTGGCCTTGTTAAAAGCCCCCTCGATATCCAGAAATGCTCCCAAGGTAAACAGTCTATGATCCAGTCTTCGCTCAATGACAATAACTATTGAGTGGAGACTCGTCCTTTTAACGATTGTTTTAAAACCCTTTAACAGCATCAAAATGGAAACTATTAGCTCAGTAGTAGCAGTCTCTCAGAAATCGGAAGGTCCCAGCTTCAAACCCCGGACGAGGTGATTGTTATTCCTCTTGTATTTATGATTTGATTTAGAATCGTTTAAAACAAAAAGTTATTAAAATTCTCCTATTCTCCATCATTGGCCGATTCTAACAAGTGTGGGTTCGATTCCCGTCCGGGAAAATTAAATGACAACTATACACCTATATTTTCTATAAATTTACGTGTATATCGAAAAAGAAATTGTATAAGAGAAATGGAACTTTTTTCGCAAGAGCTTAATAAAAAATAAGCGATTTATTTGGAGATACCACCATTCTTTAACACCACATTCCCAGTGGGAGCATATCATCGTACAAAACCTACCATTCCAATGTGAAAATATACTCGAGTCAAGTACTCTATATCAGTAGGTAATTAAAGAACTCCTATGACCGATCTCCTTAGGGTATTAAGTACAATACCGACATCGTGACATTGTTGAGTTTTGTTGTAGTGGAGCGTATTCCCTGTCTTACACGTGGGACCCGAAATTAGTTTTATTTCGTATTTAATTAAAAACAAAAGGCACTGTCGAATTACAATTACAGTATAACACTCAATGCTAAAGAAATCTCAACTTTGGTTAGTAGCGATCTAAGCCAATAGCAACAGAAGTAGTTGGGGCAACCATACAAACTCTAGACGGCTGGTGTAGGAATTGAGCCTGTTAGGGGAAAACGTTTTAAGCAATAGCCTTCCTATGGACTCCAGCGGACTCTGGTGAAAGTTTTTGGGAACGCTTGTGGACACTCCGACGATTATCAGAATACTCTCGCCGACGAATTTTAGAAGAGAAAAGATATTAAGAAAAAATTATTTGATTTCGAAATCAATCCCTATCACAATATGTCAGAGACTCGTCAGCACACACTACCTCGTTCATCGGCACCGCAGTTGTAGTGTTCATTCAAAGCAATGGAAGTTCAATGAAGTGATCTCAGAACTGTGTAACATCCTCTAAATGTTCTACTAATGCTATTGTAGAAGACCAAGAGTCTAACTGATCAGATAAGAAAATCTTAAATTCAATCTATATTTCACACGTTATCTTGAGGAAACCAACAAATCCATGGAAAAAGTCGCAAGAAGAAAGTATGAACAGAATACTGTTTTAATCACATTATTTTCCCTTTGTTTCCGGCTAATTGACTGTGAATTCACGATTTATAATGGCCGGAATTAATATTAAGGTGCAACGCAAACTACCACCATACGATCTAGAGAAATATGCAGATTGTAATACTTGTTTCGAGTCATATGTAAAATTTGAAATAACAACAACCATATTTATGTATGTGCAGTACATCACAGTGTCAAAAATAGTGGGACTATTGAGTAAAATGTAGGGAATACTCCCTAAAATTTAGAGGGAAAACCTACATTTTAGAGAATATTCGCTACTCTTATCGAAAAATTCCTAAACTTTGTGGCAGCAATTTGTTAAAATTATTTACTGTGTAAATAACAACGAGCATATAGGATGGTACTATCTAGTGGTCTTACAAGGAGTGCGTCCCCACTTGTCATCACCGGTTTTTTCCAAATTCACAGTATAAGGAAGATTTGACTAGAAATGAAAGCCCCTCGGAAAATGCTCAAATTTGCAAATTTTCGTGGGAGTTGTCGCGGTTAAATTTCAATATATTTGAACGAAAGCGCCGAATTCAATCGGATTATATGCCAACCATAGAGAAGGAATGTAGATTTTTTATTCTATAAGTGGCATTTCCGTACGTTTTCAAAGATCGCCGGTAGATGGCGAAAAATGGGTATGCGAAGCTTTTATAGATTTAATATTTTTTTTAATTGGGAAATAACATCCGATTTTCCTGAAATTTTGAGCAGATAATCTCTTAGTTAAAGCGCATCCACAAAATATCAAAAAATTGGATTAATCGAAAAATTGTAGAAAAACATTTTGAAATGAGTTTTTCAGACAGAACTTTGGCCGTCGAAAATTAAATTTGGCAACTTAATCTGAAGGGGAGAGAAAATGTGCTCAAAAAATCATAAAAGAAAACTAGCAAAAGGAATTTTGCAAATCCGATAATATTTACCCCACCTCCCTCAGAAAATCTGAATTTGGGAAATGAGAAACTTTTTGCCATTGGTGTATATGAATGTCCTTTTGACATTGAATTTATCATCCGATTTTGATGAGAGTATGTCCGCCGAATATTCTGCACAGATGGTAGAATATAAAATAAATACCCCCACCCTTGGGAAAATATTTTTTTTTCTTTTTCTTTTTTTTTTATAATAATATATAAGTAACCCACCACGGGTGACCACTCTGTAACCCGCTGCCGTACGAATCTCGTAATAGTTTCAAAAAATCATAAAAATCTCACAATGAAATTAACAAAAAGAATTATGAAAATCGGTTTGAGGTAGGGAGTTCAATGTATTCTCGGTATAGGTATGAAGGAAAAGGCAGAAAATTCTGAATAAATTTTATTTTTCAATATACTCCCCTAATATCTCAATACATTTATTTGTTCGTGAAAGTAACTTTTCAATTCCCTCTGAAAAATATTTTTCTTCATGGCCCGAAAAATGTTCGTTTATTGCTCCCTTCAACTCTTCATCGTCCGAAAAATGCTTTCCACGAAGGTCTTTTTTAAGATTAGGGAATAGATAATAATCACTAGGGGCCAGGTCCGGACTGTAGGGTGGATGATTGATTTCTTCAAATCCGTACTCCCGCACAGCAGCCTGGGCAAGGCGCGCCTTGTGAACCGGCGCGTTGTCGTGAAGCAGCAACACACCTGCGGTTAATTTTCCACGTCTTTTTTCTTTAATTGCCTCCTTTAAATTACGCAGGGTGGTCGCGTATGATGCAGCAGTAATACTTTGACCTTTTTTTGTGTACTCGATTAGCAAGATTCCCTTAGAATCCCAAAACACCGTGGCCATGAGCTTTCCTGCGGACGGAGTGACTTTGAACTTCTTCGGCGGGTGTGATCCTTTTTTGTGCCACTGCATAGACTCTTGCTTGCTCTCAGGGTCATAGTGATGAACCCACGTTTCATCACCAGTAACAATCCGATCGAAAATACTTTGCGGATTTTCACCACAGAGGTCCAAAAACTCCTTACAACAGTCAACTCGCACTTGTTTCTGTAGCGCGGTGAGCATTCGCGGCACCCATCTTGCACTGACTTTGACAAATTCAGGCGCTCATGAAGGATTGTGTGAATGGTACCCACGGATAGCTTAGTCATTTCTGCTAATGTTTTCACTCTTACACGGACATCTTCAAGTACAAGTTTTTCGACAAATTTGACGTTTTCTTCAGTAGCGGCACAAATTGGCCCACCAGCGCGGGGTTCGTCTTCAATGCTCTCTCTACCCCGTTTGAATTCACTTGACCACTTCTGAATTGTAGATAATGAAGGCGCAGAATCTTGGTAAACAGCCACCATTTCTTCATGGATAATTTTTTGAGTTTTTCCTTGTTTTGTGAGGAATTTTATCACTGCACGATGCTCGATTTTTTTCATCCTTGTCGAATCAGTCATCACAGTTGTCTTTTCGCAATGATATCTGGAATACTAATGGTGGCAATTAAATGAAATTTTGTATTTATACCCTCAAAGAGTTTCATTAACTAATGAGATAATTAAATTACCCTTATCATTAGTATATCACCTCGATACCGAGAATACATTGAAGCTAGCTTTACGGTATATGCTGCTAATTAATGTAAGTTGAAAGTTAATTTAGCAAACGTCGCAACCTTATTTTGGAAAATTCTCCTGAAATAATTGGCGTAATAACTTCTGGTTTCCTGTATATGAAAGATAACAGATTATAAATATTTGTAACGAAAAGAAAGTGGCTTAAATGTTGCGAATATACCCGCAAAATGGTAATTATCAAAGTTTTCCGGAAAGTGTTCATTTTACCCCCGGCCATCTGGAGTTCCTACTTGCGTCACTTTCATTTCTAGTCAAGCCCAACTGTGAATTTGGACAAAATCGGTTATATATTTGGACACTGCCTGACAACGAGTGTACGAACGCTGTGTTTTCATAGCAATAGTAAATAATATTTAAAGAATGGGCTAAATCGGGCAACCCCTTCTTGGTGTTTCGATAGAAAATTTCCGTTTTTCACTATATATTTGGAAACTGTCTGAGAACGCTTCGACGTGGGGAGCTCAAATTTTGTACATGGCATTTTCATGAAAACTAGGCGTTACCATACAAAAATTTAGTGTTTTACTATATATTTGGACACTGCCCACGTAACGGTGTAGAGCGCTGGAATTTTGTACACGGGCATATTTAAAAAAAAAAAAAAAATTAAGTTCAAAAATGGGTCCTATCGGGCAACTCCTTCGTAGGTTGGCCATAAAAAAATTTCGTTTTAACTATATATTTGGGCACTAGTTGAGAACGCGTCGACGAGAAGAATTGAAATTTGGTATATGTTGTTTTCATACCAATAGTACATAAAGTTAGAAAAATAGTTTGAATCTGGCAACCCCTTCTTGATGTTGCCATATAAGACTTTGCTTTATCTCTATATATTTGGAAACTGTCACGACGTTTTTACGAATAAGGCAAATACCAATTCGAAAATGGGACCAATGGGACAACCCCTACGTAGGGTTGCCATCTACCTGAGAACGCGTCAACATAGAGCTATACTCTCCCACATATATGTATAAATGCGCGCACACACACATGCACACATCCTTACTATCTGATTATCCTTAAAAATTTAATGAGACAATCTCTAACGTTTTGAAATCGAAAACATCATTTTCTGTTGTTCTTTGTATTTGTTTTTATTAGCAGATTAATTACGTCAAGATTTGATAATCTTAACTTAAGTAACATTTTTCATTAAATTTTTATACAAGCGTCCCTCACGGAATGCACATGTAACTGGTACATTATGTTCCAAAAGCTGTGCAGTGTATACAAAGAAAGAATTCCTTAATTCAATTCAAATTTTGGTATAAAAATATTACAAGTAGATACGTTAGAAATCCAAGAGTTTTATATCGTCGCACAAAGTTTGTGGAATTTTTCCATTCTGCTGCTTATCTAAGAATAACTGGGTATTTGTGCACCACGCCCACAGCGGCACTAGAGGTCATGCTTGCTTTATTGGCACTGGATATCAACTGCAGGAGTGTAGCGATAATCACAAGTGTCTGGCTTAGAGTGGGGGATTGGTGAATGGAGAAGGGGCTCGGACATTCCAATATACTACAGAAGATAGGCTATAGTGAGTGCAGAGAAAAAACAGCCAACCAATCTTTACGGATGAATCCAAGGCGAGTACGGCCACAGGAGCTGGAGTGTAATCCAGAGGCTGTTATTGGCAAAAGTCTTTGTGGAAAATACCAATACTATCAAAGGCTAGCGATCATAAGTCATTCTCCTGCATCACTCTGGCAGTCTAGTACAGAACTTCGTAGCGTGAACTCGTGTAGATAAGCCATATATATTGTACGTTAGATAATAAACATTTTTATATTAATTAGAATTCGTGTTCTTTAATTATTCAGTCTTTCAACGCTTTCTCCGATTGTTAGTTTCGACATTGGTGCCGAAACCCGGGAATTTAATAAATAAACGAAAACGAGAAAACACGTGGTTAACGCAATTGTCTAAAACGAGGCTTATCTATTTAACGCGACTTATCGAATTTTGTATACTCCGGTAAAAATTAAAATGGAAATCGCTAATCGTTCAGTTTACCGTGGCCAGATCACAAAATTAACAAACTCTGCATCTGACTATCTTAAATTAACGGAATCGCGCGCGCGCATCCCCAGATAACGTTGACGAGTTTGATTCCATTGAAGAGGAAGTTACCGTTTTTATACAAAGAATTTCAGCCGCGCGCGAAAATCTTAATAAAACTAATGAAGAAATACGTGCCACTTTAAAGCCTGAGGAGTTCCAGAAGGAGTTCGAGGGAGTAGCAGACTATGAGGATAAAGCCGTGGGAATTATTTGTCGCCTTAATCAACGTCTCGCCAAAATTCGGGAGATCCAAGGTAAATCAATACCCAGCAACCTTGCACTTGGAAGTGTCACAAAATCGACTTCTGTTAAGTTACCTCAGCTCAGTCTAAGAAAATTCAATGGTGATCATAACGAATGGCTTCCATTTTGGGAACAATTTCGTTCAGCAGTGCACGAGAATCAAAGCCTCAGCGGTGCGG
The DNA here is from genome assembly GCA_963924295.1 of Dioctria rufipes. Lineage (NCBI taxonomy): Eukaryota > Metazoa > Arthropoda > Insecta > Diptera > Asilidae > Dioctria > Dioctria rufipes. The sequence continues at coordinate 267,622,226 of OZ002741.1, read as the reverse complement.
ATAAGTTCAACTATCTGCAATCGGTGCTTGTTGGAAAAGCTGCAGATAGTATTGCTGGATTCACACCAACGGCGACCTGCTATGATGGGGCGATAGCGCTCCTTGTGGAAGAATACGGCAGCACGGAAAAATTAATCGACAAAAATATGCTAGAATTAATGTCCATACAGCCTGTCTCGTCGAAAAAAGACATAATTAACCTTCGCCGGCTTTACAATTGCATTACATCATGCACTAGAACGTTAACGGCTCTTGGTGTTCCATCGGCGCATTATTCTGTAATGTTAAAAACGGTCCTGCTTAAATGTATGCCAAACGAGCTGAGAGTAGATTTTCATCGCTATAATAACGACAACGACAACTATCATAGTTCTTTCAACACTTCAGCTGCCAACCAAACGCAAAAACGCAACGATGATGATGCCTCTACATCTACAGCCGCAAACGATGAGGGATCCATAGTATTTGAAGGGGACAAACAAGTAAGCAGAATTTTAAAGTTTCTGAAAAGAGAGGTCGAATCTCTCGAGAAATCAGCAGAACTAAAACCTCCAACAACCCAAACATCATCTAATGTAAGGATGGCAGGCACTGCAGCGGGGCTCATTGCGGCCATGGACAGAGACAAATGTTTTTTCTGCTCTTATTCACATCATACGACATCTAATTGTAATGGCTCTCATTCAGTAGCTCAGCGAAAAGAACTTCTCAAACGAGACACACGATGCTTTCGATGTACTAAAAAGGGTCACACATCCAAATTCTGCTCCAATAAAAACGTTCATTGTATTAAGTGCAACCGCAAGCATGCCAGTTCGATGTGTGATCCAAGTTTGAAAGCGAATTCACAAACACAATGTAATATCAAAAAAAGCGAAGGAAAACAGAGGCTCTGCTTGTTATCATTTGGAGACGATAAACGAAAACCGAAACAAAGTTTTAATCGAGTGAGTATAACATTGAAAAGTCAACACAATGACAAGACCATTACAATTTCAGCTGTTGAAGTACCCACTATTTGCTTGGACGTCCTACCAGTGCCCACAGCGACAACTCCTGAATTTTGCAAATTTAAATTAGCCGATGATCGTTCCATAAATAATGAGCTAGAAGAAGGAATTAATATGCTCATAGGATCCGATTATTATTGGATGTTTGTAACAGGTGCGTACGAACGAATTAGTGACAATTTGACTGCTGTTGAAACTTTACTTGGTTGGGTAATTCAAGGTCCGGCTACGTCAGACCGCTCTTGTGATAATTGCTGTTTAACAACAACAACATTGTGTTCTTGTGACATTTATAATCAATTCGATGTTAAATACATATGGTACCTGGAATGTATAGGTATAAATGGGAGCACTGGTGAAAGCGAGTTTTTATCTAACGAAAACTTGGAAAACTATACTACGAAAAAGGATAAATATTATGAAGCTAAATTGCTTTGGAAAAATAACGATTTCATATTAAATAGTCATCGTGAAGGTGCTCTAACAAGGTTTAGAAACTTAACAAGGAAGTTGTTAAAGGATGCAAATAGATTAAAAGATTACGAAAATGCTATGACTGAACTAATATCTTCGGGGGTAGCTGAAAAGGCAGAGGACCCAAAAGAATTGTGCAATCGCCTATTTTATCTACCACATCGCCCAGTTTATCGTGAAGACAAGTCAACGACAAAGTTAAGAATAGTATTTGACGCTTCTGCTTGTTCAAATAACAACCTTTCTCTTAACGATCATCTGGAAGCGGGACCTAATTTAATACCAGACATTTTAAAAGTGTTGCTCAAGTTTCGAGCGGGCCTAATCGCAGTAGTTGCAGATATTGAAAAGGCATTTCTGCAAATTCATATTGCAGAGCAAGACCGTGACGTACATCGCTTCTTCTGGTTTGCGGATAAAATCAAGTCTACTGAAATTCTTCCACCTATCCAGGAATTTCGAATGACGCGTGTCACCTTCGGAGTCAAATGCAGCCCCTTCTTATTAGCAATAACTATTCGTACACATCTCGGTGAAAAACGGAAGGAATATCCTGAAATTTGTGAGTTATTGATGGAATCGTTTTATATGGACGATCTTATATTCAGTGTAAACGATGAAGTGCTTGCAGTAAAGGTGTACAATGAATCATATGCGTTAATGCGAGATGCATCCATGAACCTACGAAAGTGGAACAGTAATAGCTACAAAGTAAGAACGAGCTTTAACAGTTTTGGAGATTGTCCTCCTGTTCAAAAGGTATTGGGAATTTTGTGGTATGTATTGGCTGACGAAATTGCTGTAGATTTAGAACCTGCCGAAAATTTTCTAAAAACATCAATGGTTGGCACGAAGCGATCACTTCTTCAACTTATATCGAGGATTTTTGATCCTTTGGGTTTGCTAGGTCCATTTCTAATTAAGTTAAAAATTATTTTTCAAGATATTTGGCGACTCAAACTTACATGGGACGAAATGCTTGCTAGTCCACTGCAAGAAACTTGGACGAGATGCCTGTCAGACATTTCTTGTTTAGAAAGTGTTTCGCTGCCGAGATGTGTTTGGAAAACGAGTGTGCCTGTAATCAAGCAGATTCATTTATTTGCAGACGCCAGCTTACGAGCATACGGTACTGTTGCTTATATTAGATGTATCAACGAGAATGGTGATATTTACGTTCGATATCTTGCTTCAAAAAACAGAGTCGCGCCGCTGAAGCAGTCTGGAATAAAAGAGCTTACTTTACCGAGGCTGGAGTTAACGGCGGCCCTGATTGCAGCCCGTCTAGGCTCATATTTGATTAAGTCCTTAGCGATAGAGATTAACGAGACCATTTTTTGGTCTGATTCTAAAATAGTTTTATATTGGATTCGAGGAGAGAAGCGTAATTGGAAGCCGTATATTACACACCGCATTAAAGAAATACATCATAATTCTAACGTCAGAAATTGGAGGCACTGTCCTGGTAATGAAAATCCTGCCGATTTGCTAACGAGGGGTATTTCCGCGAAAGCGCTTAAGAATTCTTCTATATGGTTGAATGGGCCTGCATGGCTGTGGAGTACTGAGGAGCTGTGGCCAAAGGAGGATTTGGTAATTGAGTCGATTTCTACTGTATTAACTTGCTTCCAGCATTATGACAACTCAGAGAATTGCTCTAATGTTCCAATATCACCTGTAATTGACATCCACAAGTATAGTAATTATCGTCGTTTGCTTCGTATTACTTCCTATGTTCAACGATTTGCTGATTCAATAAAAAATAAACAACGTATAATGGGTTACTTAAAGGCTTCTGAGCTTTCACGCGCTGAGGAATACTGGATTAAAATTGTACAGAATCAAATATATAACGAGGAAATTAAATCTTTACGCCAAAATAAATTCATAAAAAAAGGTTCAAGCATTCACAACTTAAACCCAGTTCTTGATGACAACGAGATCTTACGCGTTGGAAGTCGACTTCATTTTCTGGAGGAAGAATTCGATGTTATTTGCCCCGTAATCTTACCTAAATCATCGCATCTGACGAAATTGATCGTAGATGAAGTTCATAGAACCGTACAGCATGGTGGTGCAAACATCATTTTAGCAGAACTAAGAAAGCGATTTTGGATTCCTGCAGCAAGGCAGCTCATAAAATCAATAACGAATAAATGCATAGTATGTAAACGACTCAGGGGTAAGCCAGCAACACAAACTGTAGCACCTTTACCGAGAACAAGGCTTCTTATCTCGAAGCCATTTGACACAACGGGGCTAGACTTTGCTGGTCCAATATATGTTCATACGTCCACAACAGAATGTGTTAAGACCAAGGTATATATAATGCTCTTTACTTGTGCCGTAGTTCGTGCGGTTCACCTTGAGCTTGTTCCTAGTATCTCAACAGAATACTGTTTACTAGGTTTACGACGTTTTTTAGCAAGGAGAGTTTTTCCCAGCACAATGGAGAACAATCTTACTACAAGATATTCAAATTTAATATATCAGATCAAAAGCAATATATATTTCTGAGTATATTTCTTTTTGAATGACTCAAAGCCGTCAAAAAATGACAAAGTTATTGAAGTTTAAAAAAACGGAAATTAAAAACGGCGAATCTGGTGATGACGTCACGGTACACAACACGCACGATGCCAGTTTGCACAATATAATATTTATAAGACGATATTTTATGAAATAAATACAAAACAAATCCAATCCCGTGCGCTTACTATCACGGCGGCGCAGCAACTATACTCGCGCTGCGTTAGACCGCGAATTGTATTGTGTATAGTGACGTCATCATGCTAGAGCGCGTTTTTGAGAATGCGGCGCTAAAATAGCTATAACTTCGTCATTTTTTATCCGATTTCAATAATTCTTTCACTGAATTAATTGTTTATTTTGTGATTATGATTCTGCATAATTAACTAAAATAGTCATTGTTCTCCATTATGTCAGACAATGCGAAAGACTTTAAAAGAGCTTCTTTGGAGTTCGCTAATTTCGGAAAAATAATAATGTCTGAAGAATTTCAAGGCTTTGCTGTAAATAAGGGAATAAAGTGGGAGTTCATCGTAGAGCGTGCCCCTTGGTGGGGAGGTTTCTGGGAGCGCTTGGTGAAATGCGTCAAGGACGTATTGAAGGCTGCAATAGGTCGATCTGTGTTAAATAGCCAGCAGCTTCATACTTTGCTTACAGAAGCGGAATCAATTGTAAACAGTAGACCATTAACTTTCGTGAGCGATGATCCACTGGATTTATCTCCATTGACGCCTAGCCATTTTTTAACTGGGAGCTTCGCAAGCAATTTAACATTTAATGAAAGTGAATCAACGTCTCAAGTTATCCGCAAATTTTGGAATTGTAGGTTACGAGCATCGCAATATTTTTGGAAGAGATGGAAGTCCGAGTATATCCAGCTACTACGTTCGGCTCATAATTCAAAAGTAGGAACATCCTATAATGTGACAGCCGGTGACATCGTGTTAGTTTATGATGCATCACTCCCCAGGGTTTTGTGGAAGCTAGCGATCGTTGAAACAACGGGGTCAGGATGAGACGACCTATTCAATTGCTTACCCTCTGGAGCTACACCTGAAGTCCGCCAGTATCGTCGGGCCGGAGGATGTGGAAAATACCAATACTATCAAATGCCAGCGATCATAAGTCATTCTCCTGCATCACTCTGGCAGTCTAGTACAGAACTTCGTAGCGTGAACTCGTGTAGATAAGCCATATATATTGTACGTTAGATAATAAACATTTTTATATTAATTAGAATTCGTGTTCTTTAATTATTCAGTCTTTCAACGCTTTCTCCGATTGTTAGTTTCGACAGTCTTATAGACAGCCGGACAAATGTAGTGTCTTTCAAGCAGAACATGCGGAGAATTACCAAGCGACACTATTGGTATCTATGTACGCAGAGTCTGTACAGTGCATCTGCATATACAACAACATCCAGGCATCCATTAAGGCGTTGGATGCTGTGCTGGTGAAATCGAAATTGGTGCAGTTATGCAAGACCAGCTTGGAGAATGAACTACCCGGCTCTGAAGTTCATATCTCCGTAGCAATATCTTATGTGAAGATCTCGGGCGGAAATTTAAAATAGGACAAATGACAAGCCTCCGGTGGATCAACAGAGAAATCTCCTCCTCCTTAAATGTGGTAGAACTGATACCCGGTAACTAGTAGGGGTTCGCTGGGTCATAGAAGGCTATACAGGTAGACTGGAAATAACGTCAAACGATTTCTGCAAGACCTATAAGGATCCGAAGGAAAATAAATACGCACTTTGCGAGGGTCGCACTCTGATGAATAAAAGAGGTAGGCTAGTAGCCAGCTACTTCTTTCCAAATCTGACGTGGCCGTAAAGTAAAGAGCTCAGATGTATCTTGATATATGTTAGAGAAATATTAAGGACTAGGGCGATTTCAAAAAGGTTTTCCCATTAGATCGAGGGGCACAATGGACTCGGTGAAGGTCTTAGTGAAGCAGGCTAGTTATCTCCAGCAGCACCCCCCCTTACTTAACCTAACCTCATCTTCCATTCATTACTTTAAGAATATCTTCATAGTTTTCATTTAATTTTGCATAAAGTGGGATATGGTCAAAAGTAAACAAACCCAAGGACTAAAATTCAGACTTTTATTGAGATTGCAGAAACCATGCTGGTGTAAAGACAAATTCTGAATGACCTAACGGATGTATGCGAAGCTACAGATTCCTGGAAGCGGGCCATCACTGCCTAATAATTCCAAATATTTTAGTTACCAGAACGGTCACATGGTCAGGACTAGTTAAAATAGTATTGAATACCAAAATTAATGAACTTATTCGAGAAGGGCACAATCACACCATGCAGAATAATTAATAAGAGAAAATCAGACGTTTCAACTTTATTTTTACAAATAGTGTTCGTTTGGGTATTTTTCGGCTTAAGGATTAAATTATTACGTTCAAGATCGAAAATTAAATCACAGACAGTGTCACAGATTTTATTCTTAAGCGTAAATAAGTATTTATAATTGGTCATGGACCTTGCGGAACGCCAATTTGTAACGCCATTAATTCGAAAAGATCACTTTCCATCAAAACGCAATGGAAGCGGTCAGTGATGTAATTTTTTATCAATAAGACAGAAATGCGTGAAAAGAACAGCCACTAAGTGAAAACACATTGGAAAATTTATTCTGATCCACTCATCAACTAAGTTCTTCCATCACCTCTAGCACGGGGGTTTGTCTTTGAATAGAAAATTTGAATTCCATTGTTACATTTAAAGGTATGTGCATGCGTGGGATAATTTATATTGGACAGAAACTGCATGATATCATAGATGGCATAAGAACCAGATATCGCATGGTATACCAAAGCAAAGTATACATATTGGGAAATAGCTGGTGCATTCCGTAATGGACCATAACATGTTTTAGAGTGTGCGGACTGCTAATGTGGCTTCTAAAGCAGTTTTATGTACGTTTGGTTGGCCCTTTAACCCGACCGATACGGGAAAATAGAATCACCCGATATTTATCTATCTTTTCTCATCTTAAAGTCCGTTCTGGATCGTACCACCATCCATATGAAATTTGTATATTCTGCTCTGGTATTCCATGCGATATCTAGTTTTTGTGCTACCTATGATCATTATACATAAGCACAATCTGCGTGTGGTATAATTGGGTAACTACCGGAACTCATGCGATTTATTCGATAGAACAAGGGTTTGACGCAGGATGGGAATTTTATGCATGGGTTGGTTGTGTTTGATGCAGATAAACTTTAACCAAACAAGACGGTATTTTTGACCATGTGAATTTAATGCTACAAAAGCCAGAAAAAATCGTCCACCGCGATAGGATTCGAGAGACATTGACATTCATAAGGCATTGATTTTGTTTTTTCTCTTAATGTCACTTCCTGTATAATTTCATAAAATTGTTACAAATGAATTTAAAATTTAAAATTAAATTTATTGTTTAATATTTTCTTTTCAACATTGTGTGGGAGGAAATGAATAATAACTTCTGAGGTTTTTTTACTTTCTGACTAAAATTTTAAAGTGTGTGTGCAGTTAGTACAGGAGTATAAATAGTTTAAGTAAAACGTAAACCAGAATCGCAAACTAAGTTAAAAGAAAATAAATACAAAATAATACACTAAATACACTCAATATACATAATTATATGTATACTTTTAATATTTTTAATGTTGAATAAAGACGATACAGTTGAAAAGCCATATTCCATCAGAATTATACGTACACAATTCAAAATTTTCTTAAAACCTCAGATATATTTCCGCATATCCATTACCTTTCCTGTAGATGGGCTTATCCTATTTAACAGAGAATAGCAAACATAAAATCAACACTGTCTGCAAAATATTATTTGCGATAAGGATTTAGTGGATTTTCTCACCAAAATATAATATTCTTTCTGAGGATTAGCATGATATAAGGCTTTAGCTGGGTAAACGTGACGGGAATAAGTAGGCGCGTGCTGTAAATATCGCTATAATCAGTGGATTTAATTTCGTGATATTTTCTGTGAAAGTGACAGAAGGAGTCAAGATTAAATTTGGTGAGTTCTTGTGGAATTAGATAAATTTGCGAGAAATTTATTATTACCTAAGGTTATATCTCAAGTTTTCATATGAGCAACATAGCGGTTTAGTATTATGCTTGATTTTGATATCATTTTTAAACTTAAGGTAGACTTCGACTTGTTACACTTTCTTGAGGTATAAAGTTTGCAGCTCTTTGAGATAAGAAATGTATATATTTCCATTTGGACCATTCTACGGTGCATCAACCACCTCCTGAACAGCTTCTTCAAGCGACGTTACCGATTTGGGTTGAGTTTTTGACAGCTTATTTCCTTATATAAATAATTAATACTATCAAAATATTTTGCCAAAATTCAGGCTTATTGTGGAAGGTACAGCTCTTTTTTAAAATAGCATAAAAGAACGATTTTTGACCTTTCGGACTAACCTCAAAAATTCATATCTCTGGTTATACGAAGCCGATTTTAATGATGTCTAAGGGATTTTGGATACAATATATTTTAGGTTTTGCGAAATTTGAAGTTTGGATCTTCATGGGTTTACGATCTAAAATTATTTTACAGAGGACAGTCCGAGAGAAATCACATATTATATGAATGACAGAGCTGGTAAGTATCCTTTTAGTGTCGAGCGAAAAAGGGCTGTGAAATTATCGGTCGCATCAAGGTACGTTTTATTGAAATTTTGAGATGGAATATGGACAAACAGTAAATAAAGATACCAAACAGGCTTTGTTGTCACTAGTTTTAGAAACCTGAGGAAGAGCCAAAATAGTGAAAGGGTTTTTACGCTACGACATTGTAACTATATTGGAATAAATCGAAAATGAAATAAGAGAAACGAGAACAAGTTTAACGCGGATGTTTGGAAAATAGTGATCTAAAACTAGTTGAAGAGTTCTACAGCAGTGATGAATTCAACGGGTTAATGCCTTGGAAGAGAGTTTTATGTCAATGAGGGTAAGGTTTTTTTTTCGTAATTTGTACTGAATATGGTGAATAAATTCTATTTCATAAATTTAAGATCGATGGCCAAAAGAACCATCTTCGAAAAAGATAGATCTGCTAGTATTAATTATTTAACGTCTGTAGAATATTTTTGTATTTTCGATTATCAGTATGTTTTACTCTGGTGATGTGCAATTCCACTATAATTCAGCCTGTCGATGAGCTCATTACTGTCCTCTTGAAGCATTTATTAGGTTTATTACGCCATATTTTCTTAGCAGAAGAACAAAGCGAGTACCTCATACACATCAAAAATAGATTTTAGCAGACCGGAACTATGGTATTATTTGATTTTCCAGAAAACTATTCATTTATTGTACAGGACGTTGTCACAGGACTAATGACCAGAATAGCACAAATTTAATTATAATTATATTGCCTACCTCAAGCGCAACACTGATGCTGCCCGTCGTTTTCAGCAGCACCTCATAAATTTTGTAAGAAGAAATTTTCAAATTCTCTTACTTTCTGGATGGATCGACCCAAAACAAAGACCGGAAAATGTCTTCAATGTATCCGAGCACAAGAGTGACTACGGCGTCGTTTATGTAGATTGGAAATTGTTTGCAACTTTCATAGAAAATGGGGTATGTACTGGATTAGAAGGTATGTTTAAAGATCCAGGATGTTTGGCTTATCTTCAGAGAATTGAAAAGAACTTCATCATAATTAGGGACCGAATCAGTTATGACTTTTTACGAAAGAAGCCAACTTTACTTATTATTCCTGACCGATAATAATTTGAAGCTAAAAAAAACTAAGCTGGAAAGGCTTTTTATTTTTTCTGGTATAAATAAAGAGCCCGCTTGGCTAGAAAAAATAAAAAGCCTTGCTCGCTTTTTATATTTTTACCGAAAAAAAGTATTAAGCCATTGCGCTTGCTTTTCTAGCTTCACAGCTATTACCGGCCAGGAATAACAAGTAATTTAAGTTTTTTAGTCAAATTTCTTTACTGATTCGGTCCCTGAAAATAAGAAACCAGCTTTTTTATACTTCCAGCTTGAAAATCTGTTATTTCCAGCTCGAAAAAATAAAAAGCCTTTCCAGCTTAATTTTTTGGTTTATTTAAAAAAAAAGTTCAGTTTTCAAGCGCTTTACAGGAATCGAAACAGGTTTCACGAGACATCTTTTGGTATATTCCACTAAATTTCACGATCATGATTTTTGTGTTCAAAATTTTCAAAATACCAGTTATTTTTGGTCCCTCATTATAATACCATTAAAACTAAACGAATGGGCTTGCCATAACACTAATATGAATTTTGGATACGTATCCTACAAAGACTGAAGAAATCCAACCTTAAATTTGTGCCAACAAGAAATATACACTAAATGATCCTAGTTTTCACAGAAATGGTGAAGATGAAATATTATTGATTTTCAACGGAACCCCATGAACATGTTGTACCATAAACAATTACACTTTTTTATTTAAATGTTGCATTTCTTGTATCTCCCCCCCCCCTTCCTCCCCTCCTGCTCGTAACACAATTGAATCCCAACTCCATTCCCAATCGCATACAGCAAGTGATTGCTCTCACACTTACCTCACTACAATAATTATAACACGTGAACCAATAGAGATCCCAACTTGAAATTTGTACAGATTGTTCCTTAGACTCGAAAAAAACTGAAAATCGCCAGATACCCCATCAAGGATTTTTCAAGGATAAAGGACATCACCAAGTGTATTTCTTCTACAAACCCTAAAATATATCCTTTCGAAAACGCTTTAGATTATTAAAATTGGCTTAGTATAACCACAGACAAGTACTAAGTAAGTTTCTAACGAAAAAATGACGGGGTCACTACATCAAGGGCCGGATTCTGTAAGACGTAGAATTGGGGAATTTTGGAATATGCGAGTTGTTAATTCTTATCTTGAAATTCCGTAACTCGGCGAATTTGTTTTGAGAATTCTCGAATCCTCTATTACACTCGAGCATGGGAGAATTATGTTTTGCAAGTGGAAAGGTAAGAGGAAAAATTCTCAACTGACAGTAGTGTTTGTTTCGTTGTGTTTTGTTAAAGTACCTAAGTACCTGGAAACTTTCAAATTAAATTATGAATTAAGCACATATTATGGCTATATTAAAAAAAAAAAAATGAATACCCATGCAATACTTGCAGAGAAATATGAATATTGGTGTCTCAGGGTAGCCCCCAAAAATTTAAAATCACGCGAAAATTGCAATTTGGTCGTCTTCGAGTACAAAAGAAATGCTTCGTTTAGCACGGTAAAGCTTTTATGTAGTATGAATCGCAGATAAATTTCATTCCCGAATTAGATATGTAATCAGTTTTTGAAGTCTATTAAATGGTTCTAGAGTTAACTGTAAAAGAAGTTAATGTGAAAAAATTCCCTTTTGTTTTTTTTATAAAAATGGACATATTTTCAACTCAACATTGCGAAGAACTGGTAAGTCGTGAATACTCATTTTCCATGAGAAATTGTTCACAACAATAAAGTACTCATGGATGAGAAAGAAAAAAACGGAATAAATACATGAGCCACATGTAAGAAAAACGTTTTTGGATGGTAAAAATTCCTCCCCACTCAACTTCCTTCCACTATCATATTTGTTAAGAACTCTACTCTTTTCAGATACCACATACATTTCTCTCCTCATCTCCAATCTCTAGTTACTCCAGAAAAACTAAAAAACCCTACCCCCTACATCCCTCAAAAACTACCCTACAAGAAAAAAATTCAATTTGTATCGATGGCTAGAAATAATAGACTCATGTACCTTAAACATAAGAAAACACAAACCCTCTAAACCAAAAACTGGTAGGGAACATGGGGGATGGTCGCAACAGGTGCAACTTGAAGCAGTCCGATTTTAGCTCATCGGAAAAAATTTCAACCAAAAGTCGGGCAACCGTATCAAGCATTCTCTTAGATGTTTTATTCAATGTGCTTATTCAGTCTCTCACAGACCGTGCTAATGAGTAGTAGGGAATAATTTGTTTTTAGGATATGACTACGTTTACGTTCGGGACTTTGGCCTAGAGTAGGCCAAAGTCCGATTTTTTTTTTTTCATATAAACGTGCAAGTCCGAAATTTGGACTTGCCCCAATTGAATTGGGCTAGAGCTGATTTATTCGAATCTGTGTGCAAATTTCCTAGTCCAATTTGTGCCATTTATATGGGTAGCCCAGGTTTTGGCCTACAATCGGTTTCTAGTCCTGATTTGGGACTGTCGCATAAACGTACTCTATGTTTTTAGAAATTGTCTAACGCTGAGGTTGTCTTTGCAAGTAAGTATTATTTCTTGGTAAGTTCTTGCTAACTATACATTAGCTGTGTTCTCTTGTGTCCACAGAACAGGGCAGAGCTAATGATACACAAAAGTACCTCATACGCCTTCAAAGAAGATTTATAAATAAAGCGAACAGTACAATTTATTCGATATATGAGAGCTCTAGAACAAGGTACACAAAAGAACATAGCTATTATTACACTACATGTTACATGTTTTGTTGCATTATTAACCTTCAATTCTAGGTAATACAGTGTAAGTCAAAACAAATTATAGAACTATTCACAACACTAACCGTAAATATAAATAAAATTCAGTTATAAAAACAACTTTTAGTTAAATTTATTCAATTTACTTAAGATTACAACTGGTAGTTGCGATATGTCCCATCTAATAGCCCCTAACATGGGCTACTTTGCAAAATGGTCAGTTCTTCAATAAAATGTTGTATTTTGCAAAAAAAAAAAAAAAAACATAAATTGTTGCAATAATCCCCCATTTCCCCTACCTTTTATCGTTCCTGGAGATTCGCACTTTTTCACACTTTTCAAGTTTTCCCTAATTCTCCAAACATATCAGTGAAATGCGAATGCAGAATTAGGGAGTTTTAATAGGAAAATTATCATCTCCCGAATTCCATAATTATCCGTGATATCCCTTTAAGCCCTGACCCTCACAATCGTGCGGGTCAGTTATTACATATTACCTTCAATAACGTGTTATGGTTGGACACGGGTCAAAAAGTAATGATTGTTAAAGTTTCTAGGTGGACTATAGTAACACATTTGACCGCCAAAAACTAAATGTATTCAGTACTGTGTGTGCAAATCGTATAAAGGGAAATACTGTCGCAACTTTCTTGTTATATGTGTTTATTAGTTATTGAAATAGTTTAAATTATTGCGAAAAATACTAATATATAGAAAACTGGTGACACGACTGAGTTTTTAACAATGATTCATACATGTATAGACTGAAACGTAACTACCCACACGATCGTGCGGATTCGGTTTTATATACAACAAAGATAAAATTTTCTTTCACAATTCAATTGGATTGTACAAAAATGATAATAAGATTTATGACTGCAGAAGAATTCAAAGAAATATGGCAAAAAAGAGGATAGGATGCCAAGTTTTTTTTTTTTTTTGAATATATGATTTTTACCTTACTATCTGAATAACCTTTCACGAAACTCAGATCCTCTTATTTAGTGTTTCGATGCATTGAAGTATAATTTAGGTTCATTAATACATTATGTAAAAAATAAACCACGCCCGGTGGGCCTGAAAAACTTTGTTTTAACAACATCATTCGGTTTAGTTTTTAACTTTGAAGTAAAGGGTTTCCCTATAAGAGGTGTTATTTTAATTAACCCGCTATTTCGGTAGATGTCACTTTTGGAGCTGTCATTTTTTAACATTTGACAAGTAGAAACTACGCCATTAATAAAACTGGAACGATACGCGATTCAACAACGCATTGAAATTATTAAAATTCACTATAAAATGGTGAAAATGTGGCAGAGACGGTTCGTAAAACTCGAACATTTTTGGGTCGTCGTGAAGCACCTTGTCGGACCGCAATACAGAAATTGGTAGAAACATTCCAGCTGTCGGGACAAGTTAGTGATGTGAAGAACAAAACCCGTGCACGTCGCTCAAGAACAGCCGAGAATATTGGTGCTGTAGCCGAAAGTGTTGAAGAAAACCCAGGTTTGTCCATTCCTCGTCGTTCTTTGGAATTAGGCATTCCACAAACGTCATTACACCGTATTTTGCATAAAGAGTTGGGTCTTAAGGCTTATAAAGTTCAGTTAACACAAGAACTCAAGCCGGCCGATCATCAACAACGTCGAGTCTTTGCTGATTGGGTCCTTGAAATGCATGAAAATGATCCGGAATTCCATCGAAAACTCATCTTGAGTGATGATGCCCATTTCCACCTCGATGGCTTCGTCAACAAGCAAAATTGTCGCATCTGGGGCTCGGAAAACCCAAGAGTTATTGTTGAAAAACCTCTCTATCCTCAACGTGTGACTGTTTTTTGGTTTATGGTTTATGGTACCGCGGAGTCATTGGACCTTACTTTTTCGAAAATGAAGCTGGAGCAACAGTTACGGTGAATGCATTGCGCTATCGGCAGGTGATTAATGATTTTTTATGGCCGGAATTGGATGGTATTGATCTGGACAACGTTTACTTTCAACAAGACGGCGCTAGGTGCCATACAAGCAACGAAGCCATTGATCTTTTACGGGAAAAGTTTCCGGACCGTGTTGTCTCTCGAAGAGGTGATCCCAATTGGCCACCGAGATCTTGTGACTTAACACCTTGCGACTTCTTCCTTTGGGGCCACGTGAAAGAGAAGGTCTACACCAACAGCCCAGCGTCGATTCAAGACCTCAAAGATGGCATTCGTGAGGCTGTCGAGGACATAGGGCAGCCACTTTGCGATTTGGTTATGGAAAATTTCATGAAAAGGATATGGTCCTGTAGGCGTGGTCGTGGTGGCTGATGTTATTTTCCATTATTAACGGCATACCTTCCTCTTTATAATAAAATAAAGATCCGATCATTTATCTCAAAAATGGCATTTTTCTTTGAATATCAAAATAACACCTCTTATTGGAAAACCCGTTATATCAGGGTGAATGGACTCCACTAGTGTGCATACTGACCAGGGTCTTGCAGCTTCGACAGTTTTCAGATTAGTTCAGACTTTTCCGCCCCACAGCTTTGTTTACTGTGATCGGTATTTCACCACTATTTCTTTATTGGAAAAGTTGTAAAACGCTGGTCTAAATTTGATAAGCGCTACATAGAAGTCGCATGTCCGTCTGCGGTTCGCAAATATAAAAAATGTATTGGTGGATTGGATATATGCGATCAATTAATAGAGTGCTACCGTACATGGTTCAAGATGCGAAAGTGGACATGGAAATGTATTCTTCATTTTCTTGATTTGGCAGTAGTGAATTCATGGATGCAATACAATCGAGATGTTCAAGCCAACAAAATTCCAAATAATGACCGAATGGATCTAATGAAATTTAGGCTACAGCTTTCCGAGGTTATGATTGTTACTCGACGGCACAGAAGAAGATTATTGAGCGATAGAGAAAGCAGTGAGGAACAGTTCCAGCAGTAAAACGCTCGAAATTTTATAATCCTCTTGCGAAAAATGCCAGCATTGTAAAAAGATGCGACGGCTACGAACACTTTGCAGTTGTGGATAATATTAAAAATCCTCGTATGTGCTGAATGGAGACCTGTACAAGTCGTTCTAACGTGCATTGTGAGAAATGTGACGTATATTTATGCGTTTTTAAAAATAAGACCTGTTTAAAAGACTTTCACACAAATACATGTAATAATTAATTATAAGCTGTATGTTTAAAAAATAAAATAAAATTCACTCCAATGATCGTTCGGGTGAGCTCAAAAGTCTCTCAGACCTTAACAATTTTTCTTATTAATTTTTCCATTCATTTACGTCCCCGATTATTGCAAAAATTCTATTTTAATAACTGTTGCGACCAGAAATTTCTCCGGTTTTAAAGGGTTATAGAAAGAAAAATCGTTGATTTTATATTGGTGCAATACAATATTTTCATTTCATTGCTTAGGTGGATATCTGTTATTACTTGTCTGTGGTAGAAAATTTCGAAAATGCAAGAATTTCTCTTTTTTGTGATTTACAAAGAGCTGTAGCTCCCACAATTAACGAAATTTTCGCAAAATATTTAAATTAGTTGACAAAATTTAAGCCAAATTGTTAAGGTCGCTTTAGAAAGTAGGTCGTAGCCTTGTGGAATGGTCTGGAACTAAATATAAAATACGATTACCCAAATATCGATAATTATGTATCAGAATTTATCAGAGTTTTAATATATCGCACACAATCATTAAATTCGACCTCAGTCATTCAATTTGGTAACTTCGTTCACAAAACGTAAAACGATATTATTTAGAGTAGATTCAGGAGGAAATTTATGGTAGTTCGCTTTTGTATCGTAGTATCGCTAATGACTTTAACAATAGAATTCTATAACTCGAGAATTTTAGACTATTAGCTAGTACCGTCCTGTGGACAAAGTTTTACATTCCGACTCAGAAGAACATCTCTTTCCAGGACTTCAAAATATCTCGAATTCAACAAAAGGTCGATTCAATCGCCTCTAAATATGACGAAACTATAACGAAATGGGAAATCAAAAGAAATCAAATTCAATATTTCCAAACACTGATTATGTTCGTTCACTGAACTGTTTCCTTTGTGATAAAACATATAAGTTCGTTCCATAAATAACACAATTGAAGTGGAGATATTACGTATGTAGAAGCCGTAAATGTGTTTCCATTTCCAAAACCAAAAGCGTTGAGTTGAGTTGGATCAAACAAAATCGATGGGGCTCAGTTAAAAAGTACACAAAAAGCATTTTCAGACAGTTTTAATGTCATAATATATCTTTTCTATTAGATATTTGCAGCCATTAGTCAGTTAGCCCAGCAAAAATTAAGATAAAGCAATTTATCTAGTAGACTTGTTGTTGCGTGCTTTAATGCTCTCCAGTTAATGAACACTGAATTGAGAGTGGAATGCTTCATACCTCGCTAATCCTCTAATCTAGTTACCTCAGGCGAACAACTTTGGGCGCAGTTCATCAACAAAAAATACACGACCCGTTCGGTATAATCTGTACCTGTCTTGTTGCATCAATATCGTTGCCATACTATGTAGAAAGGGAGGTCGTATACGTAGGTATATGTAGCATCTATTGCCATAACTTAACTTCTGTTGATATTAAATGGAATTGCCATCAGCAGGAGAATTCTTCCGATAGGACTCAGGAGGACTAACGAAACAAAGCGTGATCGTTAATTAAATTTATCTCTGCCAAAAGCATTCTGTTAAAATAAATCTATCTAATTTCGTGAAATAATGCTTTCATCTGAAATGGTGAATGATTTCGCCATCTATGGATATTCAACGAATGAAATAACCGCAACTCGTAAGATGACTGTGGACAGATTTACAGGATAATTGCTCTCTTCTGTGGAAGGAAGTAATTGCAGTTCGATATGGTGGGACTTCGCATAGTTGAAGGTTGCAGCTGATGTATTTCAATGGTGTGGCTACACAAAAAGCAATTAAATCTGGCAGCATCACTTTTAATTCTGTTCTTAACTATATTTATAGATGTTAGGAAATAGCGCTCAAATTGGTTGAAGAAGCTTTAGTAATTATGTAAGAGGTTCCGGAAAACTAATTATGAACCTTGTGGCGAAAATACTTGTATCATGTAAACCCACGTAAGCTTGCATTTCTATGCCAGTGATTGTCTGTCATTGTCGTTTCTTTGTTGTTTTTTTTGGTTCATTTCTGTTTTAAACGCAACTTCAATTTCTATTTCAATTTCAAGATTGTACACTTAAAGAGAACATTTTATTTTTTTAGTCTTCACAAATGCATTTGAGATATTTGGCAAGATAGAGGAAAAGTAGAAAAGATCTGGAAACCATTTTATTTAAATTCTACTGAGTGTTCTTTAAAATAATATTTTTATTGATAACCTAATTTCTAAGTAGAGGTACGGCTACGGTAAACGCAATGAAATTTAGTAAAAAATTTTAAAGGTAAAATGAAGTTAAAGTTATGTTAAAGTAAAAAGTATAATTAAGAATTATATAAAGCGGTAAAATTAATGTAATCAATGTGACAACTATTTGGGCATTTAATAATTCAGTTGACACTTTATTGCACGTTTTCGACGAAATTAAAAAATTATTTATTATAGTTGAAGATCATAAAAAAAAATGAAAGTTCTTAAGTCCAAAAACTCTCGGCTAAATGTTCAAACCTCTTCCCTGAAAGATCGCCTTCAAACTCTGGAAGAGAGATCCCTTACGAATTTTCTGGAGATAAAAAATATACCAACTTATCGTAACGAACAACCCCTTGATATCATCCGAAAGCTTCATGCGTTCCTTAAGTTGCCTTGTGATGATGGTGACATCTTGAAAGCCTATTGTGAAAAGAGCAAATCGAGTGATAACCCTTTAGTCGTAAAGTATGTTTCACAACTGGTCAGAGATCGAACATTGATAGCGTATAGGTCTGCGATAAGCTTACAGCTGACTGTCTTGTATACACAGAAACGAATATCATATAATTTATAAATGAAATTTTGTCTAAAGAAAAGAAGCCATTACTGTATAAGGCAAAGCAGATTAAGAAAGTACATATATGGGTTAAGAACTCCAAAATTTATTTGAAAAAGAAAGAAAACTCTAAGTCAAATCTTATAACAAATAAATTGTGTCTGGATCGTATCAAGCGAAACCTTTTAAGCGCTAGCCAGTCTCAAACTATTAAGTGAGATGTCTCTGAATATTTATTACCAGAATGTCAGGGGTCTGCGTTCAAAAACTGAAAATGTCCGTTTAGCCGCGATTTCAAATAATTTTGATATTATATGTCCTACCGAAACTTTCCTACAACCATATGTCCTTAGTAGCGAGATTCTTGATGACGCGGGTAACAGAGACGCTGGTGGATGTCTAATAGCTGTCAGACGTACCTATAATTCTTTTCGAGTGCAAGCTGTGGAATCTGAGTATGAAATGATAAAGGAAAGGACTTTTACACTTCACATATGCTGTATCTTGTAATGTTTGTTCAAATGTGTAGTGACAAGCTGTCCATGATTAATTTAAAAATAGTAAAATGAACTTGAATCAATATAAAATAGGCATAGGGCTGCCAAACTTACAAGTGATCGCTAAAGAGCCGCTCTGATTGTTCATTATGGTTACAGGGAGTGCCGATATATTTCTTCGATGGCAGAGTGTACCGCTGCTCCCAATTCTTTTGGCAGAGTTTTACCGGTGCTTTATTTCAAGACAGAATATGCCACTTTTTAATGTATGGCAGAGTATGCCGCTGTGTATTTTTAGGCAGAGTATACCACTTTATTTGGTATGGCAGAGTATACCGCTTTTAGACACTGGTTATTTATACAATTTTCTTACATACAAAACAATGTGTCTAATAATCCTAAAGGGGGCGTTATTGCAGAATTGCAATCATTGAAGCAATAATTGAATTTACCGATCATAGTTGCAGTGTCAACAATTCTGATCACTGATCACTTCATAATGAATCATTTCTTATTGATTTGGTAGAGCGATGACCTCAGATACATTTATGTTTTCATAGTTGAATGTTTTTGCATACAAAGCGAAATTTGCCTACGTTGCCAACTCCTCTTAAAGTCGAGGAAATTTTGTTTGTTTGGCTTTTCTTTTCATTTATCGTTCTGATTACTGTTTATTTTTCTTGTCTGTGGTCATGGATCTACAATGCATGGTTAAGGTATGTAATATTATCTCTTTGGAGTGACTAGAAATTAAATTAAAGATATTATTCTTTCATGGCTTTACAATCTATTTACCTCCCCATACCTCATATGATGTATACAACTCTTTATTATCCAGTATAACTTACAAAATTTTGCCGCTGCCCTTTAATTCGAAAATCCTTTTCTTAGGTGATTTTAATTTCCCGTATCTACGTTGGACTCTTAGTACGTCGGAAAATTGTATGCGTGCGTCTGAGGCTTATAGTATTGCCTCTCAATCTGTTCTTAATAATATGGAGCTTTGTTACCTGAAGCAATACAGTAATCGAGTCAACTTTAATATAAGACCCTTGGATCTTGTATGGACTAATAATCCCTCTTATAATATTGATATATCTACATCTATGTATCCGCTTTCTAAGATTGACCGCCACCGTCCTCCTCTCGACACAAAATAGGATATTGACACATCCAAAGACTCTCCGAGATCTATTTGCCAAGGTTAGAAACCAACAAGGAGGTGATTATGACAGTCTCAATAATTTCTTAAGCAACCGTGATTTGTCATCTATTCTCTCCCCTGATCTTGAGCTATCTTTTGAACGATTCTACGAGATCATATATCAAGGAATTAATCTACATGTACCTGCAGTTGGCAAACATAACAGCTTTTCGAAATGGTATTCCCGTCAGCTTTATACTGCAAGAAAAGGATAGGTATAGACGTCTTTATAAAACCAATCTACACCCTGAAACATATAAGACCTTTTCTTATCTTAGGAAAATGTAAAAGTTAATCTTAAAGGAATGTTATCGGAAATATGCTGAAAGCATAGATAATTCCCTTCAAGGAAATCTTACATCTTTCTAGACATTTAGTAAAAATTTAAAACGATCATCTTTCAACAGAACGAAACGATTACTATTAAACTAGGTACCTTCTCGCCTGAACATGTCCTTATAATTTTGAAAGATCTAGATTGTAATAAAAATGCGGGCTCTGACGGCATTCCCAACATCGTCTTCAGAAAATGCACTCGCTGTCAGTCTAGCAGAACCTCTTTGCAAATTATTCAATCTCTCAATAAATAACAAATTTTACCCTTCAGCTCTCAAGAAATGTTTCGTTATGCCTATCTTCAAATCAGGTGACCCAAAACTTATTACTAATTACCGTCCCATCCCGATTTCCAATACACTCGCACTCATATTCGAAAAATCTATATACAACCAACTGCTACCACTAACAAAAACCATACATCTCGGAATAGCAGCACGGATTTCTAACTGGTCGATCCACAGTCCAGGAATCACCATTATTCCAAAAAATCTCCGGTGTATCACAGGGCGCAACACTTGGATCACTGATATTTCTTATCTACATTAATGACATGCCTTCTCTCCTTTCATCTAACTGCTTATTATATGCAGACGATGCAAAACTATATAGAATTATTAAGAATGTTACAGACTGTGTCCTTCAAAAGGATATTCTTCAATTAGAAAAGCGGAGTCTAGAGAGCTACATTGAAATTAATGTCAACATGTGCAAATTTAAAACTTTTGACTGCAAAAGAGTCTTTGTCAACTTTGACTACAGAATCCATAATATATCTTTGTATCGTGTTGATGAATTAAATGACTTGGGACTTATATTTGACCGTAATTTTCTCTTTGCATCACACATAAATTTCATTATATCCAAAGCTTTCCATCTAATGGGCTCCATTTTCTATAGCTGTCAGTCATTTAAGTGTGCAGCTTCATATACTACTCTTTTTAACTACCTAGTAAGAAGCATTCGTAATTATGCGTGCCAAGTATGGAATCCATTTTACTCCTCATATAAATCACAGATTGAGGCCGTCCAGCGTGGATTCACCAAAATTACATTATTCCAGCTTGAAAACATGTCCATGGAATACCGCGAGAGACTAACCAAATTCAACTTGTCCACACTTGTGAACCGAAGAGCCTTCCTGGATTCAATGTTCTTATATCAAATGCGTAATGATCAGATATCATGCCCATTTTTGCTTTCCCGTATAGACTTCCATACTCCGCCCCGGAACTGTAGACATAACACTCTTTTCAGATTGCCAACTAGTAGAACCAACATGAAAGATAAATCACCCATCGTCAGAATACAACTGCAGATATAGACATTTTCAACACTGGTCCCCTGACATTTAAAAGGTTGATCCTGCTTTAGATTGGACAATAAATATTGGCTTATTCCTTTTTCACATATTGCGTTGCCCTTCCCGTTTATATTTAACCCAGTTTTTAGTACTATTTTTATCTTTTTATAGTTCTCTCCATCTTTGATGCCTCTGTGTCCAACTACATCTGTATTTTTCCTGCTCATTCTTAATTAATTACCTCATTTAGGTACACTTTTAAATGCGCACGCTCCTACTGAATTTCAGCCCTTTAGTTTGGTATTTTGAATTTATCTTGTAAGCACACTTGTAATTTTGTAGTGAATATCCTATTGAATTAAAGCATTGTAGATGTGAATTGCCTGATTGTTTATTATCTGTAATTATTGTATTGAATTTTAGTTCTACAGTTTGATGCAGTAGTTTTGCCTCGGTAAGTACCATATTTGAAATCTGGTTTTGTAGTTTTGTATTTCTAAGGTTTAACTGATTGTAAATGTATAGCTCTTTTTTTTTACCATCCAATGTACTAGGATCGATCGATTTTGTAACTACTCTATTGAATTCTATTTCCGTAGTACTAGGTTGTAAGTTTAGTTATGCACTACTAGCACTTAAGTTATTATATCACTAGTATTATTTTCTTCTTCTTGCTTTAGCTTGTACAACTATAATGGTAGTATCATGATAGGAGTGTAAAAAGCTCTGCAATCTGCCAGGTTTAATTGACCGAATATATAAATAAAAAAATAAAAAAAAGTCTGTGTGAGAATGATATTAAGCGTTAGTTGAAAACCTAGTTTTTTGTCTCATGCAGATGTAACTTTTATACCAAAGATGAAGCCATAGCTAGATTTATTCCTGTACGTCCAACTGTTTGTCCGTGCGATATCTAGAGAACGTGTTAACTAAGAAATATGTACAGCTTTTTTTTTATGCAATGTGTATTTTCGAAACTTCATCAAACGAAATGTGAGGATATTAGACACCTAGCCAAACAAAAAATTATATGGCAGAGGGTGGCTCCACATCATCCGTTTGGCAGTTATAGGGTGATTAAGAAAACATGCTAGATTTTCAGATAACAGCGTATATCTTAAAAACTACAGGGTGTACGGTCACAGTTTTAAAAGCTCATTGTATGCAGAACTTCATGGCCTTTCCGTACCTCAGGAGTCTCAGAAGTTATAGGTATCTAAAATAAATATTTAGGATTTTCTTACCTTTTTTCTTAATTTGACCTCTATTATTTTTGCAAAAGGTCGTTAACATAACTTTTTTTTTTTTATAAAAAGTGTAAACTGTACGCTTTCCTCTTTAATTTGACCTATTATACCCTATGTGCTAAGTGTAGAGTTATTAGCTCTTAACCTATTCTCAAATCTATTTGCAAACCTATTCTCAACGATAATTTGTTCCCTAAGTACGTCATTTTAAAAAATATCATCTAATTTCGGTGTGACCTGAATAGGGTATGAGTTAATAACTGTTTAACGGCTACAGTTAACACATAGGGTGTAACAGGTCAACTTAAAAAAAAACAGTCTACAGTTTACAGTTTTTATAAAAAAAAAGTTGTGTTAACGACCTTTTGCAAAAATAATAGAGGTTAAATTAAAAAACAAGGTAAGAAAATACGAAATTTTTAGTTTACACAAGAATAATTCTTTACAAAAGAGGAGATGGGGCTGGTTGAGCATTCGTTGGAAAGGTCATACA
Source organism: Dioctria rufipes (assembly GCA_963924295.1). Classification (NCBI taxonomy): domain Eukaryota; kingdom Metazoa; phylum Arthropoda; class Insecta; order Diptera; family Asilidae; genus Dioctria; species Dioctria rufipes. The sequence continues at coordinate 267,598,666 of OZ002741.1, read as the reverse complement.
ATGATCTTTTAACTGTGACCGTACACCCTGTGGCTGTAGTTTTTAAGTTACAGGGTGTTATGGGAAAATCGAGCTCTTTTTCTTAATCACCCTGTAACTCCCAAACGGTTGATGTGGACCCCCAGTGCCATACAATTTTTTGTTTGTCTAGGTGTCTAGTATCCGCACATATCGTTTGATCAAGTTTCGAAAATACACATTGTATATAAAAATGTCTAGTTCAATAATGGATAAAAACGATTTTCGGATTCCGATATTACACGTAGACTTTTTAGTGTACTGAGAATTTTTCGGAATGTATGAATTTATTTATATGACAATTTCTATAGGCTGACGAGCGGTTCTAAAATAAATGTGAAAAACAAATCATGGTCGCATTTTCAAAACAGAAGGGCATCCATTAAGAGTATGGAAAGAATTGGCCTTAAACCTAGTGTAGCTTGTTTTTTGGTTACAACTGCATAAACTTATCTTTGAGACTTTATTTAAATTTGGTAGGTTAGAATTTTAGATTTTTTTGTTATTATATATGTGGGATGCGGGCAGAATTCTCGCCTCTCATCGAGTCTCCGCAACCTATCAGATCTTTTATGATATTAGCCCTAAATGCCCTATGACGCACATTCCAACTTATGGTCTTTTATAAAGTACTATTACATTCTTGGGAACCATTTTTTCGACATCTTCTGGCCATGAAAATACCTTTGATAGATGTCTTAGCCTTATACGACACAGCACTCCCCAGTCACACAGGACATATTGAGTAGTTTCCACGTCTTCTATACAGAAGCGAGAGGTCTCATCATCGACCTTACTCATCTTTTTATGACGATATCTATGTGAGCAGTGCCCAGTAAATAGGCCCGTTATAAGTCTTAACTCATTTCTTTTGAGTGTGAGGAATGCTTTTGTCCTCTGTTGCGAATACCTACAAACTTCTTTACTTGTCTCAGGCCCGGGCGTACTTTCCCAGTGTGCCTTTTTAATTCTGTTCTCCCAAAGCCTCATTTGAGCTGAGAGGTGACTTTTTAGATGTCCAAAAACGGGCTCACGGCCAATAAATAGAAATCTGGCTCCTTCGTCTGCAATGCTTTGCACAATCTCGTTGTCTTAATGCCCTCATTTCCTGGCACCCAAATCAGTGTCACCTTATTTACTTCGGTCAGTTGCTTCAAGATAGTAAAACAGTCTCAAACAAGCTCAGACTCAAAGGTAAACGAGTTTAATGCTTTAAGTGCTGCTTGGCAGTCTGATATTGGGAATATTTTAGCTCCACGTATATTCTTTTGAATTATTTCGCGAGTGTAGAGTTCTATGGCGTGCATTTCTACCTAAAAAATTGTTGGAGAAGCCTTCGCGAGATGGAGTTTCTAGATTCAAAACTTTGAAATTTATCAATTCTATCAGGGAGCATACCGGTTGGGAATGTTTTCACGAAAGATATTGATGTATATATGTAAAAAATTATAGGTTTTCTATAAGACAATTGTATTTGCGATTTATATGAAAACCACCAAGTCGTGAACACCAATATTATGCTTACTTCTCCCACACTCATATTCAGTCTCCCTTAAAATCCGGAATTCATATACAATAACAATAAATATTAAACCAATAAATAACAACAAATTTTACTACAGGAGGAACAGTAATTTGTATTCAGGGCAATTACCCACTACAATTGAATAGCATTTTCTGATTTTATTGCCCACTGCAGTGTTTTATTATTTATTGCAATTGATTTTCTGTGAGAATTTATGGGGATCAGTTTCTGCATATTTCATCCCAAATATTTACAACAAAATTTAGTTAATTGGGTACATCTTTGGTACTTACCTATCTATAGAAATTGCTATTAGCGTGAACACAGAAGCGCATATACTTAGGATTGCCACAAATTGTGATATTTTACAATAAAGTGTCCCAAATGGCCAGTCCGAGTTCAGCATGTATATATAGTTGAATGTGACGTTCAATGTTGAAACCATTGCATCAGCTATTGACAAATTAACTGAAATTAAATTAAAACGAAAAACTTAAGTTAAATTTGAATAAAAGTTTTTACTTTAATTAAAATTTTACTCGTATTTAACATTTTTCAATATTTTGCAAATTTTACTTCAGATTTAAAATTGTTTTTGTTTGATTTCTAGTTAAATCTATTCAATGAATTTGTGTTAAAAGTTGTATAACAATTTTGGGTTTAACTAACTTAAAGGTAGAATCCAACGAAGGTTTACTAGGATGATTTCTTCTGAGGTTTATGTTTTATTGACTGAAAATCGCTGCCATTATATTCTAATCTAATCTGGTTTAATATGATTTAGTTCTTATACCGTGACAAGGGAAGAGATATGATGTCGATTATTTCCCAAACTGAATACTGAGAACAAGCTTTCATAGTCAGCTGACACTGTATCATTTCTGACAAGATCATTAACCCTTAACTACATATGTATAAATCTATCACATTACCACAAACGCACGATCTCACTGACCGCTATTTAAATTGACTTAAAAATGAATAATACACACAGAATATTGAAATTTAAAAGTGTGTTATTAAAAATCATAATTCTCTAACGAAGTTACAAATTTGAGGCCGAGTTTAATTATTTTAGCCCACCACTGGACTATTTAATTGAAACTTAAACATGAGTTCCAGTAAACACTCCACTGAGATATGCGAACAAAGCTGCCACATTGAATAAATAACTAATAAGGAAACGGCATATCGGGTGAAAACCTAAACCACTCGGTGAAATGTATTAGTGTGCTGTGTTTGTATTCGTTTCGTCATGGCAGTAGTGAAACCGTGAAATTTTGAAGGGGGACATTTTTTATAATGCAAATTGCTATGTAAAATAAACAAATTTTTGGCGCCCCCTTATCTTCAGATAATATTGCTTGGCGTTGCCTATGATAATTTAAGTGACTTGTTAAGCAGAATTATCAAATAAGTGACCAGACCTCTTGTCATTTCTCCCCCCGCTCCATGGGTTTGACTGTCATTGAATTGCCTACTCACGTACACTGTATTCGCACGAAACCCCGCTTCCTTATTAGTTATTTATTCAATGAGCTGCCATAACCACTTGCTATATGATCTACACGTCATCACATCTACAAGCCAAATACAAGAAAAGCTTTACAAAAGAGCTTAAAAGCTTTTTTGGTATAAACACTTTGCACAAGTGAAAGCATCGTCCACTCAGCCACTGAGAAGCTCTGACGGCTATACAAAGCAGCGAGCTCGAAGAGTTAGGTGTTTAGACTAAATTTGGTAAGGTGCTAGTGTTGCGTGAAATTCCCGCACTAGTGAAGACCTTGCACGCTGTGTAAGTAATCCGTCGTATTGAGGTTTGCGTGTAATATCCCGCCTCAATACTTTTCCTGGTACGCCGTGCGTTTATATCCCGTACCATTCATCCGAATCCATTGTGTTAAGGTCAGCATGGACTATCCAGCCTTAACATTTCCTTGGTACGCCGTGTGAGAAATCCCCGTACCATCCGTCCTGATCCGTTGTGTTAAGGTCAGCGTGAACTATCCCGCCTTAACATTTCGCTAGTACGTCGTGTGGCATATCCCCGTACTTTGCATCACCGTTCCGAATATTGAGGTAGCGTGGTTCATCCCGCCTTGATATTGCTTTGGGACGTCAGGTGAATATTCCCCGTACCATCTGTTCCAGAATTTCCCGTGTTAAGGTTTGTGTGAAATATCAATTTTGTACGCCGAGTGAGACATCCGCCGTTTTCCCAGATAAATGCATTAGAATTATGACACTGGTACGCCGTGCGACAAATCCCTGTACCCCTTCTAAAACTGACTAGGTCTGTGTGAAAAATCCAGGCTCCGTAAATATTCTCTCCTTGGTACGTCATCTTGTCTTTCTCAGGTTATTATAGTGGTACGCCGTGTGAAATTTCTCTGTCCCACTATATACTCTCTACCCATACAGAATATCCGCTAAGTAGATCTAGTGCAGTATATTGATTTTCGTCAGGGCTGAGCTTTTTAATATTAAGTCAGGTAATATTATTTTAGTGCTAAGCCGTGTGAAGTTCCCCTTATCCCTGAATAATCCTTAGTATAGACGATATATAGATTTAGGTTAAATTAGCTTTGCAAATAAGTTATTTCATTGAATATAGAAGTATTATTATTTATATTGTATATGAAGGAGTTTCATTTTTAAGAAACCCTGGTATGACGAGATATTCAAAGCCATCCCACCGAAATTCCGTTACAATTCATTTAATACCCTAGACACAGAGCACGATCTATTGTATCATTAGTACTAACTATTCATTAAAATTCCGCGTGTCGCTTAGTATACGTCATTATAGCTCGAAAATCAGACGATAATCAAGTACACTAATGAAATGTTTTCTTCCTTCATTATAGCTATAATGAGGAAAAATATGCTAGATTTGGCATATAATATAAATGTGGAGCTCCGCTGTGCATCTGCCGATTTGAAAAATAAGAAAAAGAAATGCAAAGCAATGCATATCACAACCTTATTCTTTTTCTCATTTGTAAATTGTTAAATTGAAAGACAAAATAAATAAAAGCAAAGTTTATCGCATTAATTCGATCCATGTGGCTTCCTTAATGTCATAAGTAAATCATAACCAGTTTGATAGTATACAATTTAATTAAAGAAATGGCTGTGTGTCTGCAGTTTATAATGAAGTATTATTGACTAATGAGTCGTTAGTCATTCTTCATTAAAAGAGCTGTGTGTCTAGGGCATAGCTTGTTTTAAATTTCTAGCTTTTATTTAGAAAATTTTCACAGAATACTAGAACATATATTTCAAAAATTCATAAAAACAAAACAAAACAAAATAGCAAAAAATATAAGCAAAATCCATTAATTTCATTTAATTAGTATCCATTCCACCTGAAATTCAGAAAATGAGATTAAAAATTGTCGGCTATCTACAGGAAACCTGCAAGGTGTGTTCTTATTGCTTTTGCTCCACACATTTCTATACATTTCTATAAATTTCAAAACCCTGATATGCCATAATGAAGCTATCAAAATTTCTATACAACCTCTTCTCAAATCTATATCACTTCCTTCAATTCTTTTCGCCAATTGGCTTGTACTAGGATAAGAATTTCCCTAAAAATAGGCATTCCTTATAAACAAAAATAATTACGTAAGCACAGACGGCCCGTCCCAGGGATCGCCTTATACACATTCCTACAGTAATCGGAGAGAATTAAAAACTAACAATCTACTGCAAAAACAAGAGTTGAATAGCTTACTGTGGCAATGATATATAAAGAATTAGACTTCTATCGGTCCCTGGGATCGCGCGTCTGTGGTTAAGGGTTAAATCATAAATCATAGTGCTGGATTTTCCAACCTGACCGGCTTCACCAATTTTAACAGTTCTGTAGAATAATATTAGAGATCTAGCTACCATTGGGAGAAGTTGATAAAGCCGGCCTGGTTGAGATTGAGCTCTAGTAGGTCTACTTTCTACTCCGATGTAACTTTGTCACTTTTGATAGCTGATTTTTGTTATCATTGTTTACGGAAAAAAGTGTATGAAAAATTTTTTCAAAGAAAAAGTGGAGAAAGATTACAAAATACATAGCTTGATTTTTCAATTCAATAGTCTGATTAACTATTATTATACAGAAGTTGTCAAAGTTCGTATTGTGAGTTGCAAAAGCTTGGAAGGCTTACCAGGTTAACGCTTTTCAAGTTAGACTGAGGTCGATGTTGGAAAAGTTAGCACTGTGTTTCTCGCTTAATGCCGAAAATATGCAATTTGCGAGCTCTACCTTCTTCCCCTTTAAATGTCCTTAATAGGCTCCTAACCCTGGCAAAAAAGGCTTGATGCTCGTGTTTTCAAAATGGTTATCGTTGATTAGTGATTGATTCCTTCCTATACATTTTCTCCATAGAATAGACATACCGGAATCTTCTCTCTTTAAAGCTTTCCCTCACCAAGACCTACTGCCATTCACGAATAGTTCAGGAGAATATGAAAGAGATCATAAAGCAAAGAAGCCTATTCCTCCGTAATCATTGGGACTCACGCCGCCATAAAAAAATATATACAAAAGTAAAATAAGTGTTCTGTAGTCGAGCAAAGCATTTCTGTCGATGATACATTGTAGTCCTCAGGCGAATGTTGTTTTTTTTTTTTTTTACTATTAGACATGAAATATTAATTATCTTAAATGTGCAAACATTCATAAACATAAATTTAGTTTAAAAAGTAAAATATTTTAACAGACACGTTATCATACACATCGCGTATATAATTGCTAAACCCTTCAAAACAATTTCAGTCTTGTTCTGTGAAGTTTTGACATGCTTTCAAATCCTGTATCGTTCAAAAATGTGAAATTATTTATCATATTTCGTTTTCTTCTCTCCAAAATATACACATACATACATACATAGATAATAATCAGCCAATGATTTGCATAGAGTACAGAACTTACCACTACAGGGAACACACTCCACACAGAGTATATCGCCTAATATTATCCAATTCGCCAGCAGTTTATAAATAGGTCGCAACGGAAAACATGTGTACACCCACGGAAAAGTTTAAAATAAAAATCGAGTAAACAGGATCAGACGAACACTTGAGTGATTAAGTATTGAGCCTCAGGGTGAGCTTCTCTCTGTACGAGCAACTCCATCTTTATTGAAATTCTGACTAATGCCGTTAAATTCTCAGACAAGCATTAGGAATTCAGAACAATTACAGCAGTCTTACAAGAGATAAATTAACAAAGTTCTAACATAATAATCATATTTAATATAACGGTTACATTTTCGTAATAATTACCCAGCCAGTAATTGCCCTTCTGTACATTCGAGTGCCATTCAACGAGTGGCAATTTTAAAGAGTTCCAACACTTTATTAACACCCCAAAAAACTAAGTTCCTTGAAAACAGAACTTAATCCTCCTGAAATATCCAGACGGTGATCTTAGGGGACTACTGACAACTTACAGCAAGTCTCATTTAAGACAACTTTACCAATCTTATCACGTAATAAATGTATCTTATCCTGGAGGAGAGCTTCTACGGACGGTGGTATGATGTCAAAAATGTGTTTACTACTGTTCTCTAGAACGTGTCTAAATTGGCAACTCAATGTACTCATAGTATCCATCACTAACACAGGAGCAATATCATGCTCCGAATAAAATTTGTTGTTAACCCCAAAATGATACATTTTCATCAGGCATGGATAAGAAAGAAAGAAAGGCTCGAAGCTGGTGAAAATAAGGTGAGAGCACCGAGGACAATAAACAATAAACTGGTGGGCGTAAGATTCGTTCTCACCTGAGAATTTACATTGCGTAGGATGATAATGGATGTTGACAATAACTGAATCCTAATAAGCTTAGCTCGACTGGTTAATATGTATCCCGTGCATACAAAGGTACAAATATATAGGGTCTAAGTACACGTGTGAGCATTAGAAATCTGAAAGGTGATTTGAATGATTACTGTGGAATATTTTATCCCATGAAATTCAATTAATGTTAATTTTAATCAAATATTTTGTAGTATATACAAACTTGAGGGTGTGCAAAAGGATTGTTTTCTTCTTGCGAAGTTAATCGACGTCTAATTACACTTGGAACAGTATGTTAATATCCTTTTCTGAGTGCCTGTTAAATTTGATCGAAGATTAAATAACAGTGTGTTGAGAGCTCACACGCATTCCCACCTTCACTACAATAGACAATCTAGGACGAATATTTCTTCGAAGCAGATAAAAGGAGATTAAAAATAATAATTCTGTATATATATAATCCTACAACTCAGTACATCTTACACCAACAACATTGAGCTCATGGTCCTTCTATCTACATTATAAAAAATTCTATCGCAATAAAGGACGACGTGTCTTGTGTTTAATGTAAGATTCAAATTTAAATTGAATGCAGCAAAAGGTGTAAGTTTCCTTCGAACCCGTTCAATTCATCTTTTATGAGTTATTTGTATAGGCAAAAAAACGACGAATCCACGAATACTACAAATGTAAAATAAAACGATTTTGATATTAACCCTAAAGTAGTTTGCATCCATTGACGTAAAAATGCTTTTACTTTCAAACATTTGAAATGTCCGATATAGGATTCATTGTATTTCTAGCGGAGTAAGCACACTATAATTTCAGTGAGAGCCGTATGCTTTCGACAAAAATATGTTTCACAACAATAATGAAATAAAGTACATGTGAAGTACATACATACATTAAGGTGGCCCAAAGAACCACAGTACTGAAATGTCTAACTGCTCATTCAAAATTTGTTAACTAATTAATATAATTTTAAACATCTGTATAAAGTTTCAGTGAAATTTGTTAATGTTTAGAGGTCGCTCAAATCGAAAATAAGGATTTTTGGCTGTGTTGAGCTTTCAGGAAAATTATTTTAACATTCTCTGTCATAATTTTATAATTTTACAATATTTTTTCTTGCTTCCTTTTTTGTAAATTTAAGCGAACTCATTTATGAATTTATTGCAGTGAAAGTCGTTTTAGAAAACGGAATTTTTCTATTGTTTTCCAAATTTGTGCGTTCAATGCAATGTTTTTGTAAGGAAAAGTGACGAGCGCGTATAATTTTTCTAATACAGCGTAATCTACAATCGATTGTCTTTCTAGCGACTATAACTTAATTAAGGTGGTCATGTACTGTATGAACAGTTCTCAAATGCGTTTAACAAAGCTGAAACATTTTTACAAATTACAAAAAATATGTGCCGGTCCATAAAAGTATAGACTTTGCTACTGTAACAAAATGATTTATACAGAAAAACAAGACAAAAAGTTACAATTGCTCTAATACCAATAATATTCTGCCTGTCCTTCTGAAGGCAGAGAACGTTGTGCTGGCTCCATACATCGACTCCATTTTCAGAGCATTGGATATGTCCCTGAGGAATGGAGGAAGGTGAGGGTTGCCTTCGTTCCGAAGCCTGGAAAGGCTTCTTACATGGACCCGAAGGGTTTTCGAACCATAAGCCTCTACTCATTTCTTTTGAAATTCCTAGAGAGGCTTGTGGATGAATGTATCAAAGGAGTAACCCTAAGGTCTTCTCCCCTAAACATCTCACAACACGCTTACCGGAGAGGCAGATCTACGGAGACGGCTCTCCATTCAATGGTCACTGTCATTGAGCGGGGACTGGATCGTGGACTGTTTACCTTGGGAGCCTTTCTGGACATCGAGGAGCTTTTGACAGGGCCACCCCCGAGTCGCTATGTGAGGCAGCTCATCGACATGGTGTTGACCGTACTGTCTCTTGTAATTATAATGCTTTTATATTATTTAATTTGTCTTTATTATCCTGAGATGTGAATCCTTTGAAGTCCTGACTAGTACTGATCCAAGATATTAATTTGCTCTACTTATATAGTAGAGCAACGCCTACTTAATCTAACTTACATTATCGTGGCCTGTTGTTACTTAACTTATTACACACCTATGACTAAGTAGATATTTACAAAACTAAGTAAAGTACCTTATGGTCCAAAAGTAATAATAATAAATAACGTAATAATAAAATGGTAAAAACTACATGGTAGCGAGGCGCTACATCTCTCAATGTGCTGGTGGAGAGAGGCTGCGCGCAAGGTAGCGTGCTTTCTCAAGGACTCTGGTGTATGTTGGTTGAGTCACTCATCACGGTGCTGAAAGACTAGGGATTTTCGTATGAAGCGTATGCAAATGACATCACTCTCCACATTTCCAGGCACAGCATAACTGGTGCCTGTACCTTCATCCAACGTAGTCTCAAGATTTTTGAGGACTGGTACACCTGTCATGACATGACAGATAACCCAACAAAGACCAGCTTGGTGCTCCTCTTCAGAAGACGTAGCCTTGGGTACGTTGTTTTTCCAAAGGTTTTTGGGTACACTCTGCAAATCTCTCCTGTATATGGTGGCTGACAACGCTTGTGGGGAATGCAGTCCGTAAGCTTGCAGGCCTGCAAAGGCTCGCCTGCTTGGGTATTACGGGCTCCATGCGATCTACGGCTACTGCTGCTCTAGAGGTCCTACTCAATCCGACACCCCTGGATTTAGTCATTTAGGTAGCTGTCAAAAGGGCTGTGTGCAAGTTGCGCTCTTGGGAATGTTGGAGGGACGGCTAGACTGGCTCTTCTCATTACTCTCTGGCGTACGGGCTGGACTTGGAAAGCTCTCTGGCCAGTATGCCACGTGATGCGGTGATACCTGAGCTGCGGTTTGGGCATCGGTTATCTGTGAGCGTTCCTGGAAGGGAATCGTGGACTGAGGCAAGTGCCATATCGAGCCTTCCCCGGTCCGCTCTAGAAATTTTCACCGACGGTTCTCTCACTAATGAGGGAGCAGGGGCGGGTGTCTACTTTCCTGAGACTGATATTGGAATGGAGTGCTCACTTGGTAGACACTCCACTGTCTTCCAGGCTGAAGTCTTCGCCATATCGATGGCAGCGAAGTTAGCTCTTGCAAATCAAAGAGAATGACATTGCTGTCCTCTCGGACAGTGAGGCAGCCTTGATGGCTCTGAGTGGCCCTCGGATAACATCTAATTTACTGGGGGACTGCAAGGCTTCTGTGGATAAGCTGTGTATCCACACCCAGTTGTCCCTTCTGTAGGTTCCTGGTCACATGGGCATCATGGGGAATGAAAGGGCTGACCTTTTAGCTAGGGCTGGCTCTGTTTCTTCGTTCCTCGGACCGGAGCCCGCCGTAGGCGCTGCCACCTCGAGTAGCGGTCTCTCATTAAAACGGATGTTCGTAGAAAGCACCAGCAAAGATGGGCAAACCTGACTACTTCTAGGTGTGCAAAACTGTTTCTTGATGGGCCCAATGGAAATATCTCCCATTTTCTCATGGGGCTTGAAAGGAAACAATGTAGAACTATGATTGGCATCATTACCGGCCTCAGCTCACTTCACGCTCATCTAACAAGGATGGAACTTGTTGAAAGCCTTGAGTGTCTCTCCTGCTTGTAGGGAGAGCCGAGACAACCGAACACTTTTTGTGTGCGTGTCCTGCTTTCGCCCGGCGCAGGCTGGATACTCTAGGGTCTGACCTTGTATCTGTAGATGAGCTGAAAAATATGCCTCTCCAAGACCTGATGCGCTTTATTAAGAGGACAGGAAGGTTTTGGTGATTGGCCTTCTAGCAGGACAGCACAATGGGCCGCTTTGTCCTCCGTGCTTTGGGATATGGTCACCTGTCCCCCAGCCATTTAAAAATAAAAAAAAAAAAAGACACCAATAATATTAAATTCTAGATAAACATAATAGTTAAATAAACCGAAAGCCCAAAGTTCCGTATGGAAAGACCAAGAAGAGTTTCTCGATTTAGTTCTTTTTTGAAATTTTATTTACTACTTTAATGAAAACACTGTCTACAAAATTTCAGCGCTATACGTTGACGTGCTCTGTGGCAGTGTCCAATTATACAGTACTATTAATAAGCAGATTACGTTTGGACTTTTTACCGAGTTAAACTTAATCTTGTTCCAGAAAGAATTTTTTGGGATTCTCCGGTATATAACAAAAGCTAAAAAATGTTCTAATTTGTTATTTCATCACACAACCCATTAATTTTTGGTGACAAGTTTAAAGTCTTGGTTTGACTCATCAACAGGTCACAAATAGGGAAATTGTGTGATTTGAAAAACAAATGAAAAAATGAAAAAAAGAAGAAAGAAATGGAAAGTTTGAGAAAAATAGAAAAAAACATTTTTTTTTATTTATTAAAATTTTTTTAAAAATTTTAACGAAACAGATTCATTTGAAGCGAATCGAACCTGTATACGCCACGCAGTGGGCTAAAAAATAAAGAAGAAAAGGAAAAAGAAGAAGCGTTTCGTGTCAGCAGAAAACCTTACACTCATCGGGCTTAGCTTAAGAAAATGTTGCACTGTGGCCGTGAATAATGCAATGTTGTGGGTATGTAGGTATGTATATATGTACAATGTGACGTTTAAAAATGTAGTATTGTGTGTGTATATACACAACAATGCTTCACCGTCGAAAATCGAATTTTGACAACACTTCATTCATACAGCACATGAGTCCCATAAGTTATAGACGCCAGATAGACAATCGATTGTAGATTACGGTATAGTAGAAGAAATATACTGGCGTGACACTTTTCCATACAAAAAAATTTGAGTTCCGGGTCCGAATTTTCGTTACAAAAAATTTATAAAAAATAGAAGAATTGAATTTTCTAAAACGACTTTCACTGCTTAAATTTAAAAACGAATCAAGAAATATATTCCCAAATTAAAAACTTTGCACAGAGAATGTTGAAACAGTTTTCTTTAAATTCCAAAATAGCCAAAAAATCATTATTTTTGATTTGAGCGACCTCTAAATATTAATGAGTTTCACTAAAACTTTGCATAGATGCTTAAAATTACATTAATTAACAAAATTTGAATGAGCATTTAGACGTTTTAACACTTTTGCAAATCCATACATTTAAGAGCCACCCTAATACTACACATTACAGCCATTCCACATGAAACCGATCTAAAAGGATTGGGTTTGGGCCCAATCATTTCCGATTTGGGTGAATCTGTCAGATTTTGTATAAAATACAAAAAGACTTTACCTATATTATTTTGTATCCTCTTTACTAGCCCGCCACCTCCTCGTAGTTAGAGATTTTGTGATTTTACGTCATCTTCAAAAGATCATATATCGGGAATGGAGGAGCTGATTTTTGAGATTCAAACGCCAAATGGAATTATATGTTTAATTTGTTTTCTCTGAAAAATACGGCAGCTACAAGCGAAACTCTTGTTGTTAATAACAGTATTTTTTTTTTAACGTAGTACCTACTATTTACAATTGAGGGCCCCCTTTTGATTTGTATTTTTATTGTTGAATATCTTTGTGTCTTCAGAAATGTTATATATTTATCTATAAGTTTCCTTACTTAGCTGTAAGTTATGTATACCTTCTTACTTCTTCCAGAAACTACATTTATGTGCAAATATATTTGATTTTGGGCTTGGATTGATTTTCGATTTAAGAATCAGAACACATTTCCCTAAATTTGTTCCTTGAATGTTAATGTCAGAATAAATAGAGCTTTATAATCTCAGTAACAGATCATGTGTTAATTCCCGCAGATTTAAACATACCTAGCTAATAGTCCGATACATGGAATATAGGGTTTGTCGTATTGAGTAATTGAACAATTCAATAATTCGAAGTTTACATGTTTTACCCAAAAGAGTAAGATCAATCCAAGAAGTAAAGCGATCGAAGTTCCTTTTTCATAACAATTTAAAAGAAAAGATTTTTAAAATCAACTACAGTTGGTAAAAGTATTGTGAAGTTTATCGTTTATCTAATTACAAAAAAAAAAAAACTAAGGATCTAAGCGAGTGATTAAAAACGTATTGTGATAAAAATGGTGTTATATGAAAAAAAAAGCACATTGAAGTAGATGTGTTCGCAATAACACAAAGATAGCAGTGATGCATTTCGGATTGATATTGCCAATTTAAGCAGTAAATCGGGTGAAAATTCTAAATATGGTGTTGGGGGTAATGGAAAAAGTGTATTATATTTGCTTCCTTAAAATATACAAAAAACAATCTACGGTGCCATACAACCAGTCGAATTTGTTCAACCTGCCTTAGAATTGCTTAATAGAGCCTCAGTTTCAGTGGGAGCTCTCCAGACTTAAGAAGGGAAGTTACGCTACATCTACGCTATGTGCATTTGTGCACACAGTTATATCAAGCCTATACACTGTAAAAAATCTGCACAATTGTTGCCACAAAGCTTAGGTACTTTTACCTAAAAGGTAGGGAATATTCCTTAAAATGTAGATAAAATTCCCCAAAATGTAGGGAATATTCACCACATTTTAGGGACTATTCCCTACATTCTAGGGAAAAATACCTAAGATTTGTGGCAACAATTGTGCACCTTTTTTATAGTGTAGCTTAAAAAAAATAAAAATAAAAAATAAAAAAAAAATGAGAAAATGCTAGCGGCTCTCAATAATAAATAATAAAAAATAATAAAATATTTTTTAAATACTATCATTACAAAAAAAAAATGCTTTCGGTATTGCTTTTTTTTTGTTCCAAATTATAGGGTTTTGGGCTTCATTTGAATCCGAAAATTGGTTTCTCCGTTCTCGAGATATGAGTTTTTGAAAATGAAAATCGCCTAAGCAACAATTTAAATGCTATTTAGTTTTACTAAGGTTTTATAATTATTTTATTAAGATTATGAGCTTGCTAAATAGTTTTATGGTGATTATAAGTCATGCCAATTAATTTCATTGTGATATTTTAAAAACTGCCTGGAGAGCAGTTATAAAATTATTTAGCATTTAATTCCATTTGTACTTATAGAAGTTTTATCGTTGTTGTAATGATATTATTTAAAGGCAGAGTATGCCGCTGTTATACCTGTACTAAGGCAGAGTATGCCGATATTATAGAAGGATATCTTTTGCTTAAATAAGTTAGTTTTAGTTCATGTAGTTTTTCACCCTCTCTTATAATGTACTAGGTTAAGATCTCAGATCTTTTGTACTTTACCGTAATAAAAAAAAATAAATTGAATATGCCGATGTTGTACTTTGCCTAAATCCGTCACTAGCGCAAGTATAGTAAGTACTTAATGAAGTTGGAAACGGTTTGTAAAGAACTCGAGGGTGATGAACTCATTATGAAACCCTAAAGATAATTACATGCCCAAACTCAAATTAGGGATTTTAATATTTTGATCGTTTTTCCAGTTTCCTTGTGCTTTTTAATTTTGTGTAACAATTTCTAATGAGGATTGGAATATTTCGATGTAGTTGTATACACATTATTTTCGCTTTCTTGTGTGAAAACTTGCACCCTATAAGTTTGATGTTATACAAAAAAAAAAAAAAAAAAACTAATTTATCCAGCATATGATTAATAGTTATCAATTGTAACTTACCAATGAAATAATTTGTGACCGTCCTCATTCTTTTATGTGCTAATACTATCCAAATAACAATGAGGTTACCACCAGTAGCCACGATAACCATTCCAGCAAATAGGATGCTCCACAAAAGTTGCCGCCACCACGGCAGAATGAACATATTTGTTTGTTCCATTCTAGAAAAAGTAAACACCGAAAATAAGCAATTTATGTACAACATTGAGTGATTAATTAAAGACGCAAATTAATTGAAACACTTACGTGGAATTGGTTGTGTTATACCATGTGTATAAAGTGCCATTGTATCCGGTTGTTGTCGATACATCATAGTAGTAAAAAGTATCATCTGCTGAGGCCGGGATCGTATCGTTCATGTTTTATTTAGTTTATAGGAGTATTTTACCGAATTTTCAAATATATTGGGTTCATATTGAGTTCATGGTTTGCACTTACGTAATTTTATTGAATGTGAGGAATCTGAAAAAAAAAACAGAAATTCTTGTATTCTAGCATGAAATCGAATAATATTAATAAAATAAAATGAGATAAATCTCTAGCTCCACTAACGGTCTACAGTCTTAATCGCTCAGGATTTACAGGCAGGAGGAATTTAAGAATAATCTGGTAATTCTGTGATAGTACCTACACATGGTAAATTTACAGATTATTGGAAACCAGTATAAATACACTTCGGATTAAGTAAATACATTTCAATTAAAAGACATTGTAATGTAGTATGCGTTGAGAGTTTCTGAAAAGTTAAGTTAGTTTAAAGAAAATCTTGGGGTGGTTAAAGGACACAGACTTAACGTTAAGGAGGTCTATTCTTGAATAACGAAGGCATATTCGTTATGTTGTGAAAGCCATTTGAACTCGAAACATATAGTATTCGTGGACTCCGAATGGAGTTACTTACCGAACGTAAACCTTCGATATTTAACGATTGGATTTAACTATTCGTTATGCTAAAGGAAGAATGAATCAGCTAGTATTCTGCGATTAAAAAAAGAGAAGAAAAGATCTATGCGCACCCAGCGGGAAATATGTCAAGTGCTTGTAAAGGGAAGCGCTTCCAAGAAAATATGTTTTCCGAAGCGCACTCTTACCGCAGCCAAAGGAATCTTTGCGGACGCAGATCTCTTCTCAGAGTTTAGTCTTATTGGTTATTTTCTGTCTGAAAAGATTTGCATCTGAGAGCGCAGCAGAATTTCCATTCTTTAGTAGTGTCAGTTGCGGTTATTTGAAGTGAAGTGAAATATATGGTTATTAAAATCTATTAATAATATAATATTGTGATGTTATTACAAATAAAAATATAAACGATAAACAAACCAATTAAAAATGCAAAAATACACATTCAGTATAATTGCCATAATCGATTGACCTGAAATTATATAGGTGGATTATTTCTCGTCTACAGCAGATTGAAATTCATTGAAAATAATTTCAATCAATATCTAAAATGCATTGAGAACTTCAATGGTAGGTGATCAGAGATAACCATACTGATGAGACCTCTCTGATCGCTGGATCACAAAAGTACGATTTGTCTACATTCTCAATAAAGTTAATCACAGTAGATGTGACACAATAATGTTAATGCATTATAAGCAAAACATTCACTCAAAGCACGTCACACTCGAACAGTAGGTGACTGCATTTTTTTACATATTTTGCAACATACTTAACACAGCTCACGCGAGTTGCATCATACCAAAACAAACATTAAGCATATTAGTGCAAGCAAGTGACTTTATTTAACATGCCCCAAATCGCGGGCATGTGTACCTATAATAATTGTACAAATTAGGTTAGCAAATTTGGTTGTGTTCAAATAAGCTAGGGATAGTTCAATAAAATACAGCTGAATTCATTACTTAGGCTAACACAGTCAAGACTTTCCTTTTGGTGACTGCTATCTTAGCTGCACCCCACATTATTGGCATCTGCTAGTTCTAGCTGCGCCTGCAAAGAGATCTGCTGTCTGAGCTTCTCTTAATGTGATCTGCGTTAATAGCTGCCTCCTCAGGAGTACTTGGCAAATATATCGATTCACTACTTGACGACTGTATCATATTATTACATGGCGACCCCTGCGAATTGATTAACACATGGCGACCATCAAAAATCATATTCGCAAAAACATGCCCTTGCAATATAGATTTAAAAATAAACGGAGCGCATTCAAAATTTTTAATAAAGCCCTTATCTTAATTGTATTTCCTATAAGCGCTTCAAGAGTACTACCCTACAAGCGCTCCCAGACTGTCACCCTAAAGACGCTCCAAGAGCAACCCTACAAGCTCGCCAAAAGTGCTCCCTGCAAGCGCTTCAGGATTGTTACTCTACAGCGCTTCAAGAGTGCCACTCTACATCTACAAGCCCTCTAAGAGTGCTACCTTACAAGCGCTGCAAAAGTGCTTTCCAAAAATATGCAACTGATTGCTTCCCTCTGCGGATATACTCACATTAAAACAACACGAACAAGGATACGGTGAGGAAGTGCTGCGAGCTTCTAAAAAAGCGCCTTTGCATTCATCTTTGAGCGCTTCTGTTTCCCGCTGGGTAGTGACAAAAATATGAGCGTAATTTGATAATGTGGAAAAAGTGTGCCCATATGGGAACTGACACTATTGTATGATTTGACTGCTAGCAATAATTGCTGAATGCTTTTATGTTAGCAGCAGCAGAAAAGATCAATTACAGGTACCTACTTCTATAATTTCTTTAATTTTTTGCGATAATAAAAGAAACAGAAACATGTACGAAGAAAGAAGAAGCCCAGTACGAAATGGATGCGCTCAAAGACGAACGCAAGAGCGCTTCTTTGGAAGCTCGCAGGGCTTCCCCACCGTATCAATGTTCACTTAAAAAATTAATTATTATTTTTCATCGACGAAAAATTCCGAGTTAGATTTTAAAGCTTATTTGTGGATGTTTTCACCACCGAATGAGAAAATTCTTTCTACGTAGGACCCCATTCCACCCACAAAACTACAAGAGTACAAATCTAACAACACTTGTACTAATATACTTGTTCTATTAGTACTTAGATTCTGTACTAAAAAATTAATCATCTTCTTGCCTAGATCTGTAGATACAATGTACAAGTCTAGAATATTTTCCAGATTAAACTGTAGCAAAGCGTAAGTTCTTCCATACACGATTGTATAATAAAAATATAATTTATTAGACTCGAAAAAAAAATTACAATAGATCTAATTTCGGAAGTAGCGTAGACATGTAAAGATGTAAAATCTTAGCATAGAGGTATATAGGTTGAAATTAACAGAAAAACGAGAATTTATGCATTTTAGACTAAATTTTCGTTCAATCTGATTGCTGCAGTACGGTCTAAAAAAAAAAATATTTTCCCTATGTACATTTTTGTTATTTCTTGAAATACAAAATAATCATTTTCATTTGGATGTGTGGTAAAGGGTTTTCCAATAAGAGGTGTTATTTTAATTAGCCCGCTATTTCGGTAGACGTCACTTTTGGAGCTATAATTTTTTGACATTTAACAAGTAGAAACTACGTCATTAATAAAAATGGAACGATAAACGATTCAACAACGCATTGAAATTATTAAAATTCACTATAAAATGGTGAAAATGTGGCAGAGACGGTTCGTAAAACTCGAACATTTTTGGGTCGTCTTGAAGCACCTTGTCGGAGCGCAATACAGAAATTGGTAGAAAAATTCGAGCTTTCGGGACAAGTTAGTGATGTGAAGAATAAAACCCGTGCACGTCGCTCAAGAACAGCCGAGAATATTGCTGCTGTAGCCGAAAGTGTTGAAGAAAACCCAGGTTTGTCCATTCCTCGTCGTTCTTTTGAATTAGGCATTCCACAAACGTCATTACACCATATTTTGCATAAAGATTTGGGTCTTAAGGCTTATAAAGTTCAGTTAACACAAGAACTCAAGCCGGCCGATCATCAACAGCGTCGAATCTTTGCTGATTGGGTCCTTGAAATACATGAAAATGATCCGGAATTCCATCGAAAACTCATCTTGAGTGATGAGATCCATTTCCACCTCGATGGCTTCGTCAACAAGCAAAATTGTCGTATCTGGGGCTCGGAAAACCCAAGAGTTATTGTTGAAAAGCCTCTCCATCCTCAACGTGTGACTGTTTGGTGCAGTTTATGGTCCCGCGGGGTCATTGGACCTTACTTTTTCGAAAATGAGGCTGGAGCAACAGTTACGGTGAATGGATTGCGCTATCGACAGATGATTAATGATTTTTTATGGCCGGAATTGGATGGTATTGATCTGGACAACGTTTACTTTCAACAAGACGGCACTACGTGCCATACAAGCAACGAAACCATTGATGTTTTACGGGAAAAGTTTCCGGACCGTGTTATCTCTCGAAGAGGTGATCACAATTGGCCACCTAGATCTTGTGACTTAACACCTTGCGACTTCTTCCTTTGGGGCCACGTGAAAGAGAAGGTCTACGCCAAGCGCCCAGCGTCGATTCAAGACCTCAAAGATGGAATTTGTGAGGCTATCGAGGACATAGGGCAGCCACTTTGCGATTTGGTTATGGAAAATTTCATGAAAAGGATATGGTCCAGTAGGCGTGGTCGTGGTGGTCATTTGGCTGATGTTATTTTCCATTATTAACGGCATACGTTCCTCTTTATAATGAAATAAAGATCTGGTCATTTATCTCAAAAAATGGCATTTTTCTTTGAATATCAAAATAACACCTCTTATTGGAAAACCCGTTATTATACACAATATATGTATCATTTTATTATAATGGGTTGCCACCATCTACGCTAACAAGATACTTTTGATGTACTCTGTTTCCCTTCCATTGAATACCGTTATTGCATTCGGCTTCTTATGATCTACACTAAAATGTTTGGCAAAATTTAATTATATTAACGATTCACGCTTATGACCATGCGCTAGGGGCACGAGTGGGCACGGCCCACCCCAGTGAACCCGAAATGCCACCGGTGCCCCCTCCCCAAGAAACTTTAGACAGAATGAAAAATTTACAGCTTAGAAAAGATTTTAAGAAATCATATATATTAAATTTATTTGTACTGTATAATGTGGTATAAAAAAAAAAAGAAGAATTAAAAAATTAAAAAAAATAAGCATTCCCAATTATATACATAAAATAAAGCACACAAAAATATCCGGAGTTTTACAGCACAATAAATTAAATTTTAATATTTGGTTGGATAACCGTTAGATTTTAATATAGTTTTCAGTCTGTTAGGCATTAATTGCAAATGTTTTTTTGTTAAGTCGGGACTTATTTTGTTCCACTCTTCTTGAAGATGTTGTTTTAACATACTTTCGATGGAAATGTTATGTTGACTTAAGGATCTTCTTAATTCTGGTCATAAATGTTCTATGGGATTCATATCCGGCGACTGAGGAGGTGTTCCCAACCGTTTACGTACATTATAAAGTAGCCATTCCTTCATTTTTCTGGCACAATGTTTAGGATCGTTGTCTTGTTGGAAGACAAAATTTTTTTCTAATCCTAACTTTTCTGCAATGGATTTTAAATTATGCTTTGAAATATTGATATAAACGTATTGATCCATCATTACATCAATGAAATGAAGACTTCCAACCTCAGCCGCCGACATACAATCCCACACCATAATAACAACACATCCATATTTAACCGTTGGTTGCAGGTTTTCTTTGTTGAACTCACTTTCTGGCTTTCTCCAGACAAATTGTTTCCGAGATGAGTTAAATATTTCAAATTTACACACATCGCTAAAAATGACAGTATCCTAAAGCTTTCAGCCTCATTTCTCTCTTTTTCCTATTTGTTTTATTTATCCACGTTTTTTTTTTTCTCACAATCCGTCTACGGTATCCACTTTTCTTTATCGTTCGGCTCACTGTTTCAACACTTATATTTTTGCCAGTAACTTCGCGAACTTCTGCGCATATCTCTTTAGCATTAGTATGAGGATTCACTTTCGCTCCCTTCAAAATTTTTCTTTCTTCTCTTTCATTTAGTATCCTTGGTCGCCCCGTACGCGGTTTATTTATTAATATACAGTAACTTTTATACTTATTAATAATGTCTTTTACTGTACTTCGCTGTATTCCAATCTCCTTTGAAATTTTTCGTTGCGAATACCCTTTTTCAGAAAAATAAATAACAAATTTTCTCCCTGGTAAACTCGTTCCACGCTTTTTTGGCATTTTGGAAATTTAAATGTTTAAAAGAAAACTTACTTAAACGAAAAATTCGATAAACTAATCATTATGCTGGCATGATACTCTGCATGCACATATTTATCTAAATTTCTTGGAAATTTACCCTATTTCGTACATGATCACATCATGGGCGGATACTTTTGTGTCTTTGTTTTGTGAGTTGACTCAGCATT
Organism: Dioctria rufipes; assembly: GCA_963924295.1. Lineage (NCBI taxonomy): Eukaryota > Metazoa > Arthropoda > Insecta > Diptera > Asilidae > Dioctria > Dioctria rufipes. The sequence continues at coordinate 267,577,327 of OZ002741.1, read as the reverse complement.
GTTAGTTTTCTCTGGAATTTATTTATTATATATTGCTTTTGAATGTGAGAAGACATAGTACACATCTTGGAGCTTATAAATGTATATTTTTTAAATGATTAGCAAATGAACATTCTTATAAATTAAATACAGTTTGTCGGGAAGATCAGATGGGCTGATACTTTTGTAACTAATTATATATACAAGTCGAAAGCGTGGCTATACAAGTGCCGATACAAATCCAGATACTTATATCTAAGTGTAAACTCATCTTAACAATGATTTTACTTTCTCCATTTCGACCGACTGATAATAAACCCATCAGAATTATTGTCAACTCAACATTTTTCCTTTCTAAAGCTAAATTGGGCTCTGTATATTGTTTTTCGTTCTTTCCTATTTTCGCTCGATTTGCTCATATATAGAAAATACTATGCGCAATATTATGATGCTTGACCCACATACTGGCACTACATGATCTTTTTGGTTATTGGCCATGCTAGCCAATAGCCTGCGTTTAATTTTCTTATGCGTAGGGGAAAACGTTTCATTTATTTTTCCAATATTCAATTAATATATAAATCGGAAGACATACCCAAAACTATACACTTACGTTAATTTATAAATATTCGCCCCTTTACTAAATCTTGCTGGATCACCAATTATCGAAGAAAATCAATCGATGATCCTAAGTAAAAAGCCGGTGTGTCTTAGGTGTAACTTAGGCAGTAGTTTTTAAAACTAAATCAAAACGAACCAAGAGACCCCCGGCCCACGGTAAGGTCTATTGTTCCCCTAATAAAGAACAAAAAGCAAAATTAAAAAGTACCTAAATAAATGTTAAGTCAATAAGTCAGAAATAAAAAACTTAAGTTCTGAGTTTAGAAAGTCAAAATATCAAGAAATAAATCTAAATCGAGGCTGGTGAACTTCTTGCATAAAAGCACCCCCATTCCTTGCTGTAGTTGGAAAACGTAACCTCACAGCAGCTTTAACAACTGGAAAAAATTAGCAGAGGTAGGGTAATTTCTCGAAAATTCATTAATTTTCTTGTAAATATGATGAAAAATTTCTTAAAAATTGTTACAACCTTGGAAGCTGAAGCGATGGTCCTGTAAAGCATGCTTAAATTAAAAAATTTATCTCATAATTTTTTAATTTAAGCAAAAAATTTAAGCTGAAAGTTTGAGAAAAAATATTAAAGAAGAGTATAAACTTTCTAAAGTGGCAATATTACTCCCAGTGAACTACGCCGGCTGTGAGTGAAGTTTTTCTGCTATGAGGCGTATAAAATCGTTGCTTAGAAGCACAATGCTTCAAGAACGATTCTCTCCCATGTCACGCATGTTACTGCTCAACACAGAGAATGCCATTGTTCAAAAGAATTACAGCTGAAAGGTATTGAGCCGATTTACAGAAAAAAATTGTAAACTAATGATTACTTAACTGGTTTTTGGCGATTTCTGTTATGATTAAGACGATATTAATTTAGAAGGTCGTGATGTGTGGTGACGAATTCAAATTGAACGATAATGCACTGAGAGAAATTTTCACTGAGAATAAGCTCTGTTCCATGTGTATCAAGGAGATTTAGGTGCGATTTTGAACTTAGCAGACATTTCCTGGATGTAAGAAAACAAAATATTTCGTCTTACTCAAGCTAAATATAGAAAAATTAGATTAATAGTAGTAAATATATTTTCTCAATTATCTCCGATTATGATAAGACCAGTAAATTTTCATACAGTAAATGAGGAATGGCTATATATCATAGGAAAAGAATTGTGTAAATGTAGTCTATTTTTCGTTATTCTGAAAAAGATTTATTTTTAATATTCCAAATTAATTTTTTATGTTGACTTCATGTATTATACATTTTTTGTTGTAGCAAGTCAGTTTAGTTGTTTTAGTTGTATAAGTGATAATTTGCTTATAATAACAAGAATTTTTCTTGTGTTTCTACGCATATTAATTAAATTTGTTTTCTATTAGATCTACGATTTTATTCCAGTTAAAAGGACTTTTCTTCTTTCTATGAAAGTTTCCTCACTGCAGTAGAAATTGTAATGCTGGTAGATTTGAAAAAAAAAAAAATCATATGTATTTTGTATTCGATCTAAAAAACAACGGTAACCAATAAAAGAGTTTGCTTGATGTAAGGAAACCTGGTGTTAACACTGAGAAACAATACTTGATTGAAGAATATTCTTTTTCAATTTTTTTGTCAAACTGGCCCCTACTTGGCCCACCCCACAACAAAACCCTAGCTACGCCCATGCTTACGACTAAAAGTATTAATGATCAATCAGGAACAATGATTTAAAGAAGTTAATCATAAAAAGTAATCGCATATCACCACTAATGACTGATCAATCGTTAATCGCTTATCGTGTTCAAAAACGATTAATTTATTTTAATTTCCACTAATTATTTTGATTAAGGATTTTTAATATTCTTGAGTAACCTTGTTATGCACTAATCAAAGAAACGAACGTGCCTTAACGTATGATGGGGAAATTTACGCCAATTCATTCTCTTATTCCCCGTATATTTATAATTAAGGGGGTACACTAATGATTGTGACGATTCTTTCCTACTATGTTAATCTAAGCTCTTATAAAATAAAGAAGTTGTTTTTATAAGACTCTATTCTGCATTTGCTAGTTCGAAGTCTGAAATGTACAATTTCATAATTCTGGTTTTAATTTCGAACACTGTTTTCATGGTTATTTCATTGTTTTTCTTTCATTCCATAACATTTTTTACTAATAACTAATAAACGTATCCTGAATTATCAATACCTCGTTCACTTTTTAAATTAATAAATCAGTCGAAAATTACGATTAACGATTAAAAACTAAGGAATAAATAGCGATTAATCCTGTCGATTGAACATCATTATTATTATCTACTGACGATTAAATTTATCAATCGATTAAATTAATTACGATTATTTCCTTGAGATTAATTTTTCAATTATAATTTTCAATCGTTTATTTAATAAAAAAATTTAATCGATTAATGCCCAACACTGCATAGTACATATAATATTGAAAACAATACGGAAACTTACTGGATTTTTGAGTTGTCAACTGTAATTTACTACGAAAAGTTAATTATTACTTATCATGTTTTGTATCTTAATTTAAATGTTAAAATTAAAATTAATTCTAAATACCTACATGTGTGGAAATGAATGTGGTTCAATCTAAAAAAATCTACTAGTCTGAAAACATAGGTAGAAAATTCACTGAGTTTCTACAACTCATGATGGATTTTCAAGTTGAATTGTAGTTTTCTGATACAGTAAGTTGTACAAGTCAAAATTTCCGACTTGTAGAATAATTATTGTTATTCAATTGTATAATAAATTCTACAAGTATTGCATTGTTTTACACAAGTTTTCTGACTTGTTGAAAGACACTTGTAGTGCAAGTACTTCTAATTTTGTGGAATGGGGTCCAGGTCCAGAAAAAGTTAATGGTTTATTGATGATAAACGTAATTTTCTCAAAAAAGGATATTTGTCCAACATGCTCATTGCACTTCCAATGTTCCGATCGAGTACTCATATTTAAACTTCCTGTACATCGAACGACAATATACTACTAGAAGTACTAAAAGCAAGCTATACTATAAATTAATCAAGTTAAAACAAAAAGTCTGAATTAGTCTAGACCAATTTTTATTATACCCTAGATAAATTCCCGTGTATGTAGTTTCATGCAAGTTTGATTTTTGAAATGGTTTTTCGCACATATTTCTAAACCCATTCGTCGGACAGTAAAAACGACTAATTTCATATGATTTCATATTTTGAAGAACAGTCAGTACAATAAAAACATCTAGGACTGATCTTTTACACAGTACACGTAAAAACCTAAATTATTATTATTTACCATTTTTATGAAAGCGCTGTGTGCAAAATTTCAGCTCTCTACGTTGATGCGTTCTCAGGCAGTGCCCAAATATTTAGTGAAAAACAAAATTTTTGTATGGCAATCCTACAAAGGAGTTGCCTGATCGATCACATTTTCGAACATAATTTTCCTTTTAATTTTTTTATTTTAGAACAGTGTGCAAAATTGCAACTCTCCATGTGATCGTGCTCGTGAGTTGTCGTGAGGATAGACAGACGGATATATGTATATGCAAAAATGAAACTAACCTTTAGTATTATGCGTAGGTGTCAAAAGCAATTTATTTTTTAATTCAGTAAGTTATATTTAATTATTAAATTTTTCAATGTTTTGAGATATAATCACTTGGTAATGATATTTTGGTACAGATCTTTATTTAGCAATCATCCTTTTGAGAAATGACCAATTTTGGAAAACAAACTTTAGGAAAGCATACTTTGTTTGGGAAAGACAATTAGGTCAAATGGGATACGCCCTAAGGAAATATTTATATGGAATAATCTGGGAGTTTAATGGCAACATCAGCTCATATCTAAGGCTACTTCATCATAAGGCAACACAAAGTAAACAAAAAAAAAATTGATAGGAATAACTGGGTAGGAAGAATTATAAATCATGCATAAAGTAAATCTATAATTAATCCCGTCTTTGACTTCCTTTTAAATCTTAGATTAAACTTCTTCTTACATTGTTGTTTTACTCTACTCCCTAACATTTGATAGTGGTGTTACTATTGGCTGCAATTTCTAGGAAGCGGATGCTGTCATATCTTGGCAAACTCAGTCAGTGTTGACTCCTTTTTTTCTTTTTTTTTTTTTGAGTCTATCAGATTTTGGAAATCTCTCATAATATTCTGGATCTCTCAATTTACAGCAATTGGCATTAGAAATGTTGTTTTTGATTGGCTGCGTAATTTGACTAAGGCAGTTGGCCGAGTCAATGGTAGGATTTTTTGTAAAAAATCAAATGTTATACTCCCTGCTTGTAAGTAAAAATGCAAAGGGAATATCTTCCGCTTTTTCAAAAACAAAACAAAAAAGTAGTCATAGGTGTGCACTCGTGAAAACTCTAATATTTTTCAATAAATTCTCGATAGTTTCGAAGACCTGCTGTATGGCGACGACTGTGATATATTAGTTGTTGTACTACGAACAATAGCCATATTGTTTTAACTGAATTATATGGAAGCTATATTGAACTGCGAACCCAACTTCTATATTCTATAAGTTTCTGAAGTGGTCTTGACATATTTAGACATATTTTACACCTTATAGAAACATCATATATTTATTATTTATTAATTATTTATTATTTCGTATACCTTTTTGCATTTGGTAAGTAGGTGGTCTTATATTTATTAATTGGAATAATTTATTGTATTTTGTCAGTGCCATTTTAAACTTAAATAAAATTAGATCAGAAAATCAGAAAATTTTTCGATTCATTTCTTGCAGGACTTCCTCCATAAATATTATAATTTTTAATATAATTAGATTATTGGAATTAGTGTGTATCATAGTCCACAGTCCCCTCACTTCAAGGTCATGACCGAAACTCCAAGTCACTTTAATTCATGAGCATCGACATCAACATGAAAAGAATGTTTGCTTACAAATACGGACAAATTTTCAATTAAAGACATTTTCTTAATGTACAATGGATGACCATTTATAAAAGAAAATTGCAGTCATAACAACATCTTCCCGACGGCGCGACGACGAATAACAAACTCTGTCTGATGGATAAAATCTCAAAGAGAGCAGAATTTGTTTGAAGTAATAACGATATCATCCTAGATAACAAAAAATCTCGCAAATTATAAACAATTTGCCATTTTCTGCCAAAACTAATATTGGCATTGGTGTAATGAATAACCACAAAACGTGCATATTGCCGGCGAGTGAAAGAACGTTAATCAAACACCGACGAACACGTGTATTGTATAATATCAAAATGTCTTCGTTGCTATAGCTAGGTAGATTGTAGATGTCAGTCAGCATCCTAATATAGAGACGCTGCGATATTTTTCCAACCACGAACTTGAACAGGAGAGTTTTATTTTGTTTAACCAGTCCAAGACCATTTAAAAAGTTTGCATGTGCGGAGCCTTCAGTTTCAGGGTGTTGAAGAACAATGAAAATCTCCTCTCAGTACCCGATGCGGTGAGCCTTGCCACATTAAATTTGTTCTCCTGATTGAGTTCGTTATACAAATAGGGGGCCTTTTCGCCCGATTTTACTTGATTCAATTCCAACAATGAGGCAATTTACCCCACATTGAGGGCTCCACTTTTGTACGTTGAAAACTTTTTTGTGTTCCTTTATTTTACAACCGGCACTAGACAAGAAGAGTGTGCGGTTTGTAACATTTCCTGGTTGGCACAGATCCAATTACCCTAGCAAAACTTATACGTCGTCGTCCTTAATGGAACAGTTTAATTTGAAGGGCTTTTCCCCTTCCATCGTGGGCAGCTAGTATTAGAAGAAACTATTGCGAAGCTTTCTACTGGCATGGCGTTGACAGAATGTCGCAGAATGTAAATTAACAAAACAGCCCTGTTGTTGATTTTCCATGGTGGTGGAATTAATCGGTGTCACAGAAGTTGAAAAGATTTTTGAATGAGTCTGACGAATTCCTATTTTGGGAAATGTTAAGCTCAATGTGGCGGAAATCTTGAATAACAAAATAGCAAAACGTGCGAGTACGAACATAATTACAGGAGGGGAATTGGTGTCTATTTATAATTGTATGTTCTTTTTTTTTTTCAATATGCCGTATAAAGACGAAATAGAGAATTTATACAGAACTGTGATTAGAATTTCGGGTAAGGTAGATTTGTTTAATATCATGGAGCCTAACTTAATTATGCATGAACCCGCACAGGAACGATTTCTCTTTAAATAGTTGCTTTTGTATGGAAGTCAAAGAAACAACTATTGCGTACATACATATATAAAAGCCAGAAATTATATAGTCTTAAAAACGAAACTATTTAGACAAGCATCAAATTATTGCTATTTTGGCAATGCCCAAAATATAGTTTTAATAGAATTAGCACTAGAAATTAATCATCAAGTAAAATTAAAACGATCGTCAAAACTAAAAAAAAAAAATTATATATATCAAACACCCAAAAAAGATATCAGTTTCAAATTTTATTTAAATTTCCAATTTAATTCTCCAAATTATGTAATGAATATCCTAATTCAATTTAGACCTTTGACAACATTATACTTAAATTTAGTATTTCAAAATAATTTTCGCAAATCCGTGAGTGATACATCTGTTCTTGCAAATTTATTTGTCAAATGTCAAAGATTATATTCTTTTTATAATTCCCGCGAAACCGTTAATTAATTTACTATACCCACCTTGGGAGTAAACAATGCTCGAGGTTCAGAAGATTACTTCTCAGAAATAGTATGTATATATAGGTAATAGTAAAACGATTTTGTTTTAATAAACAATCCAAAAAAAAAAGATATGGTTGGCTGCCGGTAGACAATGGAATTTAGTCCGTCTTAAATAATAAATTGAAACGAGAGTTTCTCAGAACCGATTTCGAAAATATTTCTTTTTTGCAAAATGACGACGAAATAATATCAAAATTGAAAAATTCGTTACTTATACTTAATTACTAAAGACATTATGATCGGATTTAAAATTGTAAGATCCTAGAGACCATTGATCGGTCCTCTAGATATAATTGGTGCCGCTTTCGAAAACACAAGGAGCGCTCTTCATAAACAATTTAAAATCAAGTATAAGTCGATTTTATCATAAAATTGATTTTATGTTATTCATAAAGCATTCTTCCGGTGAAAGTTGACTTCAACTTTAAACCAGACTTTTGCCATCTTTAAGTATACTTTATCTTCAAATAAATTTCAAGTAAATTTCTTCATTTTTACAAAGGTGTTATATTAAATAAAATAAGAGGGCTGTTACAAAATTGAAGAAAATATGGAAATTGATATTAACGAAAAAATCGAAGATGATTTAGTTTTTATTAATGATGAAAACAATTTGCAACGTGAAAAAATATATAATTCTCTCGACAAGATGAGTTTACAGCTAATTTTTTACGTTTTTTGATCGGGTTGATATTGATGACGGATTTTTAGGTATTTTTTCAGGAAAACACCGATCGTTTTTGTTTTTAAGATAAATTTTTTATTTCATTTGCTCGACGTTGCGGGTCCAGTTGCGGCCCTTTTTCAGGAGCTCTACATAAATCAAATTGCACATAAGTCAGTTTTCTTGAGAAATTTTTTTGACATACCTTTTTGTCTGCGCGTATAAATGATTTTTTTTAAAAGTAGTAATAATAAATAACAATTACGCAGAATAGAAGAACTGATTCAATTAAAATAAAAATAAAATAAAATACATTGTTAATAAATTAAAATAGACTTCAAACAAAAAAACAACCGCTCACTTTTATATTGTCCTCGTATCATGTAAATTGTTTTTTGTTTGAAATCTATTTTAATTTATTAACAATGTATTTTATTTTATTTTTATTTTAATTGAATCAGTTCTTCTATTCTGTGTAATTGTTATTTATTATTACTACTTTTAAGAAAAATCATTTATACGCGCAGACAAAAAGGTATGTCAACAAAATTTCTCAAGAAAACTGACTTATGTGCAATTTTATTTATGTAGAGCCGCACCTGGACCCGAAACGTCGAGCAAATGAAATAAAAAATTTGAATTCAAAACAAAAACGATCGGTGTTTTCCTGAAAAAATACCTAAAAATCCGTCTCTCGACAAGATCCTTTCAAAATGGACGACACAACATTTTTCTCAGGATACAGATTTTGTAAGGAATCTGTTCTTTATATAATGATGATTCTTTGATGGTGCTTCTTACCTTAAATTTTTTTTTAAGAAACACACATAAAGAGCACTCAGGTAAGAAATTAGAATTTAGATATACAAATTTACTTTATTACAGTTCGTGTTTCTTTTAGTAGCATCGAATATTTTAGTAGGATAATCAAATATTGAAGTTGAACAGTGGCACTACTTTTACCACAATTCATAAAATTTTATGAAAGCGTTGAGGAAATAGCAGAGGCTCAAAATAATTTTTATTCTGTCGCTACCTTCCCAAATGTTATTGATGCAATCGAGGAGTTCTTCTGCATTAAAAACAAAATTAGAAAGAAAAAACATTGATCTACTCCCCCACAATATGGCGGCTATTTAGGCGGGGTTTTATGCACTCATTTGGCGTTTTCGTTTTTGCTTCTGTGTTATCTCCTGCCCTTTGAAGAAGCAAACATGTGTTCGAGTTAACGGTGCCAGTGTTGGAGTCATGACACATTTGACTCTTGGAACTAACTCTGTTAGCCCCTGCTCTGATAAGGGACAGCTGTAGACCTACGAATACAACGTAATTATTAACAATTGTCAAATGTAATTGAAAACGTCATTATGCAACTTTCATACATTTTTCAATGCAAATTTCTGGCAAACTATTTGTGGCAGAGTAACGATTTATTTCTTAAATCAAAGGTAATGAAGAAGTCTAGTAAATAACGTCGGCAAAAATTAAAAAAAAATGTTTTGGAACGGACATAGATATTAGCTCGGAAACTTGTAAAAAATGTTAAAAATTGAAGTTTTTTATATCAAATTCCTGTGAGTAGGTATTCTCATTTCTTTAAATTGCGACTATTTTAGAAAGATAAAACCAAGATCTAGCAAATAACGTCGAGTTTTTTTCATTTTTAGTGGCGCTTTTTATAATTATTTGACTCTAATAATACTTTTTTTTTCTCCCGATATTTCACCGACGAAAAATTCCAATATTTCATTGAAAGTTATTGCAATACAAAGCAAAATAACATATGCAGCAAAAAAAAATTTCAATTTATGTGAACTGCTAATTTTCATTTTTCGTCTTAAACTATATGATTTGGTCGGATGTTGGGTTTCTGTCTTTTGCGGCAGATGTCTCTAATGTGCTCCGTGGTCTAGGTCTAGGCTAATTTTATATATGAGTTTTCTCACTTTCAGAGCACAAACCTACGAATAGTAAATTTTATTACCTACAGGTTCGGTGGTATCTAAATTGAAACTATTGCTGAGTACTGACTCCTCTTAAAATGAATACAGATGTAAAATAATGCTTTTAATTTCTTAATTTATATATTTTATGTACAATATTTTTGGCAGACGATAACAGCAATTTACAGTTTGCTTTCTCGAATGTGAAAAGTTGACTGATATAACAGAATCTTCATTGGAGACCTCTCAACTTCAAGCGGCGTAAAAAGCCAATAATACACAGTCAGGTATAATTACACTGTATGATATTGAGGTTAGCAATTTGGAAATTAAAAATATTTTTACTTTCCTAGTGATATGGACAAATGATGCTATTTTTAAATTAATAGATGTCTGGGGCAAAAACAAACATAAATTTGGAGAAGCGTTAAGAAACGCTCAGGCTGTTTGGACAAAAATTGCCAACGACACTAGCACAAGCCAAGCTATATTTAATGGGAATATCTGTGCAGCGAAATGGAAAAGTTTAAAAGGGGACCTGGGAATAAGACTGAATTTATTATTTTTTCTAATAGTGAAAATATTTGTTTTTAAGAAGAAAAATCTGAATAAAAAACAAAACTTAAAGTAAATATAAATAGAGTTCAGTTTGTACGTATATAATTCATTAAATAATTCATAATGAAATTCCTTTTGGCTATTCTTCTGGTGTGGCTTTGGAATTTTCTTCATTATCCAACTGAATGTGAATGTCAATGTCACTGAAGTCCGTTTCATACTCAAATTGATCACCGTAATTAATACAAATATTATGTAAAATGTAACTGGATAATGCAATTAACCTTCGCTTTACCGATATCTACCCGAGTAGATATTTGGATTTACTTTTCTTTATAACTCAGCGAAATTTCATCAAATCTCAAAATACCTACGACCCAGTGACTAAATTTTCGGCTTATTTCAGAAAATAGAAAGAAAATCGAAAGAAAATCATTTTATTCGCACCGCTTCATAGTTTTTTTTTTTCAATTTCGTTGTTTTATGCACGGATTTCAAATTGTATCTATCCGGGTAGATACATAAAATTTATATGGAAATTTGTTTAGGTTGAAGTTTGTCGTCAGAATATTTGCAAGGAAAACATTAAAACATGTAAATACAACATTTATTTGTTTTAATGGATAATAAAATAATAAAAGTATGTACGAAAATAGAAAAAAAATAGAAAAATAATTAAAAATACTGAAAAATATTAGCATTGGGATAACGACTACATTGAGGATGAAGCCTTCATATTTAGTTTGTGTCAAGCTTAGAATATAGAGACAACAGGAAGTGTTGGGCATGAGCGTGAATTTTTTCAGGGTCCCGTGAAGTAGGTCAGCATTATATTGAAGAAAGAGACAAATGTATTTTCAGCTGTAAAACGAATTTTCCTAATTTCGAGTTTCCAGTAATTTGTGAAAATTTGTTAATAAGATTAAAAATTTAAAAATAAATAAATATTAAAATATTTTTCAGTTTATTTTTAATTACATATTATTTTAATAACTTTCCTACATTAGTGCTAAATATTCCATCGCCTTTTCTATAAGTCAACTTCGGAAAAAGGCGGATCCAGGATTCTGGTGAGGGGGGGCGCAACTATGGTTTAAAAATGGTATATGCTGAAAACTGAACAAAAGTTTGAAGACACTCGCCCCTACTCGGAAATGTTAAATGTACAAAATTTGTTTTTTAAATTGTATCTTCGTAAAATACAGGAATTAAAAATATATATTTATTTAAAATAGCAGTCACAGAACAAATGCAATACATACCTAGTACGGATATAACTTCGTCGTCAAGTTAAGAAAGTGTGACTTCTTCTGTTTTTTATATTACTAAGCCAAGCTCAGGAGATATCCTATGAACTGAGATGCAAATCTGCCATGCTGAAGGTGATAAAAAAGGAATTAGGGAACGTGAGGAGGGTGGCGAAGTTGCTGATGTATGTCACCCTTAAACTTTCGTAGATTGCATACCAGAAAAAAGAGAGAAGATTGGAGACTGTTCCACGTTCGCACGCGACCGAAAGTATTTTGAATTATAAAAGGATGTGCGCATCTTGCAGTGCGAGTATTGCATGGAGGAATCCGGGATCAGACTAGACATTTCATCAGAACATTGATCATGCATGTAGCAATATAGGAGCGAAAGGCAACCAACATTGCGGGTGCTCATGTAAGTCCATATGACAAGCTTTTGCCACATCGCCAATGAGCTTAAGGCTTTGGTTTTGACAAAATCCAACGAAGCTACGGCTCTGCGACCAGCCCCGGCCAACATATGGAAATTGTATTGCATTCTAGGTCTGATGTAGGACTTGTAGAGGAGCGCTAGAATCGATGGGCAGAAATATTTCTTACACATTTTCAGAAATCCAAGACAATTCGATGCTTCTTTGGCAACAAAGAAGTTGTGATATGTCCAGCATAACTGACTGGAATTATTCATGCCAAGAATGCATAAAAACGTTTTATCGTAAGTCAGTGCTCCATCAAAAGAAAATAGTGGAAAAATTATGATCTTATTTTAAAGAGATGATACAGCTTTGGAACTTGGATATATTGAATTCGATGCGATTCGGTTCGCTCCATGCGAATATTATTCAGGTGGTTATTCAGTGATCTTATCAGGCAATCTAGTTTTGCAGATGTGACATTTCCTATATAGTAAGGGAAATCAGATCATTAATAAAAATTGAGAAGAGAGATGGAGATGTAGCAGAGCCCTGAGGCACCTCGGCATTTATTGGCTGAGATTGAGATGTAACGCCATATAATATAATCCATATTAAGCGACCAGATGAAATACTTTACATTCATAATAGAAGAGGACGGAAGAGGCCAAGTGCATTAATTTTGGCTAAAAGGGCTGAACTCCAGACGCTATGATAGGCCTTTGAAATATCTAGGGCAACGATTTTGGACTCATCAAAATTGAGAAGACTAAGGCTTTGACGTTCCATAAGAAAAGTCAGAATAAGAAATGCCATACTGGCGATCGTTGTGGGCTTGATTAGTTTCTACATAGATATTTCATTAATATGGAGTTAATGATAGATTCAAAAACCTTTTAAAGAATCTAAGTTATTGTAATTGGTCGAAATGTCGAGGGATCACTACCCTCTCCTTTCTTGCCAATAGGCTAAACGTGAGATAGTTTCCAAGCAATTGGAAATTTTCCTGTCGAATAATACAAGTAGAATAGTTTTCGCAGAACTTTAGCCAAGAACGAGGCACAGATTTTATTTAACGGGGGCTTGAAACTATCAGGACCTGCAGCTATGGATTGATCTCCTTAAGGACCTTGAACATATCTCCCCTACGGATGTGTATTGGCTCTTGCACACATCTACAAGGAAGATGTAAAGTGGGTGGAAAAGGAGAATTTGAAGTGAATCGAACAATCAAAATTTTAGTTTTATTCATGGAGTCAACAATGAGTTCATTGTAAACTAGTGAAGGAATAGAGGAACTGCTGAAGTTGCTCCTGATGGTTTTGACCAGGGACCAGAAACTTTTTCTACCTTTGCGTTTTGCGAAGATTCTACCATTCTGGTCCAAAAGAAATTTTTTGGATACTGTTTCAGTTCTGGACATGGATGCAATTGGTAAGTGCGAAAAGCAGAGTATTTCTCTATTATTGCTTGGTTATACTCATCGTTAAACCAAAAGTGATTTTGGTGTTCTTAAGATCTGCTGTGTAAATACCAAAGGTATTCACGCATGCGCAAGACTTAGAATTGTACTAAATTCAAATGTGCATTCATCAACATTCCTTGAAGCAAAACAGACCTACCAATCAAATTCTCTAGGATACTCATTGAGACTTTCTGTAGATTTATTTACTTTGTAATTGTCGTTTGGGCTAAGTATTCTATAAAAGCTATGAGATTTTACGGAATAATAAAAAAAAAATAATCTCTTAATTTAAATATTAACAATCACTAAAACAATGCACAATGACTTGTTCGCCATTGTGTAGTTTCGCTGAATATCTCCAATTACGAGTTATAATTGCTATTTTTAAATATTTGTTTTGCCACGCACCGGCAATAATATTCTAAGAAGCCGTCTTTACATAGAAGGCTTATCGAAGACCCTTCGGCAGATAGTTTTCAATTAAAACAAACCTTCCATCACATTAACATGAATAAGGTCTGTCCGGCTTCAAACACCCCGAGCAAAGCAACGCTCATGTACAGGAATCCCCGCTTCCTGTTTTCTTTATAGGCTTAAAAAACAATGTGTTTTCAACGAACGAGTTGGTGCAACCCCGTAAGCCCAGATTTCTCAAAAAATGAGATAAAAACTTTACTCTTTCTACAGTCGACTTTAGGGTATGTCCATGAAAAGCGCCCAGGGTTTCGAGAAATATACTTTCAAAGAAGGGACGGATTAACAGTTAAGCATAACAGGTACGTGCTTGGGGCTTCCAGCCTATAAGGGGCACCGTCCTCACCAACTTCTATTAGTATCTTAAAATTATTGCAAATTAAATAATTTCTTGTGAATTCATTTTACGATTTCTGTATCATAAAATAAAAAATGTTACTAAAAAAAATAATGCAACTATAATGCAACAACCTATCTGCCTACATACCCAACTCCATTTGTTTCCATTTATAAATATTCTTTGCTCATAAGGTTCCACAAATTACAAATTTGTTGAAGGCAACAATGAAAATCTGTAATTTCCAGAGCTTGACAAAAAGTTAGCTAAAAATACACTGTAAAAAAAAATTTCTTTAAAGTGAGTGGCAACAATTTGTGCCACCAAGTTTAGGTAGTTTTTGATAAGATTAGGGAAAGCTCCAGCTTGGAAAAGTGGAATAGGTTTTTATCCCTAAAATTTAGGTTCTTCCAAATGTAGAATACTACTTAATTTATTGAATGTTCTATTCCTTTTATACGAGAAAGCTTAACATTTCGGGAATTTTATGTACTTTATAGCTTTTGTGTTGCCAAATACTTACATCCATTCAATATTCGATTGATTTGGGGAAACTAAACTGATTTTCTGTTTATATCAGGGAAAGTGACGGTAAATGCCCATTTTAGGCCCGACACCTCCAGACAAGAGATATGTCTTAAACGATGGATTATGATACTCTGAACATTTTTTATTAACAATGTTTATTTCAAACCAGCGAGGGAAAGCTGGAGGGAAGGGGTTCAAAGTTTAATCTAGTACATTTTTGAAAAGCTATTACAGAACTGAACTTCTTACGTCCTGAGAAGAAGTTTTAGTACCCATACTCCTATACCAGGAGGCTTAAATAGCTATTTATTGCCATCCCAATGCTCACTTTTTAAGTATTTCCCTCTTTTTTTATTCGAACTGAATTAGCAAATTTTCCGCAACTTAGATGGACTGTAACTCGGTAGGGTTATGTCCGATCGGAAAACAGGTTTCACTGTTTGCCTTAACGCATTACCGCCTAGAATTCGTAGAAGAACATTCTTCTCTGCATGCTTTTAGAGTGGTGATAGGAGCCCCCGGTGGGGAGGGGTGGAACCAGCTGCATGTTACATATTAAATTAAAGATCTCGTCGAGTACTATTGGATGGTGTACTTTCTACGGATTCAAAAAACTCTATCGGGACGATTTTGCCGCCGGAAAACCGATTTTCATGCACTTGAGTCACATTTACTGCAGCTATTACATTTCGAAAATATTTTTGCAGTTCTCTCTTCCATGGCCATTTTATTGCTCTGCTATGAACATTTTTCTCATAAGAAATCATTTTCCATGACGCACCGATTCAGCACAATCACGAGAAGTAAGACATTCACTTTTTCACCCAAGAAAGTTGCTCCTACATCCGATTGACAAACTTTCCCCCGCTAAATTGGACAAATATTGGTTAAGACAGATTTAATTCTCTGTCGTGTAAAGTGCATAGCGGATGCGGTAGACATACTTCGGAAGATAAATTTCGACGACCTGTGAAATTATGGAATTTGCAATGGAAGATGCACATAAGAATTTAGTCCACCCTATTATCTTCAAATAAAAGCACATCGCATTTTAACTTTGCATTATTTGTTACCATTTTAAATTAATGTGTTGGGGCTCCCGAAAAGTATTTTCCTGGGGCACCAGAATTCTTAATCGAACCCTGTTTTAAAGTTTCAAGTATGGTTCTACCTTTGATACTTGAAGAATTTTTTCAGGACCGTACGTTACTAATGAGGATTTTTATTTTCTGCGAGTAATTGTTACGGCAAAGTGTTGGAATCTCAGTCATATAGATGTGCTGAAATTTCAAAGATTTGAAAAGATTTTCATCACCATTGTGGATTTTTCCTTTAATTAACAAAATATTGTTTATATTTTGATTTATATTTCGAAGGAAACCACTAACTTATCTGTGTAATCTAAGATTTATTTTGATATATCGGTGGTTATCGTCTAAAGCTCCACCAAATTCTGATTATTCGTTTTTCATTTCCAAAGTCTTCGAAATGTCGTGACCCAATATTCAGTTGGTGGAATTGTGACATCACGACTCGAGCTAGCACTAAGTGTACTAGTAATTAAACGATTTGCAATAACTAAGCATTTTACTTCGCACAGTGAAATTCCTGGCGATTGCGAATTGTTTACTTGAAAACTGTCGCATCCCCACTGCTGTACATATGTAACTGGGCATTGAGTCATGGTTAAGTAATTCACTTCACATAGTCAAATACTCAGCTGGGCTCACTGTCTTTACATGCAGTATTGGGGGTTCCAGCTGTCGGCAGTTATTGACGTAATACTTTGTAATTATGATTGGAAGATATTGCGCTGGTCATGGGGTCGAAGTTGCTTCCGCCTAGTTGAATGGAGGTGAGCACGCTCGATTCGGTAGATCGGGTTGCTCAGTTATAAGTTAGAAAAAATAAATAAAAATTGATTTTACAATTTATTTGTGCGCTTTCATCGTTATTGGTTAATGCCAGCTGAAAGCAAATCGTGGCTTAGTAGGCTAGTGACAAATTGATACATGCAGGAAGTAAAATCATCCGTCTCGTTATCTCAGTGGTAAGAGCAGTCGCCCGGCAAGCGGAAGGTCCCGGTTTCAAACCCCGGACGAGGCGGTTGTTTTTTCTTCTTGTATTTATTAATTTGATTTAGAATCGTTAAAAATAAAAGTTCTTAAAAATTCTTCTTTATCCATCATTGACTGATTCTAACAAGTGTAGGTTCGATTCCCGTCCGGGAAAAAATAAATAATTTAAGTAAATAAATAAAATTTTAATATTTGAAATACGCCATTATTTTACTGGGGACACGACAGAAAATTGAGCATTTGTGATGAAATTTTGCCAATATAGAGTTTTCATCCTAGAATCATTATTTCATCATATATCGGGGACAGTAATTAATGGTTAGTTTGTGAACCAGTTTTCCAATTAACTTTTTTTTTTACTATTATTATTATTCTTGCACTGACGAAACTTTTTCGCCATATTTTATAACAACGAGATGATAGTTCGGACTATTCCTTTAAGCATTCCCAAAGCACTATCGAGTTGATATATTTCCTCCCATAGGTAGATTTCGATAATTCCAAACTTTCGAGGATTGTGGTGACTACCATTTCACCATAATGACTGGTAGCACAATTATTTATGTAAGGACTGTTCCATAAAGTACTGCAAAGTTCTTAATAAGTCATAAAATCCCATTTTGCTACCGGAATCCTCGAAACTAAAACCAGGCTAGTAATTGAGCTACCTACTTTCAATATAAAAAGCATTCATTAGCTTTCTTTGGCAACTATTCAAATTGAGTTCGAAGGATGAAGACGTGCTCCATACAATTTTGCGCAAGTATTTGGAAAATAAAGAAAAATCATTTTCTAAGATTCCAAGAGATTCCAAGAGGTGTTAAAACAACTCGTTGGACAGTTAGTAGAACAATTTAAACATTCTTAGGAACGGAAACAATTTCGGGAAAACCAAAATGTGGTAGACTGAAAGAGAGAATAGATAAAACTGTGGAGAAAAAGTTGTCTGTACGAGGTGTAGCAAAAAAAAATTAATATTTCAAAATCTAATGTTGACAGAATTAGGAAAAGGACATAATATAAAAACTTGAAGGAAAGAAAAATGTGCAAAACGGACAGAGAAACAGGAAAGTACTGCAAAAGCACGAAGAACGAAACAATACGCGACGTTGTGCGAAGAAAATGTTGCCTATTTAAGTTTAGACGACGAATCGTACTTCAAGAACAATTTTTCTTCCTCAACCGGACCTCAATAATAAATAACGAAAAACAAAAAAAGAGGCGCCTGATGCTGAAAAATACGTATTCGTAGAAAGATTTTTATTTGGCAAGGCATCTGTCAATGTGAGATTTTCGCACTTCCTTTCACCCTTCAAAATATTTCTGTCCATACAGTAAAATTCCGTGATGCTTTCTTATTCCGAACTGAGCGAATGTGGAATACTCTACCATCTTCTATTTTTCTCGGGTTGGCAATCTTCTAAAGATTAAGAGTGACATACATCAGCACCTCCAGACTTTCCTCATCCTTTCATATCTCCATCCTGCCATGCTGTGCTTTGCATCATCTTAAGGGATCCCCTCAGCTTGGGTTAATAATATGAAAACAAAAAACAGAAACAAGCTTTTGTTTTCTGAAGGATGCATAAATACAGATATTCCTATCAATGATCTATCAATGATTACATAAAAAAAGGTTTTCTGCCTTTTATTCAATAACACAAAGATTTAGCTACACACAAATTGACCAAGCCAACAAATGTCCTACAGCTTCGTCCAATTGAACGTCATTGGTCTCTTTTAAAAAATGTTCTACGAAAGGTTAGGTTGGTAAAAATATGGACAGAAAGAAGCCGACGGCAGTACTGTACACAATTAATTGTTTCGATAAAACAAAAGTTGCGAGTATTTATCAGAAAATGGTAGAAAATACTATAAAAGTACACTAACTTAATTTTGTGCATTTAAATAAGTAAAAATAAAATAAAATTTTAAAATAATATTTTAGATTTTGTCTGTTATTAAAATATGAAAACCATGCAGCACTCTCTGGGACAGTCCTCCCTTAAACTATTCCGGATATTCTGTCGTATTTTTATTGTTTTTTTTTCAAGCTTTGTAATAACTATTTTTAGTAAAAATATCACAGGCATATTCAGTTTGTTGACCGATGGCAGTTAAGACGCTGTATAAAAGAAAGTGAATCCTCGTTTCCTCCACGACTCAACGCCAGAAATTATAAGTCCCTAAATTTGTCTCCCGACATCATACTAATTATTCTCTTCCATCGTCTGTTTTATTTTCTTCCTCAACCCATCGAAGTAATAGTTTCTTACAAACAGCCTTCAAAACTCCCACAATTAGCAAATAGCTCACAATCAGATCGCGCAGGTGCAAAGCGTCGATACTAATCCTTATTCCGCAAAGCCTTCTCAACAGTTGCTTAGCAAGAACGAATCTATGATTAATTTTATAAGTGCTTTCCATTTAAGACCCAACAGGAATCTTTGTAGGTGGCCATAATTTAGTCACTATTAATTTATATTTAAATAAACACCCGTTCCTTTCAAATAGTCGTTTGTTGATTAACAATAAAATCTTGATTTTATCAAACAAGCCACTAATGTGCCTGTCTTCATAAAATCACTATCAAAATTGCTCACCCCGCCAAGATCCTACCACACCAGTGGGCTGCTTATGTAAAGAAGGTAATACGTTTTACATTTCTAGTAGGCAGGTTTCATGAACCCTCAACCGCCCTTCTTTTGTTACAATATGTTCATCTGTCAAAATATAGATATCTTGAGAACCTTACAATTTCTAAGCTGATTCACTCGTTTCACTTATTATATCTTTTCGCTTACATAAAGATTTAGAGGTATTTTTGTTTTTTAAGTAAAGTCCGTTAACAGAATCACTTCTCATTTCCCGAGGAGCTTTATGTTGCGACTAAATGACAATTGTCGAAAACATAATACTTCCCAATAACTTTTACGGGAATTTATTGCCGTTGATGCCATCTCTAACTACATTAATGACCCTAATAGGTTCAGCTACAACTTCTTTTCTGAATTAGAAAACTAGAATTAGTTTTTTATATATGTATATTTGTGCCATGAAATTTCGTCGTATTAGGATTTGAAGATGATGTCTCTTAAATGGTGACCTCCAGAGTTGATGCACATTTCAGCCCTATTTATGACATTTTCCATAACTTGCCGTAACACTTCCTGTGATATGTTCCTTATTTCTTGATGAATATTTTCTTTTAGGGCTGCGAAATTCTGTGGCTTGTTCACATACACCAGTGATTTCAAATAACCCCAAAGAAAGAAGTCTGGACAGGTGGGATCGGGTGATCTTGCAGACCAAGGCAAATCGCCAAAACGAGAGATAATATAACATCCCTCACTAAGATGTGCTCCAGCCCTAATTCATCCCAACTGGGTATCAAGAACTGACGTAACATGGTTCTGTAGCGATCGCTAGGGACAATAATAGCATTGCCTGCAGCATCTTCCGAAAAATAGGGTCCGATCACTCTTTCAGCACAGGCGCCACACTAGAAGCGAGTATTCTACTTATTCACATGTCCCGAGAGATGGAAATGCGCTTCGTTACTCATAACCAATTTTGAAGAAAAATATCATCCTCTCCAAGGTTGAGGTTTATGACGCGCTGACTCTACTCTAGACGAGCTCGGTGCAAGCAGCAGCTGATGAGTCATCTGAGTTTTATACTGAAACATCTTCAAGTCTTTGACCAAAATACGATGCACAGTCCGCATGGAAATGCCCAACTGCGTGCCACTTCGCCTCGTTGATGTTTCTGGACACTCTTCCACATCTTCGCGCACAGCATCGATATTTTCGGCTGAACGGCCTGTTCTTGGTCTGCCAGACTTAAGCCCTAGATACAATGAGCGCCGCGCGTTTTTTTTGCGGCGCCGCTTTGTGGCGTTTATGATACAATGAAAGCCGCGCGTTTTTTTACACTTGACAGTTCGAACTATCTAAGGTTTGTTGATTATTTCTGTGAAATTGTGAAAATTATTTAAAAATGAATAAAAAAAATTAAGTACGATAATTAAAGCAAGTATTTTTGCCTTAAAGGTTTACTAAAAAGCTATTACCAAAGAAGTGAAATTTTTTATTACAAACTTTTCAGTAATTTCATTCGTTCTCTTAAAATGAAATGAGGAACAAACGTAGAAAAAAACAACGCGCCGCAAAGTTTAACGGTTGATCAAACTTTTCGGCGCCCCAAAGTGGCGCGGCTTACATTGGCTCTACCTATATATGAAAACCATTGATTCAAGCTCATTTTCCGGCGCGTAAAAAACGCGCGGCGCTCATTGTATCTAGGGCTTTAGGTCTAACCAATGTTGCATCAGTTGCTTCGAGGCGTGTGGCGAAGCATCGCATTGTGCGTATAACGGTGCATGTTTATTTTTAGTAATTTTACATTTGTTTACTGCACAGTTCAATATCAGAATGACAGGAGATGTCATATAAAAAAATATAAGTAATTTCTATAGTGCCAGTACTTTTGCGCGACCCAGTACTAGATAATCAATTTCGGCATAGATTTCCTTGTACATGAAATGTAATAAATATTCAAATTAAAATCTAATAGTCAACAAAATTCAGCTACACTGTAAAAAAAAGTAGGACAATTCCCTAAATTTTAGACAATTTTTTTTTCATAAAAATATATATCATTTTCTCTGATATAAAGGGAAAATCAGTTGAATTGCCCCAAATCAATCGAACATTCAATGAATTATAAAAACCTATTCCACTTTTTCCAAGCTGGAGCTTTCCCTAATCTTATCAAAAACTACCTAAACTTGGTGGCACAAATTGTTGCCACTCATTTTAGGGAGTATTAGGCTTGCCCAAATTAAATTTATATTCAGTTCATATTCATCATACACAGGACGTCCCGAGTTTATGAATTATTTCTTCGTCCGTTACAATATGTCCCATTTGCGGGCACTCCCCGTGATTTCGTGTAGAAATTATATTTAGTTAGTACTCATGGTTCTCATTAATTTATATGGCCAGTACTCATGATATATTTCAACTTACATTTGAAACTGACAAAGTTCAAAGGGAATGGCTACGAGAACCCATTGTTTAGAAATGTAGGTCTTTTAAACAACATCTAGACTGGATAAAATTTCTAAAGAAACTATACAGATCTTACAGTAATTATTATATAGAAACGTGCTGCTTCTGAAAGCACATTTCTTAGTATTATATGTATGTGGAGAAAAATTAAACTGAAATATTTAATGACCTCTTGACAGAAGTCTTTTGATGATAAATTGAAAGTATCTGATGATAAATATTTCCTTTCGAAAAGAGAAAACATTCGATAGGCTATAAAACTGTTCAAACCCTACAAGACTACACTAAGTGAAGGCATCTATTGAATCCTAGAGCCGATGGTGCTAGCAGACGAATTTCAAGGCTATGAAGCTTTAATGTATGCTATGCACATAACGCAAGGTTAGGTTGTCAGTATCAGAAGGAAGTCTGAGGAAAAGAGCATTTTAAATTATTTTTAATTGATTAGAATGTAGGTTGTGCATCAATTCCATAAAAACAATAACCGTTCCATTCACAATAAAAATGCAAATTTAACCTAAAAGGGTCCAATTTGCATGATATGAACATACAACTTTTCAAAGAAGTGTAAGCTACATAAAGTCCTCTGATTCTATCTAACTATATTTCAAGTAGAATTTCATTCCATAGAAGCATGCACCAGAATATATCTTGAAAGGAAATACAAACAAGACGGACGTACATATGTATAAACTTGTACATGCATATCTCCGAAAACAAAGCCTCTTTGAAACCACTGAATAGAAAATATTTTCAGGACAAAGTTTGTTTGGTACTATAGGAAAATTCTGGGTAAGATCAAAAGCCCACAAAGCAATGGTTGGGTGGGTTCCGACAATTAGAAGTATCAAAGTAAGACGTTAAGAGACTGAGTGGTAAAATGTCCAGATACTTTCAAGACAGGATCAACGTAGAAATAAAGTTTGGCTTTGGATCAACCATGAAAATTCACTATTGCACCACAAATTTTGTACTTTGAGCAATTGTTTGCAACTAATTAATGCCAAAAATATGTCGAATCTATAAAATTGATTTAAGTATTTAAATAAAATCAAAGTTTTTACAAAACTTCTCATTGCAATGGTTTGAATCATTACGATTTTTTGAAAGTACATTGTGTGACACGAGACCAACAATTTTCCGACGTAAAAACTTAACTCCAAGGATCCGAGTACTTTGAATTTACAAAATTATCAAAATTATGTAATGAATAGCCACAAATGATTTGTTAAAATGAGAAAAACGAGGAGATGGTCGATTTTTTGGAAGAACGTTCACATTTCCACCGCTGTCTCTTTGTTACACATTAGACTTACAAAAAAAAATGTTTATACAAAAAATGTAAGCAATTTGATCTTCCTCAAAGGGAATTGCCCATATTAGGCCCGACACCTCCAGATATGAGAAATATTTTAAACGATGTATTATGATAGTCTGAACATATTTTATTAACAATATTTATTCCAATTAATCGAGGGGAAGCCTTCGGGGATGTCAAAGTTTTATCTAGTACATTTGGGGAAATCTAGTACAGAATAGACTTTATTAGGAACTGAGAAGAAGTTTGAGTACCCATACTCCTATACTTGGTAGCTTAAATAGCTATTTACAGCCATCCCCGTATTCACTTTTTAAGTATTTCCCTCTTTTTTATTCACACTGAGTTAGTAGATTTTTCGAGCCTGAGATGGATTTGTTGGCTGTTGTAATTATTTCTGATCCCCAAAGCTTTCCCGCGCTTAATTGAAATAAACGTTGTTAATAAAATATGTTCAGGGTATTATAATGCATCGTTTAAGACATCTGTCATGTCTGGAGGTGTCAGACCTACCGCTGTATGAAAAATGGGCATTCCCCTTTCTGTGAAACATTTTGGTCGTAGAATCGACCATTGAAGAATTATGTTGGAAAAAAATTATTTTTGTACCTTTAGTCTAAGTTGGCGAACCTCGCTGACTCCTTCCAAGGTAGAATACTTGGATTTTTCATCGGGGCCTAGAACTAAACGACATAATATCAAAATCATTTCTACTACACCTTATGTACGGCAAAGGCCTTTTTGACTGGACTGTAAGCAAGGGCGCAATATTGATTTCACATATCGGGTGGCCCAAAAGTACTGGCACTATAGATATTACTTATATTTTTTTTATATGGCATCTCCTGTCATTCTGATATGGAATAATCATGTCAATGTTTGTACGGAATAATTCATCAGTGATAAAAACACAACGTACGTTTCGTCGACGATTTCCCCGCACCGGTTGTTCGCACAATGCGACGCTTAGCCACACGCCTCGAAGCAACTGGCGCAACATTGGATAGATTTAAGTCAGGCATTCCAAGAACAGGCCGTTCAGCCGAAAATATCTATGCTGTGCGCGAACATGTCTGTGAGTGTCCAGAAACATCAACGAGGTGACGTGGCACGCAATTGGGCATTTCCAGGCGTATTTTAGTCAAAGACTTGAAGATGTTTCCATATAAAACTCAGAGTACAGCCAGCGCGTCATGAAACTCAACCTTGAAGAGGAGGATTTTTTTTTTTCAGAATTGGTTATGAGTGACGAAGCGCATTACACCCACTAAAAGTTACTTTATAGTGTGGCGTCTATTTTTTCGAAGATGCTGCAGGCATTGCGATAACTGTCACTGGAGAGCGCTAAAGAACCATGTTACGTGAGTTCTTGATCCCCAGTTTGGATAAATTGGGGCTGGAGCTCATCTGATTCCAACAAGACGGCGCCACAGCACATAGAGCGCGCGAAACTGTGGACTTAGTAGGGACGCTTTTCCAGGCCGTGTTATCTCTGATTTTGGCAAGATCACCCGATCTCACCTGTCCAGACTTCTTTCGTTGGGGTTACTTGAAATCATTCTTGTATGTGAACATGAGCAAGCCACAGATTCTCCCAGCCCTAAAAGAAAACATTCATCAAGAAATAAGGAACATATCGCAGGAACTGTTATGGCAAGTTATGAAGAATGTCATAAATAGGGATGAAATGTGCATTAACTCTAGAGGTCACCATTTAAGAGACATCATTTTCAAATCCTAATGCTACGAAATTTCATGGCACAAATATACATATATAAAAACTAGTTTGTCAGAATTTAAGTCAAGTCAAGTATGCGACCCCATCACCAGCAACAATCTTGAATTAGGAGCGCCTATAAATATCAACGGCTTGCAGTCTCTGTATTTTATTCCCAAGTGAAAGTACGTTGAAACTTTCGTTTGGAAAGAATTCTGGATTAGGCCGATTTAAGCTGCTTTTTTCAGAGAGCTTTTTTAATTCTATGTGAACTGATATCATATTTTTCTCCCAAGCCTTGTTCTAATTGGAGAGTTTTTAAAACGAATTTATCTACAAATTCCTACACGTGTGGATCAGTAGAGCCAAGCTTCTATTTACGATCAGTGTTACATATCACACAATCGACGGGAAGGGTATTAAGACCTTTTCTGCAGACTAGCACCGATCGAGGGTCGGATATTAATACCTTTTATGCAGGGCGTACCTTAAGTGTTAGGAACGTACCTAGCAATGTTTTTTTCATTAATGAATATTTTGTTTTGTACACCTCTTTGTAAGAATTCTTCAGGTTGGTTCAGGGCCGTAGCTAGGGGAGGGCATAGAGGGCCAATGCCCTACCTTAAAATGGCAATGCCCTACCTTAAAAATTACCAACTTATTCGGTATTCTGCGGCGCTCTCATAAAAGTCACCGCGGTGAATCTGTATGATAGGCAAGATTGACCAGTCAGCTACTAATCGGCTATGTTTGAGTTGCTTACCTCCAACCTCTTCGTCAGGACATTTGGCTGTTACAAGAGTCGTATATGAAAATTATTCTGTGATTTTGAAGACTCCAGATAAAATGAAAAATGGAAAATTCAATGGTGATGATATTGCAAAAAGTGTTGACATCAAAGGCGTTATGTTAAACATGGAAGTTCGTTTGGCAAAGATAGTAGCAAAAAGAATATTATGTGTTCTGCAACCGGCTGATGTGGCTTTACAGGGTCGAAGCACTGGATTGAAGGATGCCATATCGATAATAAAATGTGTATAGGAAGAAATTGAGGTCAGAAGAGATGTATGGGGCAATTTTGGAAGATGCTGAGAATACCATATTGTAGAAAAGAATCTCAAAATAGTTCCCAGAAGAGAAGAGACAAGTAAAGGCAAGACATCTGGAGGATTAGTGCTGTATTGTCCGTCACTTTCTCGTCAAAACACAGCAAGCATAGTTAAACTCAGCCATTTAAAGCGGA
This sequence comes from Dioctria rufipes, assembly GCA_963924295.1. Taxonomy (NCBI): domain Eukaryota; kingdom Metazoa; phylum Arthropoda; class Insecta; order Diptera; family Asilidae; genus Dioctria; species Dioctria rufipes. Next base: position 267,550,956 of record OZ002741.1, on the reverse strand, counting down.
ATATTATGAAACTGTAGACATAATAACAGTTGAGATAAAAAGAAGGTTTGAAGACAATGATGATCTACATGCTACTGCGTCTTTCAAATTGAGTTTTCAAAAGTCACGCCTGTGTAACACACTTCAAACATCGAACGCACCCATATTACATGTCATTTTGACAACTGAAGGTTTGCCATTTATAAAAATGGAGTCGTATACATTACAACAACGTATGGAGATTATGGAATTATTTTAAGAAAATGGTCGTCCTGTGAGAAATGTATTTCGCAAATTACGCGAAGTTTATGGTCGACGCAATCGTCCAACTGAGCAACAAATTTGTATTGTGCGTAAATTTCAAGAAACTGGTGCAGTGCAAGATCGAGAAAGACGTCAGTATGCTTGTTCAGAAGAAAATATTGGTGCTGTGAGTGATAGTGTTGCAGCTGACCCCAACACGTTAAATTCCCGACGTTCACAACAATTGGGACTTTCTCAGTCAATTGTATCGCGTATGATCCACAAAGATTTAGCTTTGAAGGCCCACAAAGTTCAATTGACACAAGACTTGCTGCCACAAGATCATTCCATACGTCGGGACTTTACCAATTGGATACTGGAACAAAACGACGATTTTTAAAAAAAATCATCTTTTTGGACGAAGCACATTTCGAGGTCGATGGCTACATTAATAAACAAAACTGCCGTACTTGGGGAGAGGAAAACCCTCGCGTGATTCAAGAGAGACGAACGCATCCACAAAGAGTCACTGTTTGGTGTGCATTGTGGTCTGGTGGTGTGATTGGTCCGTACTTTTTCGAAAATGATGCTGGAAGAGCCATAACCGTTAACGATACCAGATATGGCGACATGATCATATCTTTTTTATGGCCAAAACTTGAAAGTATTAATACTCAAGACATGTAGTTTCAACAAAATGGGGCTGCGTGTCATACAGCCAGAGAAACTTTGCAATTACTGCCTACAAAGTTTCCAGACTGTGTTATTTCCAGATTCGGTGACGTGAATTGACCTTCAAGATCCTGTGATTTGACATCGTTAGACTTCTTTCTCTGAGGCCATGTGGAAGTACAGGTCTACACGGATAATCGTCGTAGCGTAGAAGTATCGAAAGCAGAAATTCTTCCAGTTATTGGTGAGATGCAGCCGTAACTATACCAGAATGTGATTGAAAATTTTGATAAAAGAATCAGATACTGTAGAGATGCAAGAGGTGGTCACATGGGAGATATCATTTTTAGAGTATAAAAGGCAAATATTGTACTTCAAAACTAAATAAAAACTTTTTCAGTTGCAATTCAAATTCCATGTCTTTTAATTATTTAATTTTGAAAACTCAATTTGAAAGACCCGTTAGATTCAATTTTGTGTCTTGATGATTTGGACAAAGTTTAAGTCTGTTCAACATTTAAATATATCATTAATGTGAGGAAATTAATGAGAACAATACAAATCTGTAATTGCAATTATTTTTCAGGTAATAAAATTCCTTCCAAAGAGGAGACTGTTATTGTGAAAAGGTACTTGATTGAGATCAGACTAAAAGCATATTACAAGCTCTATACAGACAAAGGGAATCCTTCAGAGATACGTATGAATTAATTGTATCAGTCGCAACAATCGGATGTAGTACTGCTGCGTGCGAATCTACCTTTTCGACACTAATTGCTATCAATAAGCCTCAAAAAATGTCAATTGTTCATAAGATAATGGCAGGTTTGCTATTTTTTGCATTTGAAGGGAAAAGAACAGACAAAAAAGATATTGACGAAGTGCTAAGAAAATTCCACAATATGGTAAATCGAAGACTGCAATTATATTGAATATTTTTACCATGTTGTGTTTTTTGTTTGGTCCATTTATTTCTTTTTATTGTAGGTACCTGTTTTAGTTCATGTATAAAAAAATGTAATAAAATGAGGGTTCTAGAAGCTTCGTTTTTCAAAAAAATATCCCTTCACCTGAGCAGATGTATCCCAAACGCACCGAAAATTTGCGCCCTACATCAAATTTCTAATGCCCTACCTTTAATTTGGTTCTAGCTACGGGCCTGGGTTGGTTTGGCAAACCGTAGATGTTTTTTTGCTCTTGGTCCTAAGAAAACAATCCAGACGCATATATGTTTTCCCGTCCAATAAAATTGGTTTTTAAAAGAGAAAAGAACCCAGATGTTTTATTTCTTTATTAAAAAATTGTTCGAGGTCTTTATCTTTAAGGTGTTGTCTTTTTGTTTTAGACGAGGCAGATTTGATCTACAAGAATTTTGAACAGTCCCCTGTTTTTTTGCAATATTTCTAACAAATTTTTAAGGTCTTCTCAATTATTTTATTTAAAATGGATTTTGAAAACTACGAGAGTGATAATGACATATTCAGGGATAATTTATCCGCACTTTTGGATGAATATGATTTGTCATAAATTGATGGTGAAAGTATTTATATATAGAGTTTGGAAACCCCAGACGATAAATTTTTCATATTTTTATGGTTCAATGTACTATAACTAATACAGGAGGAAATACTTTGTGAGTTTTATTTCTTTCTAACTGTTTCAAATTTTTAGCTTTTTGTGCAAAAAAAATTACAACCCGTGCATACAAAAACTATTTTGCTTTTTAGATAGTTGTGAAATATTGTTAGAGATCTATTTTTCAAATTTTATTAAAATCGTTAAGTGGGTTTAAAAGCTATTTTCAATTTGCGAAATCTATCTAAAAATTCAAAAATAACTCACTCACCTTCTTTTGCCACTTAACTCTCTACTTGGAATTCTGTAACTCGTGGAATTTGAATTGAGATTTACCGAACTCTCTATTATATTCGGCTAAACTCTTGGCTGTGTTAGTTGTGGAGATGAAAGAAGAATATTTCCCAACTGACAGTATTGTCTGATTTTATTGTCCTTTGTGAAGGTACCTAGGTAACTAGGATTTTCAAATTAAATTATGGGCTCACCAAATATCTTGGTTATGTTTATAAAAACAAATTATAGAAATCCTTGCAATAATTACAGAGAAATAAGGAATTTGTTGTGGCAAGATACCCGCTAAAAATTTTAAATCATGCGAAAATGATCAATTTGGTCGTTTTCCAGTACAGAAGAGATGCTATAAAAATTTTAAACATGCATGTTAAAGCTTAACGAAAATTCTCATCTCCCAAACTCTCCGAGTTACAGAGTCCGGCCCCTACGATGGGATGTGTATGCTAAAAACAACCCACTAATGAAAGGGTTAAATAATGAAATCATTTTTTACTTCACGATATCTCTTTCTGCTTTTCTTAAATTTTTCAGTTAGTGAAATACTGTTCATTCCCCTCAAACGCATTACGGATCAACATTTTTTTTTTTTTTCAATTTTGTACTCTTTTCTTTCCCGTTTTTCTTAATTTTAATATATTCCGTTGTTTTAGGTGCAAATTCAAATGATGTATGTAGTTCCTGTTATACCAAATAAAATTAGTAAATACCTAATAATAAAAAATAATAATAAGTCTCTGTTTTAGGTACTCGATTCACTCTCACGACACGACTGCTTTTTTTTAGTACAGCCCGTCCCTTTAACTCGTACACGAATCACTCTGTCTGTATATTTATTTATATATTTCTTTTTTACTATTTTCGACACTCTCGTAGACCCACTTTTCCTCATCACAGCGCATTGAATAAACAACTAATAAGTAAACGGCATATCGGGTGAAAACCTAAGCCACTGCGTGAAATGCATTAGTTTCGTCATGGCAGTAGTGAAGTCGTGAAATTATGAAGGGGGGCATTTTTTATAATCCAAATTGCTATGTAAAATAAACAAATTTTTGGCGCCCCCTTATCTTCAGATAATATTCCTTGGCGTTGCCAATGATAATTTAAGTGAGCTGTTAGCAGAATTATCAAATAAGTGACCAGCCCTCTTGTCATTTCTCCCCCCGCTCCAAGGGTTTGACTGTCATTGAATTGCTTACACACGTACACTGTATTCCCACGAAACCCCGCTTCCTTATTAGTTATTTATTCAATGTCACATTGAGCTGAAATTTGGCACACAGGTTCTTGTTGCGTGACAATTGAATCTTTCAAAATTTGAACCGGAAATTTCCGTAGAAAACCCGGAAAATCGGGAAAAATCTTTTAAAATTTGGTCCAAATTTGATTAGTGATAAATCCGTTTCAAGAAAAATGCAGAGTTTTCCGAATTTCCGAAAAAAATTTCCGGAATTTTCCGACTTTTCCGGAAAATTTTCCGATAAAAAAGTTTTCTAAATTATGCAGGATCAAGTTCCCTATCAACTGGCATTATTACTTTCTCTCCGACAATGGTGAAAACTTGCAGAAAAAATCGAGGAAAACTCATGTAAAACGCTTTTCCGGAGTTTTTCCGACCAAGGAAGCGTTTGAGCATTTTGCAACCTAAGACAAAGTTGTAGAGCGAAATGAGTTGCATAAAGTTGCTTTTGTGGAAAACTCCATGGAAAACCCGGAAAAGCGCGAAAGTCATCGGAAAAATTTTCATCGATATGATTAGTGATAAATCTGTTTCAGGAAAAATGCAGAAATTTCCAATTTTTCTGGAAAATTTTCCGAAAATTTCCGGAATTTTCCGACTTTTCCGGAAAATTTTCCTACAAAAAAGTATTATAAGCTATGCGAAATAATTTTTTTTCCGTCCTACTGGCACCAAGACTTTCTCTTCAACAATCATGAAAACTTGCATGAAAAATCGAGGAAAATTCATGTAAATTTTTAAAAAAAATTTCATAGTAATAGGAAAAGTCTGTGGAAAACATGAAAAATCGGAAAAATTCATGTTATATGGGATCAAGTTGGAATACAGCTAAAAAGCGCAGTTTAAAACACAATTTTAATTTCAGAAAACCGTTGCAGTACTTCAACGATTTGATACTCGAATAAATTTTTTGAAAAACTGGTAAATCAGTGTCTTTTCAGCCGTCATAAAATTGTTTTAAAATATCTCCATGCAGCACGTAATAACAGTTTAGTTAAAGTGAAAAAGGCAGAAAATAAAATAAGTAAAAAACGAGTTTTCAAACAAAACTGGTGCCAAGCCTCATGAAAAAGTAGAAAATAAACTTTTCTTCACACACAGAGGTGGACTCAGATTTTATTTGCTGACAATCACCGATATATTTCAGTATGATCAATCAGAGGTAATAAGTGATTTGATTCATGAAGAGAAAGAATATTCAAGAGAAATGTCCCAATCAAAAAATCTGATTCCACCTCTGTGTGTGAAGAAAAGTTTATTTTCTACTTTTTCATGCGGTTTGGCCTCATTTTGTTTGAAAACTCGTTTTTTACTTATTTTATTATGTTTCTTTTGATTGCTATTATAATATTATGTGCACGTGTTCGCTTTGCGACTACAATGTGCTTATGGATTTCAGTACGTGAGCTCTATTAAATTCCTTTTAAATAAATAATAAATGAAATAGCCACTTTTTTACCATCTTGGAAATAAGGAATAAAGAATTTCAATAAATCCCCTGCAGAGTCTCTTTGAGTAAATATTTAAGTACCTGAGGCGTACTTTTATTTGCGATTTTGAAAAGTTAAGATATTGCTTCAGGCAAATTAAAGATGATAAAATAAAGAATTGTTTCCCATCCTTGCGTACTAATTCCTATAGAAAATTTCCCATAAATATAATTTGGGTTTGCCTGTTTGTTTGTTAGTTTTGTCAAAAGAATGTGAGAGCACATTTTTTATCAAAAAAGAAATAAATACGTATGATTTTAGGAAAATTTGATGACACAGTGTCAGTGCGATTTATTTCAGTGTAGAATTTATCGATTTATAAGATAAATTTTACGTTACACCACCGCTTTCAAGAAAATCAGTTTTCTTTAAATAAACATAAAACTACACCCAGAAAAATGTTTGTGGTCGTTCATAATAATTCCTCTTATTATTTTTAACTATTTTACTGATATTCTTAAAACTATTTAAAAATAATCACAATATAGTCACGATTGACTAAATTTTTAATACAATTGTTACTTTTGAAAACACATTAATTAACTAGATTATATTTAGGTTTAAGTAATTTTAAGCACTTTATTATTATTTTGTAGCAATTTGAAGAAATGATTATAAAGTATTATTTTCTACTCGGAAATGACTATTTTTATAGCTCAATATGGAACTAAGACAGTTCATCGAAAGAGCAGTCTCAGTGAGCCAACTGAGAATATTTGACTTGTCTCACTGAGAATATGCTTGCCGAAAGCGCCTATAGTCACTGTTTACCAGAAAATATTCACGAATGATTATTTTCTGGTTGCGTTTAACTAGAATACAAATACTCCAACACGTTCCGTGGTGTAGTCTTCAATGAACGTATTCCAGTGTTTGTATTCTAATTAAATGCAACCAGAAAATAGTCATTCGTGATTATTTTCTGGCAAACGGTGTATGTTGATTAGTCCATTGTTTTTTGTTTTTTTTTTTTTACTACATTCAATTTACAGATGACTACTTTTATGGTAACTTCAGAATAGGTTAAAGTCGTATGTGACTACATCATAGTTACCAATGACCAATAAGTCATTATAATGAGAACGTCTCATTTTGTATTCTTGTGCCTAACTGAAAGGTTGATTGAGAAGCAATAACTCTGTTATTTGGGTTTTGTGCAAAATCACTTTATAGTGAAGAGCATTAAAATGGACAGCCCTACAATAAGTGGAAGTGCAATGTTTGTTAATTTATATGAGGAAGATAGTGTTTGTGTTAAATCAGATATGCTCAACCTAAACTCCATACTGAATTTCTTTTCAGAAAAACATATGATAAAGTCAACATGGAATTGGAGCATTACTTCCAATCCAGTTATAAGACATGTGGTGAATTTTCGGTATGAGTAACTCCATAACCAAACGCAGTTTGCCAAATTATTGGGGAATTTAGAATACTTAATTTATGTTAAGTGAAATAGGCGGTTACAGTAAATTTTTAGAAGCTGTAGTGTGTATAAGTCAGCCAATTGTATAGGTAAAAAAGGAGAGATTAGGGCAAGTCGAGCAGACTTAGTTAAGCTCACTCGACCGGGTTTCGTCCCTGCCAAAGGACTCATCAGTAATGTTCTAGTATAATGTCCGTCAAGTTATTATGACCAGACATGCATCCATAGCATGGGCGTCAATCAGTCACGTCAGCACCCTCTGTGTGGCAATGGCTAGTAGTAGATGTGCATTAATGTTTACCCTCCCGGATCTATGTGGTGTTTTTCTTAAAATACGGCATATAACGTGTTTTTAGTTTACAAAACTTTACAAGTCAACTTTTCAACGGAAAGTAGCAACGAAATATTACTGACCATCATACAAGCAGCAAAAGTAATAACAGATCCTTTGGAAGAGTTGCTTAAAATTTTGAATTTGGATCAACTTTATTACAGATTTCGAGTTAAGTTGAGGGAAAAATATTCTGTTATAATATAAATATTTTTGTATTAAACGTGTGACTTACTGAATTGAATTTTCATATTATATTTTAAGAACTTAGCATCGATTACGGATGCCTTCAATTTTTAAAACAATTTGCTTAAAATTACGAGTACATAAGATGGCGCTTATGGTACTTTTATAAAGCTTAGAGGTAAACTGGAGGAATGGAAGGGATCTCAGGTAAAACCCATTATTTGTTATTTTGCCAATATTTCTATAACGGCACAACTCATTTTTAAGATTGTTGATTGATGAACCATCAAAATTGTTCGACGATTCGTCTGGTTACCTGGTTAAATACAGTTGATAGAACATCTTGCATAGGAAGTTGATCATCAGCACATTAACATACACTAAATTTGGTAAATAAATAAGCGTTATATGTTTTCTATTTAATTATTTAAGTATTTGAATTTAGAACCTTTGTGAAATATTACATGAAGACATTGGAAACAGCATAAAAGATGATTATAAAATTCACAGGAAATTAGATGAAAACAATAGAACAAAACTGATTACGTTTTCAAAAATAAAATGAATTTGAAGGGGGCTGATATAGATTATATTTCGGGTGAAATTGTGAAGGAATTTCCAAATGAAAAAAAGTATGTTACTTTCCAACGGAACTTGTCCTACTATCTTCAAGAACTGTAAAGCCTTATGGGCAGCGATCCACAACTAAAGAAAAAGTATTTAATTATCGCTTAAACCGCGCACAGAGGGTCGTGGAAAATACCTTCGAACAAATTTCTAATAGGTACTTCAAAAAAAAAAAATTTATCTGTGAAGAAAGTAGAAGATCTAGTAATAGCTACTTACATTTTGCACAACTATATTAGAAGAGAGGGTGGAAAGAAACACACTGCAAAAGTCGACCGAGAGATTACTTCAAGTGGATTATTTCAGCAAGAAAATTGGAGAAGTAATGTTTTCTTAATACAACTAAAAAGAGCTTGTAATGAGAGGCAATATACTCTTAAGATTGTTCGCAATTTCATAAATGGTATTATTCCTGGCATGTTTTTGGAATAGAGACTATTAGTGCTGTCGAATATACAAGGATAAAGCTGCCATAACTCAGTCAACTTAAAAACAGCATCTCTGGTCCATTCAAACTAAAATTATATTTATATAGCCTCTATGTTCTTATTAAATTATAAAAATTCCTCGTTTCCGATACTCATTCTGAAAAAAATGTGCTACTTTATACAGTACAATTTTGAGGTTAACTCACAGCCCAACTCACAGCAAATTAGAACCGTTTCTATTTTACTGAAACTCATGTGAGTTCAGAAAATGACGCTCACGTGAGTTTATTTTTCGTCTTTACATTTTGATATCTGTCATTTTAGGGAACTCATGTGAGAACTCACGTGAGCAACATCCATAGTGTAATATGGCCTTAAGGAAGAAAAAATGTCAACCTAGTCGTTCACTGAGACACAATAAATTATTGTGTCCCATGGCAATTGTCTGCATTCTTCAAAGAAAGATTCAAAGTCAATGCTTTTGTAATCTCGGTACGAGTAGTTTGTTGGAGAGTTATTGTGCATTAAAAAATTGTAGCCCATAAACAGAATATCATGATCTAACTAGATATAGGGGCTGATCGAAGAACAACACCTTACCTCTATCAGTCACCGGGAAGATGTCGAGTAGTGAAGGGTTTGTTGCGTTAAAATATGTTGGCTGGGTGCTGCCTACATTGCGGTGAATTGTTTGGAGAAAGTGTAAGAACCGATCAGATAAGGAATCATCTCGAAGAACATTCATATTAAAGTCACCTCCCACTATGACATCAGCACAACGCTGCGAGGCCGTTGATACTAGATCCCCTAAACTCAACACACTATCACGCCTAAAGTTCCCTGGGGGACAGTATACTGCAGGCAGTACATACTTTTGGATTTCTGAGCAGTCAACACCTTTTTCGTAATAATATTTTAGAATTTTTATTTATAGCAAAGTGTTATGCCTTTTTCAAAAATGGATGGTTTATTTTTGAGATTAACTTGTTTTTATTATGCATAATTTTATCATTTTGTTAATTTTGCGTGGAATTGTATAAAATTAGGCGCGATTTCTATCGTTGGTAGCAAAATGAATGAAATTATGCATCATAGAGTAAGTTTAGACCGGAGCTATTTAGGACTAGTTTTACGTAAGTCGACTTACGTAAGTCGACTTACGTAATGCTAATCCGGCTGGCGTTTAGTCCGCTCGTATTAAAGCTTTGACAGTTGTCAATTTCCAAAATCTCTAAACTTTTAATCATCCGGAATACTTTCTTCTGGCCAGTTCGCATTTTGTTTCTTCTTAATTCCACTCATCCTTTTTTATTAAAACTAAATGCGAATTCTCTCTATTAATGAACAAGGTTGAAAACACTTCCTTATGTGAGTTTCATGTCTACGGTTAATACTAATTTTTTATGTCAATACTACATCAGATAGGACTACTTTCTCGGAATACTGCATGTTTAGACCATTGCATGTTAGTTCTACGTAAGCAGACTTACGTAAAACTAGTCCTAAATGTCACGGTCTAAACAGGTTCATAGAAACGGGAATATTTTAAAAACGGTTGGATTTATGTAGGTATACATGTGCACAGTCAAATTAAATGTAACATTTCGGGGTTTCTAAATCTTGTAAAAAAACTGTACAGTTTTCATGAATTTTGGCGGGAAACTCGTTAAAATTTGAAAAAATTAGGACTTTCTTTTACCAATTTTTTTACTTTGACGTCCTACAAATTCCGACGGAACGTGACAGAAAGCCTAATTGGGCATCCATTGGACTGTTTACTATCATCTAAGATGAATCATACCTTGATAGGTTTTATAACAAGAAAGTTACAGGGTGTAAAGTGGATGGAGTACTTCAAATCTTAACACCCCTCACCGCCACCCTACCACCGAAACGATGAATATTACACCCCCCCTTTCTTCACCCTATAAGTTTTTTCTTGTCTCCACCTCAGCTATCAAGCCCTTGAGTTATGTGCACCAATTATGAAACACCCTGTATATCAAAAATATTTTTCATCATAAAACGAACAGGAGATCGATTTCGATTTAAGACTAAACTTTACTCTTGATGGGGCCCCATTCAAGGAGGTGAGACTGACTCGTTTATAAAAGAATTGTAGTATCTTTTAATTTTTAAAGAAAAACCTGGGAGCAGTCGTGTGACTTTGACTCCACTGGAGCGGCTATTAACAGCTCAGACTCCGAGATAAAATGGGGGTATGAATAGTAGGAGCAGCTGTACAGCTTAGTACTCCTATGTGGAATAATACACGACGGTTTGTAACTTTCTCGATAAATCAAGAGAACTGAATGAATTCAATTTATTGATCGTTCTTAGCCTATATATACATAATTAGTAACCTATGGTACCCTATTCTTACTATTCTAAATGCTGACGCTGGGCGAGTAAGCAATGTGCATAAAATTATGATGACATGCATTTACGCGTGAAACCCCTTGACGATGAATCGTTTGGGTCAGTGGTGCAATCGCTTGCTTGTTGCAAATAAATGTATGTCATTATTATCATCAATTATTTTCGATTATGAATGGTGTTGTAATAAATTTGTGCTGATTAATTTTAGCGTTTTACATTTGTTGTGAAATTTGTGTTTACAGCTTTTTAGTGTTTTATATTAAATTGCTTTTTGTTGTGCAATTTGTATTTATGGTATTAAATGTATATCACACCTTTCCCCCTTAGGAAAAAAAAAATTTGTGTTTACATAAATTTTTTTTTTTTTTTTTTTTTTTTTTTTTTTTTTTTTTTTTTTTTTTTTTGTAGTTTGTTTACGTGAAACCTTAATTGTTTGCTCGCCGCAATGAAGCATTTTATCGCTTATGTATACTAATAGTTCATATGGTATGTTTTTGTATGTAGCTGATTATAATGAGTCTTAATTCCTAGTCGTATTTACATATACCTACTTATATAGTTTATTATTATAGCTCTTAATTGCTCAATGGCATTAGTAATTGGGATCTTTATTGTTTACGTTTACTTATCTAGTTGATTACAATAATTCTTATTTGTCTACACCGGTGTGTAATCTAATTTAACATGCTAGAGATAGTTAGAATAATAGTACATAATTTTTAATTTTCTATCTTTCTTAGCCTATTCTTATGTATTTTGATTTTGTTCTTATTTATATCTTCGATAATGCAATTTACGTTGTCTATTGATTTAATTATATAAGGTCCGTTGTATAGAGGATCTAGTTTTCGTCTATTTTGTACTGTCATTAGTACTTTGTCGCCTACTTTGATTGATATTGGTTTGCAATTAGCATCCTTGACTTGCTTTCTTCGCACTTTAGATGCCTGGAGGTATTGTTTTGCCTTACCTATGGCTTGTTGAAGTCTGTATTTCATCTCTTTACTATACAGGTCATAATTATACACGGGATCTGGTCTATCAATTGTGAGTTCTGAAGGTAGGTCTATATTTTTGGCAAATATGAGTTCGGTGTTTGGTGTGGTGTTGTAGCAGAATGCGTAATATGGAATCCATGTATCCCAATCGTCTCTATTGTCATTAACAAAACATCTGAGATATTCATTTAGGCACTTGTGGTTTCTTTCTAGTGCTCCGATCGTTTCGGGATGTGCGGCGGTCGCGAACAGTTGTTTTATTTTCAGTATATTACATACTTCCGCAAAAACCTGGTTTTTGTATTCCGTTCCTAGATCAGTTTTAATTTTGCTCATAGGTCCGTATGTTAGTATGAACCCATTCACTATGGCTCTTGCTATGGAATTTGCTTCCTTGTCCTTTGTGGGTATTATTACTATATACTTGCTTAGATCGCATTGCATTGTTACTGCGTATCTGTTATCGTTGGTGGTTTTTGTAAATGGGCCGACTGTGTCAATGGATACAATGTCGAAAACTTTTGTTGGTGTTGTAGTTATTTCCATATGCTCTTTATTATGCTTTTGGTGCTTATTTTTCGCACAAAGCTCGCATCTGTTTATATATTTCGCTATTGTTTTCCTCATTTTCTTCCATTTGTACATTTCCTTCAGCTTTTTATACAGTCTTGATTGACCCAGATGTCCTCCTGTAGGTGTGGAGTGATAGTTATGTAGGATTTCGTTTATTTTCGTTGTTTCTGATATGTACCGTTGCGGTTTGAAAATTTTAACGTTTATATTTTTTAATACTTTGTTTCCTAGGATTTTAAATGCGGTTAAATTAATTATTTTAAATATCTCGCTTTCTGCAGAAAGTTTCAGAGTCTTGGTCTGAAATTGTTTATATATATCATTATCCAATACTTCGAGTACCTGCTCTAGTGCGGGCTCTACTGGTTGGTTGTTTTTTATATTTATATACCGCTTATATTTTATTTCATACTTGTGCACTATATTTATTTCTATTTGTGTTTCTTTATTACTGCAGTTCTCAATTTTTACTTTTAGTTCAGGTAATTTGGCTATCTTTGTTGGAGATGGTATCTCCCAAACGCGCAGTTGATCAGGCTGCGGGACTATAGGAGTATTTTTCATTTCATCGGACATTATGTTTTGTTCTTTTTGTTTTTTCATTGCTCGGGTTTGGACGCGTCGGACATTGATTTCCTTCAAATCATTAATGTCAAGTTGTATTCTTGATAACGCGTCGGGTCCGTTATTTCCTTTTCCTTTAATGTATTTGACTTCGAAATCGAATTCCTCTAAATCTAACCTCATTCGTGTTAGTTTAGATGATGGGTTTTTCATGCCAAAAAGATATGTTAAGGGTCGATGGTCTGTTCTTATTGTGAATTTTCTGCCATAAACATAAGGCTTAAAATGTATAATTGCCCAATGTATTGCTGCGAGTTCCTTTTCAATTACTGACTTATTTTTTTCTCCGGCAGTAAATGTTTTACTAGCGTATGCGATTGGGTGTTCTGTTCCGTCGACACTTTGTGATAAGATTGCTCCACATGCAGCATTCGAGGCGTCTGTGGAAATGATGAATTGGGTTTTGAAATCAGGGTGCTGCAGTATTATTGGGGATATCAAACTTGATTTGAGAGCATCGAAAGATTTTTGTTGGATTTCTGCCCATTCAAATTTTGTGTTTTTCCGGAGTAGTTTGTTTAACGGTAGTGCTATTTCTGCAAAGTTGGGGATGAAACGGCGGTAATAATTACAGAATGCTACGAATCGTCTGACTTCGTCGGCGTTTTTTGGGATAGGATAATTTTTAACTACCTCGTATTTTGAACTGTCTGGGCTTATGCCTTGTGCTGATATTCGATGTCCAAGATAGGTGACTTCGGTTTGGAAAAATTTGCATTTTTCAGGATTTAATTTGAGATTACGCTCTCGTAATCTGTTAAATACTGTTTGCAAGTTTTTTATATGGTGTGACTGTGAACATCCGACGACTATGATGTCGTCAATGTACAGAAAGGCTATTTCCGGTGGTAGACCCGTCATGGCGATGGTCATCATCCTTTGGAAACTATTTGGACTTATATTAAGTCCGAAAGGAAGTCGTGTATACTGGTAGTGACCTTGGTTAGTTGAAAAAGCTGTGAACTTTCTAGAAGATTCCTCTAATGGTATTTGGTGGAATCCGGACATAAGGTCAAGTGTAGAGAAGTATTTGGCTCGGCCCATTTGGTCGAGTATCTCTTCTATACGCGGTAAGGGAAATTTATCTGCCAGAACTTTTTTATTAAGATTCCTAAAATCAACTACTAAACGCCATTTTTTATTTTGGTTGTTGGATTTTTTGGGTACTAGTAGTATTGGAGAATTAAAATGAGAAACAGAGTTCTCTATTATTCCGTCTACTAGCATTTTGTCTACCTGCCTATTAATCTCGGTTTTGTGTGCTTCTGGTATTCGGTAGTTTTTTGTGTATACTGCTCTATTATCAGTTAGTTCTATATTTTGTTTGTAGAAGTTATTGGTTGTTAGAGGTTCACTTTCTAACGCAAATATGTCTTCATATTCTCGGCATAATTCTTCGAATTGAAGTTTGGCGTAGTTTGGAATGCTGTTTAAGTTTAATTTGGAGATAACTTGTTCTGTTCTTTTTGATTTTATTGTGTCTGTATTAATGACGTTAAAGTCTGAGAGTGGTTGTGTTATTATGTCGGAATGGTGTAGTGTGGTGGTTTTGTTTGTAGTGTTTAGTATCCTGACTAGTGGGTAATTTTGTGAAGTTACTGATCCTGCAATGAATATGCCTGGGTGGATTTCTTGTCCAATGATTACCATATCATTGGCACCTTCTTGTTTTTTAACCTTGAACTTTCTTATTATTTCACATCGGGGTGGTATGATAATAGAATTTTCGGATGGACCATTCAGTATTGGGATCTCTGCCGAACTTTCAGGTGTGTTTAATGTAAGGGTCCACGTATCATAATCGATAGTGGTCTTGAATTTTGTTAGGAAATCTAGTCCTAAAATTGCATCAGCCCCGAGGGAGAAATCATCTTCTACTATCTGGAATAAATGTTCGACCGCAAACTGGTCGTTAAAATGTAATTTTGTGTATGTTGCCCCAATCGACTGCCTCTTAGTATCCGTAACCCCTTGGATAATACAAGTGTTTTTAGGATAGTAAAGTTGGTCTTTATTAATTTTTCCCCTCTTGAATATGGATATTTCTGCCCCTGTGTCTACAATCAGAGTACATACTGACCCGCACATGTCGACATACGCTTTAATAAAGTTTGTTAAGGATAGGTTTAGGCAATGTATTCTTGGCTTGAATTCGTCGCAGCCCCCAACCGTGTTGTTTCTTCCTCTGGTTGGGGGGCTTGATATTCCCCCGATTCGAAGTAGTTTACATTTCTTCTTTGATTATAGGTATTATTATTATTTGCTCGCAGATTATTCTGGTAGCGACTACTGTTATTTGGTGCAGCATTACCGAAATATCTTTTATCGCGGTGGTTATATTGATTTCGTGGGTGGTTTTGTCTATTATTGGCTGCCATATTTCTATTGTACTGTTGTTTGGGCCAGCGCTCCCTGTTCCTGTTAAAATTATTTTGATTGTTGAACCCTTGCGTATTATTATAATGAAACTTTCTTGATGGGTTGGTATTATAATGCAGGACACTGCTTGGCTGCGGCTTATCTACTGCTATTGCCTTCGCTGCTAATTCTGAAAGTGTTCCTAGGCTACTAGCTTTTAGTATAATCGCTGTTTCTGTATTGGCAACATTGTTCATAAATGACTGTATTGAAAATTTTTCGGCCAATTTTTCAGCTGCTTCTCCAGCTGCTACTTTTTCTGTTATAAAGGCTCTAGTCAGCTGGCCTGATAGATTTTCTATCTGATTGGAAAAGTCTGCAAGTTTTCTGTTACCTTGCTGGCATGATCGCAGTTGTGCCAGAATAGCATCTGACGATAATTTTGCCGAAAATTTTTCTTTTAATTTGGCTTTGATCGTTGATACTGTATTTGTGCCCTCCCATATTACGTACTTGGCTTTTCCAGTTATACGTGTCTTGATGAATTTGATCATGATGGTTTTATGTTCGTTTGCTGTTAACTCGTCTAGTAGTTCCATAGGACTCGATAAAAGAATCAGTTTCATCCAGCTTTCCATCGTAGGGTTGTATGAGCGATGTAGCTGTTTTTATGTCAAAAACCCATCTTTGTTTGTTTTTGTGTATTTATGTTTTCTAAGATTTTGTTTGCTATACTTTCAATTTCTTCGTAGATAACTTTTATCTTCAATATTGTTTCGACGTCCGCTTGTTTAAGTGCGTTTTCTTTTGCCTTGGCACAGAGTTGATTTGTTAACTTTTCTTTCTCTTGCAGAGTTTTCTCAGAATATGGACGGTTTTTTACTTTTCTTAAAATTGTCCAGAATATTTTCTAGTTCGTCCTTAATCTTTATAAGTGCTTCCATTTATCAGACGGTTGATATGTTTAATTTTGCTGGGGGTACTGAGGTATCTTTTTCTTAAACCCCTCCTATGATCTTTGTACAGTATGTATACAAATTCAATGATTTTAATTGCAACCAATATGCATAAAATTATTATTATCTGATTATTCTCGACCGAAACTGTATCCTCTATAATTAGATTATTAACAATTTCCCCGTTGTTATCTGAAGTTTTGGATTGCGTTTTACCCATTACTGAAAATGTTTCGCTTATTTCCAACAACGTCAAGCAAACAGCAAAAGAAAATTTTTTTTTTTTTTTTTTTTTTTTTTTTTTTTTTTTTTTTTTTTACATATTAATTATTTAATTATTATTATACCTTTATACTACGCTACTTCTACTTTATATTTTAAAAAAAATAAATTTTAAATTAGATCATTAAACCCTTATCTCTTCCTTTTGATGACGTTCAGTTGTTTTTTTGTCAATATTATTAGTTTGTTGTATTTTTCCCGTTCCTCCTCAGTTGCTGCTAACTCGACAAGTACCTTGTAATTTTGAAGTTCCTGTGCAATTTTTTGTCTCTTGCCTCCTCTTTTTCGTGGTTTTGTCTCCTGAGTTTTTACACTGCTTGTGTTTCTGCTTCTATACTCCTCGATGGTGATTCTTTTTGGACCCGCTTCGTATGGTGGAGGATTTTCGTTGTCCAGCCTTGATTTGGGGATGTACGGCGTCGGCTTCTTATTTACTGGATACAGTGTTATGCCTTCTATATTCCTCTCTGGTATCTTCTTAGTTTCTTCAATAGTCTTGAAAATGTGATTGAAGATGGCATCTATCTCGTTCATACTAAAATTTCTTCTGATTGGTACTGGTAGTGGATGTAGTCGTCTTCGCAGTTTTTTGGTGGTTGTTACTATGTCACCGTATAAGTTTCTATTATTTATGAAAATTCCCAGCTGCACTTTTGATGATGATATTATGGTCTGCAGATTCGCAAAGTTACAAATTTCGCAGTTTCTACGATGTCACGGTCGCCATGTAGTATCTTTTAATTTTTAAAGAAAAACCTGGGAGCAGTCGTGTGACTTTGACTCCACTGGAGCGGCTATTAACAGCTCAGACTCCGAGATAAAATGGGGGTATGAATAGTAGGAGCAGCTGTACAGCTTAGTACTCCTATGTGGAATAATACACGACGGTTTGTAACTTTCTCGATAAATCAAGAGAACTGAATGAATTCAATTTATTGATCGTTCTTAGCCTATATATACATAATTAGTAACCTATGGTACCCTATTCTTACTATTCTAAATGCTGACGCTGGGCGAGTAAGCAATGTGCATAAAATTATGATGACATGCATTTACGCGTGAAACCCCTTGACGATGAATCGTTTGGGTCAGTGGTGCAATCGCTTGCTTGTTGCAAATAAATGTATGTCATTATTATCATCAATTATTTTCGATTATGAATGGTGTTGTAATAAATTTGTGCTGATTAATTTTAGCGTTTTACATTTGTTGTGAAATTTGTGTTTACAGCTTTTTAGTGTTTTATATTAAATTGCTTTTTGTTGTGCAATTTGTATTTATGGTATTAAATGTATATCACAGAATACTGCAACATATTTACAATTCCCACGGCTTTATCCACATTTTTTTTTTTTTTTAACCAAGCCTTCTTTTCATATTCCAGCTTCTCTACTTTTAATAAATGAGCAACTGTTAATCTTTTAAGGAAAATAACTTAGTACGATAAAAGTCTCTTACGAGATACTACCGAACACTATAATTCTTAGAAACAAATGATTTGCCTGATCTAAATAAAATATTAATTGGCACAATTTAATCCAATTTTCAAATAAAAATGAAGTATGTTCCTTTCTTTAATAAATCTTAATCTATTTATATTTTAATTTTTATTAATAATTGAAAAAAGAAAAAAAGAAATTCAACTTTTTTTATATAATGCAAAAAAATACCTTGCAGCTCTCAAAAGTTTGTTAAACTTTTTAATCTTAAATTTACCCTACTACATACCATGAAAACCCAATGGATGTCCCAGAGGAAATCTTTATAACAAGCACAGAAAATAAAGCTACTAAGTTGCGACGAAAAAGTCTAACTCAACATAGATCAAAAAAAGGACCTTAATTTCAAAGGACATGGCTAAGTACAAGTACATCAAAAGAAAATGAAGAGTTAGATTATCGCAGAGAAAAAAATTGCATGTTTAATTAAAGCAATCAATTTCCCAAACCCAGAATGCGTAATATATATTTGAGAAAGTGAATGAAGTCTTGGCTGTGATATAATTATAGTTGATGGGAAAAAGTTTCGAGATAAATGGAGAAGTCAATTTTATCTATTTATCTCGACAGTTTTTGTGGAGTATATAAAAAAATATGTCCCCCGTAAAGATTGTTAAAATGTGCTACAGCTAATAATATGTTTTTTAATAAAAAAAAGAGAAAGATAGTTTCAAATCGCACATACATATACATATATATCATTAAAACGGTTACATTAAGAATATTAACCTTGGAAAGAATCGATGTCATGACTATTGTTGTTGTGTTCATGTTAAGTCTGCCTCTACCTTTTATAGCAGTTCTGAAAATGTTTTACTATGTAAGATTTGATTACACGTCTTCAATATTCACAATACATATGAAACTTTTCTACATATACACAGAGGCGCTAATGAAGTAAGTGGCAACCTTCTGAGCTTTATTAACCAAATCTTTAAAAAAGTAAAAGGATTGCATATTTTTAGTATGACACATGTTTTGATCTAAATCACAGCCACATTTTAACAAGACTGTTGACAACAGTGAATGGCAGATTTTCCATAGTTCATCAGTATAACCCCGAACCGAGAACGTAGTTTGTCGACATTAAAAAGAACAGAAAATCTCCCAACATCAAGCAGTCTGTTTGAAAACTAGATAGGATGTACTCCCCAAACAAGACTGATCACATCATCCGAATTACGAGGATGTAAACGCCATCCTGGCTATATAGACCAAGAGCACGCAGTTAATTTTTGGTGTGAAATATAACCAAAAAATTTATGCATACGTATTAAGTTAAAGGAAAGGCAATTTCAAAAGCAATCGTCTGTCAGGAAATCTCCGCGGCCTAAGTGAGTAATTCAAAATTGAAATACTTATTATAACCTCTTGCCAGACGAATTTAAAGTACTGAAAATTACGGATTTTTCAAAAAAAATCATTCTAAGTGCTTTCTTTTCAAACTAACGGCGATAATATGATTCAAGAAGACGTTGAAGAGCTAAAAAGTTCTCAAGAAGAGGCAGATACTCGTATGATGTTGCATTTATCCTTTTTACAGAGAGACAGCTCAGTTGTCATTAAGTCTACGGATACAGATGAACTCATAATAGTGCTTTACAATCTGCCTAACCTTAAAAATAATATAAAAGTATGGAGGAACTCTGTCTAAAAACACTGTTAGGTATATTGATGTTAATTTAATTTACAAAGAATCGGGACAAACACTTTGCGCATTTCACAGCTTTACAGGATGTGACTATACTCCACCTTTTTTCAAGAAAGGAAAAATAAAACCTTTTAAAATCTTAGAAAGTAGACCAGAATTGCAGTTGATATTTTCTACATTTGGAACGGGGTAGATCTTAATGAAGAAGATTATAAATTATTAGAAAATTTCGTCTGTAGTATATACCGGACAAAAGCTGTGATGGTTGACGAAGCCCACTATGAATTTTTTTACAAATCCTGCAAGCCTACATCAGAAATATCCGAAGTAAGTGATATTTTTTTGCAAAAGGTTCATGAGATTCACTGCTACATTCACATTAATATTTCTTGTCACCATACCTTTACCGTCTCACAAGCACAATCTCTACTTTACCTTCACGAGTATACATATAGTGAATTCTGTGTGAATATTTGGAAATGTCAGGAAACTGCTTATAATCTTGTCTGTTATAGGTTTCGAAGGAAGTCTTCTACCCCCAAACAAAGCAGTTCTGTTGCAACAAATATACAGAAGTAATTATATATGTTGCATATGGAAGAATGCGGTGAGAAATGAAGAAATTAAATTATCATCAACAGAAAGTGGTTGGGTGTTAGCAAAAAAATAAATTGATAATTAAATGGTTCGAGGGGAATACACACCGGAAAGAATGCAAGGTATCCTTAAAGTTAATGTAGTTGAAGAAAACAAAATCGATGTACTCACCTGTGATTCATCAGACTACAGTGAATCTGAAAGTGATGCTTGAATTGAAAGTATAAATTAAAAACAAAAAAAAAGATTTCTGAAATTGAAACACGAATGCTGGAAATTGTAAGATTTGTTTGATATTTGTCAGTACTTCAACTAAGTCTGGCAGGGGGGTTAGTTGCGCGCAAAATGTCTTGAACCTGCATATTTGTGCTGAGGGATATTAGCTATGCTTCTGAGCCGAATTCAATGTGGTTATATAGATTATTGGAAAATCCGAAATTTTCAGAACTTTAATTTCGTCTGGCAAGTGGTTAGCCGCGCGCAAACCATCTTGGATCTGCATATTTGTGCTCAGGGAAAACCTCTCGTTTTTTAAGACGTGCATTAAGTGGTTATAATAAGTATTTCAATTTTGAAAAAAAAAGGTGCTTTCAACATATTATTATTCACTTAGGCCGCGGAGATTTCCTGACAAACGATTGCTTTTGAAATTGCCTTTCCTTTAACTTAATACCTATGTATAAATTTTTTTGGTTATATTTCACACCAAAAATTTACTGCGGGCTCTTAGACTAATAGTATTTTAAGGAAAATGTATAAATACAAGAGAGAAAAAAATAAATACATTGAGAAGATTAAGGACTAGTTACTACCAACACAGCTGACAGATAACTTTTCTTATAAGTATGATAACTTCCCTTATATAGTCTATCGTTGAGAGCAGTTGTATAGCTTTAACTCTAAGTTATTGAGTAGCTAGAAAACCTTTAACACCGGGATTGACAGACTGAACCGCAATGTAGGTATATATAAGTAAAGTTACTCATGTAAATCGAACGCTTCCTTTAAATTAAACAGATGTACCCCAAATAACCTTAAACGTCCATAAGGAATCTCAAATTGCCGTAAGTAAAGTGCGATAAGAGTGATATTAATAAAATCTGTAACACTCTTATTATTTTATTATTTGTTGTTATTATTTATTTATTAATGTAAAAAGAGGTGGTCTCATCTACGAGAAAAGTTTGAGAAGGAGCTAAGAAAGCAAGATACTGCTTCTGGAGGTGCTACCGACTTTCCTTCAGATTCTTTTTATATTTTTTATGTAATGTCCACAAAAGGTAGAGCTCTTCAATTAAATCAACTTCCATTTCTTAATTGTTTTTGCTGTTTTTAAAATTGAAAACATTAAATGTGAAGATAATAACCCTTACGGAGTGTGACGTCTATTTAGAGCAAAAATATTAATCATCCATAGGTAAACCTCAGTCTCATTCAAATTTGTAAAGTTCTTTACGTTCATTGTGGTTCAGCCTAACGGTAGAAGTAGCTGTATAGCAACAACTCATTAGTAAATAACGATTGATCGCATTTATTCAAGATTCTTAAATCTATTTACATACAAAAATTGCTCACGTCTAGAATTCCATACATTTTGGTGCATTACCCTTTACAACCGAGATGTAATTTATGAGGTGTACTAAGTTGAGCGTTCCGCATATAACACATAGAAATAATTATGATAGATTGGAGAGGACGTCCACTCATAATATTAAAAGTTATTTTGATTGCTGCATGTTCGTCTGTTCGTGCTGTCGACAGTTTGCACTCACCCTTTTGTTTTTTTAAATAAAAACAAAAAATCAGATTTACGTTCGAAAATGAGATAAATCGAAAAAATCCTTCGTAGGGTTGCCATATAAAAACTTCAGTTTTTTTTTTATATATTTCGACATTGACTGAGAATGCTTCGACTTAGAGATCTGCATTTTTATACACTGCGTTTTAATAAAAATTGTAAATAAAAATTTAAATATGAACTAAATCAGGCAACCCCTTCAGGTGTTCCATACAAAAATGGATGCTTTTTACATGTACTGGGAAAAAGATCAGTCATAGGCGTTTACATTGTAATAAAAAGTTCTTCAAAATATAAAATTCTATAAATTTGATAATTTTAAGACAGGTGATGTATGCGATGGAGCGCCAAATTCTTCTAGTTTAATTTGCTGTTGTGTATTAGAAAAGTTGTTACAAAAGATAGGAATAAAGAATAAAAAAAAGAATAAAGAAAAGGAATAAAGTTTTTGAATAGTTCTTCGAAACAAAACAACATACCTGCATTTGTTGTGTAACTATATTTGCGGATTAATGGTCTACGATTAGCGTCAAGAAGAATGTTGTCTTTTCATTGACACGTCAAAGACAAGTCAGTTCCTATTGTGCACAATGCTGATATTTTAGAAAAAGGTGATCTGATTTCTAAAGAAAATGCAGTTCGGATACACTCAGTATAAATTAATTTAGCCTCTCGGGAAGAATATTGTTGAAAGAACGTAAAAGTGTACTACTGGTTGACCCCGAGAACGTTATTTTTCCGCTGCCCCATATCAAACTGGTAAGACTTTTGTCAAGGCTTTGCACAAAATAGTTCCAATTTCGAAATCTTAAGGAAAGCTTCCGAGGTCGAACGACTTTTGCTGATTTCTTTTGAGAAACAAAACAAAAGCAAAAACGATAAATACTAACAAAAATGTTTAGTATAAAAAAGTTCTTTTAAAACTGTAATAAGAAGGCTCAAATTAAAAAAAAAAAAAAAGGCATTGTGAAGTTATATGTATGGAAAGCCTCTTAATATTTCATCCTTACATCGCCTATAGCTTCCTATCCATCAATTTAATCACCACCAATCAAATCGTAGTTGGTTTCGTCTATTTTCGTTCAGCGGGACAAGAAGTATTCAAAGTTGAATGGAACACCACTACATCTTAAGATCTGAGCATAGCTTGGTACGCTTAAAAAAAAAAGGGCAAAAAACGCATAAAGGGTTACGTTTTAGGTACGGAGTGTGATAAATTATTTTATAGGGAAGCCTTTGGACTTCATAAATCCCATGCGAAAAAATGGTGTTGATGACGTGTTTTTTGATAAATATAGTATTTAAAAAAACCGAGGTAAAAATCCAAAATTTTAAATTTGTTGAACTATAACTTCAAACCGGAGAAAAGGATGGTAAAATTTGTACACTATTGGAGAGGTCCAACGATTGTCAATCTACAAAATTGTAAATCATAATCATAGGTTCCAACGTTTAGAAGTTACAGGATGATATATAACATCATACCCAAATATTTTTATATACCCTTTATCTCGAAAACCGTAAGGATTTTCCTCCACCTCCCATACTATTTTTTACTTGTCTAAGCATTATCTATAGTTTTCAGATGCAAGACCACATACGGAACACCCTGTATAGAAACAATATTTTTTTATAGACAGTTATAAATGTATTTTTGTGAAACTTTCTTTATTTTTTACTGCTTGATCTCGTTGAGATCCTAAGTTGAAATTTTAATATAATTTAGTGGACAATATAAGGCATAAAATATATAAAAATAAATAAACTCGAAGGGACGCCTTCCACGATATTCAAGGATAAAAGATAAAATACTTATTCTTGATATCCTTTTTCGCGTATATTTTTCAGGTTCTATTTTTTTTTTCTTTTTTTTTATAGCTTGAAATCCTATCTTTCAAAAGAGCCATATTTCAATATCTTAGCATAAACAGAAAAATATATATGAATTTTTAAAGAAAACCGGGACAGCATTTTTGCGAAATTTTGAAAATGCCATAACTCGCGAAAATTTTTAATCATATTTTTGTTTTCACAAATCCTCCAAGTGTGTAAAATTTCAACAAAATTGGTAATGGTCATGTCACACCTGTTGCCTATTTGACTTTGGAATGACTTAATTGTCCTCTTAAGAATAATTTTAAAATTAAATTTAATTTTAATTTAATTTTTAATTATTTTTTATTACCGCAGTGCTCACAACAGTTTTCTTCTAACGCAAGCAACTTCTTGAAGATACTGCAGACGTGGACCCGGCATTAACAAGCTGAATTATGATTTCTACTCATCTCACGGTTTCGACATCATCATAAATCATAACATTATCATATATCAGCGACGCAATCTAACTGTCATAATATTCATTCAACTCGCGCAAATTGTAGTATAAATTAATTCATTTGTATTTCTATAAAAAATGAAAACAGTCGTCTTTTCAGCAACAGTATGAAAAGCAGAATTCTGTAAAGGGTCGATTAAAATAACTTCGACTCGTTGGCTGTCAAATGTTTAGGAAGAAGATTTATCATAATTCTCCCATGCATAAACAAAAATCTCTCCGCTGAATAAATCAGAAGTATTTATTTTCGGTATGTACTTCGGTAGTATACTAAAACTACATCAGAGTGACTCTGTAGTATTCCTTTAAAAAAACATTTGCTATTACGCTATTACGCGATCGGAGATAACCATACTGATGAGACCTCTCTGATCGCTGGGTCCAAAAGTTCAATCATTTTTTTGCACTCAAATGCATTTTGTAAATTTATTGAAATTATTTTCAATAAATTTCAGTCTGTTAGACGAGAAATCTTCTTCGTATTATGCTTTACTATAATTGTGTTAAGTACATAGACATGAACGGTTTTAGTTCTTTAAAGTTAGTGTAAATGAATACATAATACATACATTAGCCAAATGTACCTATAGCTCCCTCTGTAACTTCCAACAATTAGTCTGGATTTGTGTTGGAAATTCTT
Source organism: Dioctria rufipes (assembly GCA_963924295.1). Classification (NCBI taxonomy): domain Eukaryota; kingdom Metazoa; phylum Arthropoda; class Insecta; order Diptera; family Asilidae; genus Dioctria; species Dioctria rufipes. Next base: position 267,525,772 of record OZ002741.1, on the reverse strand, counting down.
CCTTGTGTAATTGTTATAATAATTGATCATTTACAAGATTGTGTGTAGCACGTCATAGGAATTATTAAATTTTAAATTCTTTATTAACCTCAATTGTCCCTGAAACACCTGGGAATGAGAATGGACATGGACAATGGACTTGCTGAAAACACATACATATATTACATTGTGACGTCGTTTTCTCAGTCGCAGGGTTTTACTCGGGTGCCAAAGTGTTACCAACTCTGAATTTACATTATTAGCTAAATTTAGCTACTTTCCAGATCCTTGGCAGCTAAACACATAATTTTTTTCGCAGCTACATGTCTTATGTATATTCAATAAAATAGAATGTCTTTATGATGAAAAACAGAGGTAGGCTATTAGCTATTAGTTGCAAAAAAAGAGTTCAGCTGCATCCTAAGGGAAGCAGGATGGTTCTATGGTGATTTTTATGGTTATCGCATGAGGACTAGGGGCACAATGGACCCACCGGTGGTCTAAGTGAAGCAGGCTAAGCAATTCTAGTGGCACCCCTCTTACCTAACCTATTATGTAAGTTTTAAGAAATTTTAAATTATTTTTAAGATTGTATGAAATCAATTTCATAAGATTCACTTAAATTAGTGTTTAATGTGTATGTCAACACGTTCAGGAGGTATAGAAGGAAATTTAATAAACTCATCTACGTGTTATTATCCATTTTAATTAAAATTTAATAATCGTTCAATTAAAGAAATAATATTATATTAATCGAAAAATTTATTTCACTGTGAAGTATAAAATAGTTTTAAGTAACACAAATGGTCAAATCCAAATACATAAATCAAATAAGTAATATATTAGTTAAGATCGTTCAACAGTTCTGCAACATCTACATATGTACTCACTAGTTTCATAAGTCTGTATAAGTACCAATTTTTTTAACAACATATTATACTCAATAATTTCAGATTCACCGTCACTAAGTATTCTTGGCATTAATATTTCCAGTAAGTTGAACTGGACAGATCACATCTTCTCTGTTGCCAAAGAAGCATCGAAATATTTTGGATTTCTTAAAAGGTGTAAGAAATATTTCAGTCCGTCAAATCTAGCACTCATCTACAAGTCCTAAATTAGACCTAGAATGGAATGCAACTTCCATATATGGGCCGGGGCTGGTCGCACAGCCGTAGCTTCATTGGATAGTGTCCAAAAGAGAGCCTTAAAGCTCATTGACGATTTGGCAATAGCTTGTCATATCGACTCACTCGAGCACCGCCGCAATGTTGGTTATCGCTATATGCATGGTCAATGCTCTGATGAAATATCTAGTCTAATCCCTTGTAGAATGCTTCCTGCACGCAGTACTCGCGCTGCAAACCGCGCACATCCTTTAACCCTTCAAATTACTTTCGGCCGTACAGTAAAATTCCGTGATGTTTTTTATCCCGAACAGTGCGAATGTGGCACAGCTTACCATCGTCTGTTGTTCCTACGGCATACAATCTTTGGAAGTTTAAGAGCGACATATATCGGCACCTCCGCCACTCTCCTCATATCCCCTAAACCTTTTCCTATCTCCTTCCTGCCATGCTGTGCTTTGCATCATAGGGCATCCCCTGAGCTTCGCTTAATACTATAAAAAAAAATCACAACATTTACCATACTTTTGCAAACAAAATCTAATCGAAAGAATTGAATCTAAGTTTTTTAATTTAATTTTGTTAATAGCGAACTGATGAAATTCTATTAATGGATTATTTCCAGCAGCATCAATCTATCTATAAATTTCAGACCACAGCTTTACACTTTTTGCTCGCATTTCTGTATGCAATGCTGCAAGTAATCACAAGTAAATAATCGCAATTTATAGCAGGGGAAAAAGTAAACTTTTTAGCAGTTTAGATTTGGGATACAGGTCAGCATACAATTTTTCTCACAATTTGGTAAAAATTGTATGGACAAAATAAAAGATAATTTTAGCCACAACCCAAGTAACAATTTTAGTTTTAACATAGCCTACATAACGTTATCTGTTCTATTTCATAAAACTTGTAATAAAGCTATATAGTCAAGCCAACAATAATATGACCGTAAAAAACCTCTTACAAAACTCAAAGGACTCACACTACTATAAACTGTGAGGGCCGATTTTTAAAACTATATAAAGCCTTACTGGTCTTATCTGGATTACTCTTTGCGATGATTTGCAGTCCTCTATAAAACCTTTCATAAAACTAAAAGCGTAATTTCAAAAACCTATTCCTAAAACCTTTTTTAAGATAAAAAGGTATGGAAATACTATTTCAGCAAACCTTTTAGACTTCAAAGTTCAAATTAAAAGTAATCTTTAAATCCATAATTACATAATTACCTTAACAGAACCAAATAGATTTGTATGTTCCACTTTACAATAATTTAATAAAATGTTGAAATGTAATTCAGTTTGATGTAGGTATAAATATTAAATATAAGTGCAGTTTTAAAAATTTAATGTAGCAAATTTGACGGCGATTGAAAATTTACGCGCCTTAGAAATGATTCAAATTAGCAAGAGTTTAGAAAAATTTGTAAAATAAGTTTTTTTTTTACACACACATAAATCCATTTGGTTTTAAGTACAACCTTTCTGAGTGCTCATAGACTGATATAATGCCATTTGGTATTAAATAAAACGATTTAGTTTTGTATAAACGTATTATAAAACTTATTGCACTTATGTCACTTGTATATGTATTTGAAATCGAACATAAATCTTGTTTCTGACCTTTACCGTACTTTTAAACTATTTACAAGGCTTGTAGGACCTATATGCATTTAAATCCATACATTTCGCTGAATTTTTAGTCTTTTTATAGTTTTTTTTTTAACTTATAAAGGCAAAATAAATTTAGTTGCTAATAAAACCGTTGCTCTTTTTCAAACCTATTTGATCTCAGCTAAAACCATTCTAAGTCTATTGATAATCAAATAATGTGACTTGTTCTTGCATAAATCTATTTAGTTTTATATGTATCCGAGATGAAAGTTATTTCGACTTGTGGATTTCTTCTTGACGTCCAACCATTTATAATCTATCATCTTAAAGCTGCCTCATCTCTTTGAAGCAAGATCATCACTTAACCACTTCCGTTTCTTTTTACGGAACATTATTTTCCGATTCACCGTCATTAAGCATTTTTGGCATTAATATTGCCAGTAAATTAAAATGGACAGATCACATCTTTTCTGTTGCCAAAGAAGCATAGAAATATCTTGGATTTCTTAAAAGGTGTAAGAAATATTTCGGCCCGTCAAATCTAGCGCTATATCAGACCTAGAATGGAATACAATATTCTTGCATGTCACATGACGAAAACACTTGGAAAGACGTACTATGTTTATAGGGAATTTGACGCTTAGGCTTCTCTTAATATTAAAATGATTTTGTGAAAGAATTTCGAAATGTATTCTTAAAACCTCTGCGTATAACAGTTTTATGGTGGATGCCTACATAGTCCAGTAGCTCTCTAGACAAAATTGTTCCTTATATTAGATTTAAAGTAGCCCTCCGTGCTTCATATAACATTCATGGGTCTTATTTTTAAGTTTTATCAAAGATTAATGCAATAGTCTTGGAGGATGCCATAAAACCATAATAAAATCGAGCGGTATTTAGTTCCTATTTGGCTGCCTAATGGTTTTATCCTAGTTGAATTGATGACAATAATAAAATTTCTATAAGTAAAAAAGGAATTAAATGCTAAATAATTTTATAACTACTCTCCAAAAGGTTTTTAAAACATCACAATAAAATCAATTGGTCTAGAAGGACAATTGCCATGACTTACAATCACCATAAAACTATTTAGCAAGTTCCAAACTTTAATAAAACAATTCTAAAACCTGAGTAAAACCAAATATAATTTAAATTGTTACTTTGGAATTTCGTTGTTAAAAAAGCCCACGATAGCTAAATTGCTACCGGTAGTAAAACGAAAGTCTTTGTAGCTAAATTAACTCCTATGTAGCTACGAAGTAGCTAATTGGGATACACTGGCGTAAATAGTTCCGCCGATAACAACCGTCGAAATTTTACTCTGGGCAACTTCAGTGGTTAAGGAGTCCAAAATGACACCAGCTGGCCTAGAATTAAATTTATGACTTTATTCCTTGCGTCCCCATTATAAATGTAAAATGTATGTATTAGTGTAATTTGGGTATATTGCCTAAATATAATTTTAGTGGTGTGATGGAAGGGCTATCCGTTGTACATGTACTAGCTAGTGGCTTCCGATGTTCACATACTACCACCTCCGTAAAGTACTTAGAGGATGGCTTTCCGTGGTATACCATAGAGTAAAGAAATCTGTAGAGACCGAAAATGTATGGCGGAAATTCTCATAGATTTTGTCCACAAGAGCCGAATCTAACAGCGCCGCATTTTTGAAACTATACTAAAGCAAATTTGTTTGCCTATCATGATTACCGCCATCTGGCTGCCCATCTCTGTATTAATTCCCTGCATGTATTCTGTCATGGAAATTTGAAAGGTCTTTAGTTTATAGAGAAATACTTGATACGAAGCTTGATCGCGTCCATGCAAATGTATTTAAATCTGCTTTTCTGCTTCCCTTTTCTATTTTATCATTGCACTTAGTTTATTTTTCTCTTTATTATTTGTATCTTTTCTCTCTCTTTATTATCAAATTAAATTAGAAAATTGTTTTATTTGCTAGCTTTTTATCTAAGTAAATCACACCCGCTACATAATCACTTATATACCGGTTTTACAAAAGTCAACCTAAATTTCTTATATGACATTCAAGGGGCCATAAATTTTTTCAACAAAAAGGAGCTATATATTCAAGAAAAATAAATGTAAGTGGCATACGAACACACTTGTAGGAAATATTCTTTATGGTTCGCCCTTTGGGGTTTTTAATTTAATGTAAACATGAATTCCTTTTATAGTTAGAAACCCTTTTTAAATCTCCTTGTGATTCTTTTTTCGGCAAAAGCAATTCAGAGTAAAAAATTTATCCGTGTATATCTAAGAGAATAAATTTATGCTTTCTGCGATGAATATTAGTGTGTAAATTTACTTGAAGCTATTCTTAACACCTTTCACGAAATTTATTATAATTTGAAAGAGACTTAGCTAAGAGGTAAATTAAATGTGTAAACCTTTTTTTATAAAATCCTTTTTTTTTTTTATTTCTAAAATTGCAAATTTTCATCCAAAATTAGGAAGAAGGAAAAATATGGCGCGGGTTTAATAGGAACTCACTCAAGTCATTATTTTCATTTTATCCTCAGTTGGCCTGATAACATCTGCTTTGTTTTGTGATTTATTGCTAAAGTCAAGGTGAAGAGAATTTTTCTGTGTGCGTGTGGTACTCTTACGAACCAAAAAAGGGGAAAATAGCTGTTTTCTTTGAGAAGCTTTTCTACCATAAATAAAGTTTTCCGTTGAATATAAATGAAGGTAATATGCCCTTTATTTTAGCTTGAAGTAAAAGAAAAGAAAGAAAGAATTCATCACATTTCATCCGAATACATAACACTTATAGCGGTACTCGGTCTGGTTGGTTTGGGAGACTTGTTGAAGGGATTTTTATCTTTTGCAGTGCTAAATAATATTTTTTTCTTAATAATTTAGATGTGTCTATGGAAACATATAACAATTTTCAAAGAAAATAAAGGACATTTGTGGTTTCTTACTGTGGCAGACATGTCTTCAAGGGAGAATAAATTTTGCCATTTTGTACCCTTACGGCATAACTGAAGTAAATTGGAATCATAATATGTTTGATGTGCTTTTTATGAGATTTTATTGGACGTGCACTGAGTAGAAACTTAATCAATATGAAAACTTTAAAAGTTATTATATACAGGGTGTAGCAATTTGGAATTCACAGTGCGCTAGGGGTCAGATGCAAACTTGGATACGGCAAGCCTGGAAGGATACGGTAATTGGTGAAATTGCATTAAAAAACCATAAATTTCTAACAGATATCAGTTATACGTACCGGATTGTTTTTATTTTTTATTTAGGTCTACACGCTGCCCCGTCTTGGGGGAGAATATGGAATTCATTCTTTGACAACGGTTTCCGAGATAATGGGACTTTAAAAATAATTGGGCAATCTCAACCGTTTCGGAGATACAGGGTGATTAAGAAAATATGCTACTTTTTTACGAAATATCCCGTAGGTTTCTTGTTATCCAATGAATGAAGGTGATTTTCAGCTCATAGTAAACCGGATAACTATCTCTTGTTCGTAGTTTAGGGGCAAGCGACTATTGATGGTTTGACATCCCTTGCAAATCCTAGACGGTTTACTATCATCTCTGCTAAAAATTCATACGTTATGCAACAAAGAAGTTAGGGAATATTTTATGAAAAATATCATTTTTTCGTAACTACCCTGTAACTTGGAAACGGATATATAGTGGCGAAGAAGAGTAAAGGAAGAAGAAAATCCAAATATGATAGTATCTGAAGCAGTTTAATTTTTAGGTTATGAATGTGCTGTTTGCTTACAATACATAGCAGATAAGGCAGATTTAGCGTAATAAATGCTATGTCAGTTTTACTTATTTAAAAGCACTTATTTCAACAACAAGAAAGTATTAAAAAATTTTTGTTTCCATGGTAGCAAGATTTGGACAGTTTAGGTCATCCTATTAAAGATGTGTCCGAGTGGAATAAAGTACACTTAGTTTATATATATTCGCATTTGTCTACAAAATGTAGAGCAGTTCAGGGACTGAAAATTATTAAGTGAGTTGCTGGATAGATGATAATTTATTATGACTTATTTATCCGAAAAAAAAAATCGTACAAAATTAATTGTGACATCATTTTATGCTTGACATTTGAATAAGTCATCAACTGATTACATTTTCACAAAAGCCAATCTGATACTTAATGTGGCAATTCTTCCAGCGGAATAAAAAATCGCATCGTAAGAGGAATTTAATCTCACTTGCGGCAGGAATCCTTAATCAGTCGGATTGAACAAAAGGAGCAATTATGAACGAAGAGCTTTCTCTTTCCACGTTGTCATTGATTTGTGAACGCATAAATCGTTACCATTCTATTAATGTTCTCTTTTTCCTCTGTGATTTCAAATTAAAATTAATTGCATAATAGACGACGATATAAAAGGGAATTGATTTAAATTAAAAAGAAGAAAATATAATAAAATCAAAAATAAATTAATGACATTAAAATATTGTCTAAATAAAACAAGCAATCAGGGAAGATTACCGTTTGTGTTTAGTGAGCCTGTGAAAGCCGAGTAAGCTAAACAGAGTAAGATCCTTCGACAATACATAGCCAGATATCCAAAATTTACTTAGCTGCACTTAATCCCTCGACTTAATATTTCATTAAAAATCACTGAGATAGATAAGTTGCAGTGAAATGTATAGAAAATTTTAAGGAGAAGATTTGAAGTAAGAGTTCGCGAATGAAGATTACAGATGAAAGGGGAATACCCAATTTTCGCACAACTTTAGGTCCGACATGAACTGGCAGTACGGACAAGTGTCTTAAACGATGATGGGGAAAGCTTTGCCGATCGAATATAGCTAGAAGCATTTCCTTGGGTGAAGAAGTGGACATTCCTATTTCTCGTGATTGTGCGGAATTGGGAATTGGTGCGTGGTGAAACGTTACTTCGTATGAGAAACATTTTCACAATAGAGCACTAATGGCGATGGCAAAAAGACCTGCAAAGAAAGTATTTTATTCTACGATTTATAGCTGGTAATGCGTTGAGGTAAACAGTGAAAACCGTTTTCCGATCGAACATAAACCTACCGAGTTAGAACCGTTCTTAAGTGCGAGAAATCTAGTACCTCAGTTGGTATAAAAAAAAGTGAGTACCCACAAACCTCTTCTTAGGATCTAAGAAATTCGATTCTGTACTAGATCAAAATTTGACCCACCTTCGACCACTTAGTTGACATATATGTACATTTTAAATCAAATATGTGCAGAGTAACATAATGCATCGTTTATAACATCTCTCTCTCTCTCTCTTATGTGCATACATGTCGGGTCTAAAATATTAGGAAAATATGATTGAATCTTTTTTAACCAAACGCGAGTTAATGCAACCTTTGAAAAAAATATTGAGGGTTGTATTCACTGGAAACAACATTAAATCTATGAAAAAAAGGGTAGGGTATGGAGCCCGGAATACAAAATCCTGGAACACAGAAATTTTATTTCATAAAGGCATGCATAAAATCAAAATATGATATTTCCAAAATGAAATAAATTTATATAAATGTGCAAATGCTGATTTTATTTACAAGTTGAATCTGAAACAGTGATGAGATACCTCTGTCTGACGTATAGAAAGTTATAAATTGAAATTCGACAAACCACAAATATTGCAAAGATATTTACACTCTCTCTCAGTAAGAAACTTTGGTTGCAAGATTTGTTATCTGTCGTAAGGTACCTGCGACAAATAAAGCCTGGAGGGTAATAAGGCCTACATATAAAAATTCCTACTAAATTGAATCGCAGCAACCTCATAATTTATGCGCACTTGCATTAAGTCGACAAGATCGCCATCGAAGGGGCGTCTGGCAGCTCCCGGCGCCATCTTGCCAGTAGCGAACGGTACGTCAACGAAAGGATTATGGTTGTTCGGAATTATAATTTTGATCTATACAAAATCATAACTTCCGTTGTTTAATTGCTATTTCCGCTTGTAGTAACTTGTTTAGTTTGAACATTAGATAATGTAATTTCTGACTTCGGTGTATATTTTGGCCCACCATTGTATTTATTTGATTAATGATTAGTTTAGTAAAATCTTGTCATGACCACTGGAGTAGACCGTGGGCCTTATTACCCTACCTAACTCACATTCGCAATGAAACTAATGTTCCTATATAGGATTATGATTGTGACATTATTTTTGTTCCAAAGAATGACAAATGTTTGGATTTACTCTGTTGTACGTTAAGGAATTTATTACTAAAGCTGTTGGGGCCTTATTATCCTCCTGGGTGTGAAAAGGTCTATTTTAATTCGAAATTATTATAAATAACCGAATTTTATTGATTTTCTTAGTTTTTAAAGGGAATCATTCCTCTGAGTAAGATTTTGAAAAAGTTAATTTTTTCTTTGGGCCTTATTATACTGTGGTAGTTTATTAAGGCCCTTGGAAAAGGTTTTATGAAACTGAATTATTTTTTTCAAATACTCACTTCTGTTATAGTTTTTCTATTTTTTTAATTGTGCAAATAAATAAACTTCACGGAAAACTTGTTTTTGTAGTTCTATATCACAAAATACTTGATTTATTGCATTTTCAAATTAGGTGGGCCTTATTTACCGCAAGTACCTTATTTCAATATATAACTTTATATACATAAGACATAGGTGGTGTCTTATCACTGTTTCAGATTCAACTTTTAAATTAAATCAGCAGTTGCAAAATCTCTGTTCTCGTAAATAGATCGCATTCACAAAATAATATATAAAAATTTAAAATTCTGCTTAGTCAATATTAGTTTTTCAAATAATTTTACAATAAAATCGAATGAACACGTTTAACTAGATACGTGCGAAGCGTAAAAGTTTTTACTATCTGTGTTACTCCTCTAATAAAAAAAAAATTGTGTTCACGATATACTAAAAAATTCTTCAAAACATAATCATCATGAAAAAAAAACTGCAATTGCAAATAACTTTCTAAAACTAAATCAAAACACTTGAACTTATCTACCACCCTCACAAATAGTTCTGGATTTAGTTTTAATCACCGAGAGAAATTGTCGGCCATACTTGCCAATAAAAATAGCAAATAAACAAAAAAATGCACATAGGTACGTGTAAAAAAAATATTAAAGAACCAACTTGGTTGCAGGAAATACCCGAAGAAACAAAATTTTTGTATAGGAAACTCTTTGTTGTGATAAAAGGTAATTTCTGTGAAAATAAACTAAAAACATTGTGCTTGGTACAAAATTTAGTCTTAAAATCTAGGGGGACGCAAGTTATTAGTTCATGGATGGAAATTCAAAGAGACAGTCTTGTTGCTAAAAATGGATCTTCCGAATAATTAGGCATTCATGTACGTATATTAACGATTTGTACCACCACATCAAGTACCAAACATTATTTTGAGATTTGATAATAAAAATAAAAAATATATAATATATTCGTGGTCTTCGGAAATCTTCAGGCTATATACTTTGTTAATCAAAGACTTATCTAAAGAACTGATAATCTTCTTAACAACTATATTACAAATAGGTAGACGCACTAAAATAAAAAAGTTTAACGGAATTAAATACAAAAAAAACACATTTAAAGAATTTAAGAAAAATGGAAACTTATAAAATACAGGATTTCTTCAAATGTATTGCTAGAATATAGCCTTAAATTAAAGCCTTTTCTTTATCCTATAAAATACTGATGTTTTTTTTATCTCTCAAATATTATATAATAAAGCTTGATACTAATTTTACTATTATTATACCGCCATTCTGACAATAATACCTATGTAATTTATTAAATCACAATTTTAAATTTCATTTCATTCTTACACAACTACGCTCTGAATTTCTTGGATTTCTCTCTCCGACATTTTGTATTCCGGGATCTTATAACTTTAAGATTCCGGGATATGATATTGTATTCTGGAATTTTCAAACTTATAATTGAGATACCGTCCTGAAAACTAAATATAACATATACCCCAAAAACAAAAAAAAAGATTTGTTGGTTATCATTTTGATTCTTTGGGATATTCTAGCATAAGTCCATTTAACCTGGAAGTTGCGAACTGGAGGCTTAATTTCCTGGTGAAAGGATCAATCATCGTCTTACCTAGATTTATCGATATTCCCTTATTCTGGCACTATTCAGTAAATATATTAAAAGCAGTTTGCATAAGCTCTGGCAAAGCTGATTCAAATTTCCATTTAACACAAATGTCAATATCATCAGCATATTTCTCGGCTTCAAAGCTCGCCACCTGGAGTGGGTTTAATACCTCATACACAACTAAAGCAGGCCATACACCATCAGTTTGGCCGTGGTTTTACTGTAAAACCACGGCAAAACTGATGGTGTATGGCGAACCCCACGTTTTGAGGTTCGGATATCTACTAAAACCAGAATTCAGGTCATGCCAGAAATATCTTTCTCAAAACGTGGGCAAGACGTGGGTAAGGCCATACACCATCAGTTTTGAAGTGGTTTTACTGTTTTGCTCGTTCATAATCAAAGTTAACTTAATAATAAGCTAAAAAGTAGGCGACATTTCTGAGTGTTTTACTAAATGTAAAATAATGTACACGGCAAGAAAAGGAAGAAAGAAAGAAAAAAATAATAATAAAAAAAAAATTGCAAATGTTTCGCTTTTGTAAATAAATGAGAAGGGGCGGAGTTTTCACGTTTTACTCTCATAAAATGTTCCCACGCTTTTATAAAACCGGTTTTCATAAAATATTGACAATGTTTTGGTCATATGTTGTTGCTGTAAATGGAAACATGTTGTTGCTGTAATCCTATGATATTTGATCAGCACGTGTGTCTGTTTACATTCGTTTTGCTATGAAGAGATTAAGTGGGAGAACTCATGCTTGATTCTCTGATATTTTCAGGAAAAATGAGAAATTCATTTGTTCCTTTGTCCATACGCAAATAATCGTCTGGCTCAAGTCTTAATTCTTCTAAGAGATTGGTATGCGAAAATTGTGAGCGCTTAAGAAGCCATCCTTTGCCCATTTTCTTTTAAGCTTCAGTCGCTCTTTCTTCCCCAATACCAACAGCAATCCTAATGCCGTTAAAGCTTCTTCCTCCATTTAATTTGATTACTTATCGTATCTTTAAAAATTTTGAAATTTGCACTTGTTAGCACTGCCACCTAATTGAAATCCTTGGAAACTTGTACTTGCCAATACAAGATGGCGACAAAACGTGGTCAAGACGTTTTAGGTTCTTATCTCGACTAAAACGTGGTTTTTAAAACCACGGCAAAACTGATGGTGGATGGCGCCCTTAAGAGCCACAGTAGTTATAAAATTCCGTCTTGTTGGCAACCGCTAATGGATCTAAGGTAGTTTTTTATGCAACGTTTTTTCAACATATCGCCAATCCATTTTACGATGCAGATTTCGATGCCTCTATCTTTAGGTACCCTCCTGACCACGTTCTTTTTAATCACTGACCACGTTCACTTTAATCAATCACTAATTGTGATTTTTTTTAGAGATAAAGACCTGCATGATTTCTCCCGTTTTAGTTTTGGAGGTTACATCGCGGAGGAAACCTTTTCGATCGTAATCAGAATGCGAACTATTATTTATACCACTATACACAACCAAAGAGTGAATTTTGATACAAAATGAATGGAGCAATATATTTGATTAATCAATTAAAAAACCGAAAGTTAGCTTTTACATGGTTTCTGAAACGAAATCCTTTCCAGTTTACAGCCAGAGGTTCTATAATCGTCATTTGATATTTTTAAAACATTCTCTGAATTTATTTTTTATGAATAAGACTTATATCAACACTAACTTGAAAAACGAGCTCTATTTACTATTTCGTCCTACTAACCTTCAGATTTGGCTTCTTCAGTAGGTCAGTAGCACCTTTAACAGCGTTGATTAAATCAATACTAAAAAATTTGTCGGCAGTCCATAATCTGATTACCTTTACTTCCACATAAAATTCGCTATGTAACCCATATATGTATTTTCTATTGATTGTTTAAATACTACAAAGGTTCATTGACATACAATATGTAGAAGAAAGGACGTAAGATTTGAAAAGTGATTTGATACAATTTGTCAGAAATTCGCTGTGGGGGGCCACAGTATGTAAGAAAAAACACAATTTTATCAGCACATTAGTCGGTCAGATGACTTGCATATACATACATACTACGTAAAATATGTGGCTGATTTCCACATATTTATTTAAAAATGTACGGCTTTAGTTAGTTCAGGAAATTAGTCTGATAGCACTTGAGTAATTCCAAAAAAATGGAACAGAATCTACTTCGAGAAAAACTGTTACTATTCAATCTAAATAGGATTTTTGGATTAGAACTAACCACTCTAAGCTCGCAAAGATTAGAACAATTACCTATGGAGAATTTTAAAGCAAACCATGCCCTCCAACAAAAAGTCCTTTTATTATGCTAAATATTCTGATTTTTTTTTGTTATGGGAAGGTTTATCTCAACCGGTTAATCGGTATTAAAGATAAAACAAAAATTAATTTCACTAATGCTAAAATACATACACATATTATTATAGGAATGGAAGATAGCTTTAAGGACTCCTACCAACCAGAAAATAGCTCTACTAAAAGGCAAATACATTTCTTCTGCTATTCATCAACATAGAAAATCAACACAAAAAAACCAGCAGGTAATTTATCATTCTTCGTCGATGTGTGAGATAATTGGGTTTTCACGGTCCATTGTATGTATAATTCCAAGAAAATTGATTAAGGTGTGACATTTAAGATACACACAATTCCGAATTGTGGTAAAGGAATCTGCTTCGAGAAAAAGTCGACTTGAGGAAAAGATAACTGGCAGAAACAGAAAAAGGAACCCTTGGCTAACAAGTTCGGTGTAGTTATTAGATTTCCTTTCATTAAAATTCCATTTAGGCTTGTCCCTTGCAAATAAATTACTAATGGCTAGTATTTAGTGACCAACCCTGCTATCAATTTTGTATCAGTGAAATGTTAACTACCGATTGGACTAATGGAAATATCGATTTTTTTTCTAGAGTCTACAAAGAGTCTACAAGAAATCGAGATTTATTTAGGTGATATAGGATCCGTCGAAGTGAAAATATTAGGAGAAAGTGATTCAGTGAAGAGGATATGGACCATAACTAAAGAAAGAACACCTACGGATAACAAGAAACCTCAAAGTAAAAAATAAATTCAATTGGAGACCCTTCATTGAATTTAACGACAATAACGTCGTCATGAATTTTACCAGTACTTTAAAGTAAAAGTGATAAAACTTGAAATCATGCTATTTCAATGCGATCACAGGTTTATTTGATTTACTTTTCAACGAATAAAGGGTAAAGGTAATATATGTATATGTACATATATTTGTAGGCAAAAATCTTGTTCTAGTAAATTGGCATATCCGATTCGTGCTCTCAGATATTATTATAATAATACCTAGCAACATTTGAGATATACTATGTACATAGATGTCCCAGATCATAAGAATTTGGTCGTACCACGAGATACATATATCATGCTTCTAAAAATTTAGCAGGCATTTATAGAGCTAACTCATATTTTTGGAGATAAGAACTTTCTTATGAATAAAGTTAAAAGTTTTATTGAAATGCCCATATTTAAAGCGTTGCACTGAATTCTTAATTAATTTAATTATCTCAAGAACTACAAGAAATGCGGTAATAGCATAGACTAACTAATAACTGAACCAAAAAAAAAAAAAAAAACTACCAACACCTTGCTCGAGTTATACATAATCGAAGTTGTTTGGACTTCAGCCCTTCAGGTGAGAAAACATTTTACTTATGTTCATCCTTTGATGTTGTATTAGGAGTCGTGCATTGAATCGTGATGAGCTTCTCTTTTCTCAGCAGTAATTTCACTTTCTCCATTGCCTTGGAGAAACTTTTCATGGAAGTTTCAGTAATTTGTGAAAATATCCACTATTTTTCGGTCCCAAACCATTTTCTCTAAGGGTGCGCCCTTTCTATGTCCTTTGTTTATTTGTTTTGTTAACGGTCTTGATTTTTGATAGAAATATTCAGAAAATACACTTCTTTTTGGGAAATTTCACTTTTCCTATGTTAAGGGGCTGGGATAGTAGTTTTAGCTTTTCTAATCTGACTTATTACCATTATTAGGTCCTGTTTCCATTAAAGGTATGCAAAGATTTGTAAAAATGAAAGGTACAGAGTTTGAGTAAACATGAATTTCATATTTTCTGCTTAGGAATATTCTTTTAAATTATCCGGAAATGATGGAAAAGAAAACATTTATAATATATAGTAGATACCCAATGGAAATATGAAAGATGTCATATATAAGCCTTGTGTATAGAACTGAACTATCTAATGATTGCGAAAATTCTTCCTTGTTATAATCACAGATGGCCATTTTGAATAGATTTGCGTAGGCTCAGTCTCGGTCGCTAAAATTATAGATGGCACAAGAACTAGATGTCGCATGGCATACTAGAGCAGAGTATACAGAATGTCAAATGGGTAGTGCATTCTGGAATGGACCATAACATGCTTTAGAGCATGCCGAAAGCAAATGTTTTTATAATGGCAGTTTTGTATACATTCGATCGACTTCCTCAACACCTCAGATACGAAAAAAAAAAATCAATCACTCGACGTATAAATCATTTCAAATTATGTGGTCTATTCCGGAATGGACCACGCAGCCATATAAATTTTGTATAATTTTTGGGTATTGCATGCGACATCTAGTTCTTCTGCCATTTATGCTAAAATCCAGCAATGCCTCGCTTTAATATAAAATATACGATGACTCGCCCTGATGTAGGGAAAGCCGCAATTTATTCTTAGAAATTTACTGGAAATTTTTTCCTTAGAATTGTTATGCATGATTGGAGGCCGACAACAGTTGTTGGGCTACTAACAATTCTTATGAGCATAGACGCGTATATGAGCAATAAGTATTCATTTCTTCTTAGAACTGGACAAAAAATATTTCGGCAGAGTTTTTATTCAGTCTAGAATTATTTTTAGCTATAATTGTGTGCCGTTGCAGCGGCGAATCCAGCTAGGGGCGCAGGGGCACGCGTGAAAGCAGTGACACTATTAGAGACTGCAGACGGAATGCACATCTTTCAATCAAGTTTGAATGATTAGATCATTGATTCATGACCGTGATAATATCCTCGCTTGGAGAAAGCGAATCGCGACGAATTTAAGGCATCTAAGTCTCAAAGCTATCTCATCTCTTTAAAATAGGATCACAACTCTTCCAGTCGAATTTATTTTGATGGAGCATTGATTTACGGTACACCGTCTTTATGCATTCTTGGCATTAATTTTACTGTAAGTTAAGCTGGACAGATCACTTCTTTTATTGTGCCAAAGAAGCATCGAAATGTCTTGGATTTCTAAAAAGGTGTAAGAAATGCTTCACCACATCGAATCTAGCGCTCATCTACAAGTCCTACATCAGACCTAGATAGAATAAAATTCCCTTATCTGGGCTGGGACTGGTCGCACAGCTTTAACCCTTAGAGCCTTCAAGCTCATTGGCGATTTGGCAATAGCTTGTCAGATCAACTCAATCGAGCGCCGCCGCCGCCTTCCGCTCCTTTTCTATGTGCCTCCTACCATGCTGTACTTTGCATAACACGATATCTTCTGAGCTTGACTTATTAGTCAAACTTTCTTAACTTTTCCATGAAGTTATATACTTACAAGGTCTGTATTGCATCTGTTCTGTGACTGATACTTAAGTATTTTATAGGATTTCATATTCTAAAGAACTTTTCAGTCCATTATAACAGTCTAGAACTGATCATTTTCAAAAGATACGTAAAAATACTAAACTTTTATATGACAACACCAAGAAGTGTTTGCCGGATTTTGTACATTTTTAAAATTATATTTACTATTTTTATTAGAACACTATGTACAAAAGTTCAACGCTGTACGTTGACGCGTTCTCAGGAAATGTTCAAATAAATAGTGAAAAACTAAATTTTTGTATGGCAACCCTACAAAGGAGTTACCCGATTTTCGAAGTTAATTTTAGTGTTTTAGTTAAAGCTCTTGTGCAAAATTTAAACTCACTAAGTACACGCGTTCTCGAGTTATCGTGTGCACGGAAGGACAGACAGACATGCAAAAATCAAAATAACTTATAATTTTTTTCGTGGGTGTCCCACTCATTTTGCTCTACTATCAATATTTCTAAGCGTTACAAACGGAATGACAAACTTAGTATACCCTTTACTAGATTTCATCTAGGGTATATAAATTGAGGCCTTCCCTACATCAGGTCGAGGCATCGTTGATTGGAGCGAGGCATTGTTGGCTTACCTTTTGGTTACGTCTACAGTAGTAGCGCCGCTACAATACAACAAGTAACTAAATAAAACTTCGTTTCGTAATCACTAGATATTTCTATACATAAGGGTGTAAGCCTACGGATGATTTCATACGTGACAACCCACTGCGAAAAAGGCGCTCTAAGAGCCGTCCTGAAGTGCTTCCCTAGAAGATTGTAACACTTCTTTTCTCTATCAAAGTTCATTGTTGTTTAACATAGGCGGGTCCGCAGAGACAAATGCTTCAATGCTGCTTTTCAGAAGGGCTATAGCAGTGCTCTAAATGATGGCCGAAGAAGTCTTTTGAATGTGTATTTTCGAAAGCTTTAATTAGCTTTGTGGATAATCATCGCAGTGCTTCTTCCTTAAGCTCATAAGAGGACTTCAAGATTGAGCTGCCTGGAAACATTAGTGAGGTGATGATGAGACTAATTATTCTTGAAACATAACGTAATGGTTGTTTGTATTTGATCTTCATCGAGTTGATCGGCTCGGTCGTTTTTTTTGCTTGCAATTTATCCTTGCATTTTGACATATTTTTTACGACTGATCTTTCAAAGGTACTGTTTTTCAATCAGATATAATTTGCTGTCATATCTGATCACGATATGATTATGATTATGATTACTTTTAATTTTTTATTTCACAGTGCCAATGAACCAGTGTCCTATTTGTATTACGATTATGGTCGTACTAGCATTGATATGTTGCCACAGAGAAATGAAAACAAAATGATACCACCGGGCTCGGTGCTATCATTGTAATTTTGTTAGTACATCTGTTGACAGAAGTAGGCCTGAGAAAGAAAAATTTCCAACATTGAGCAAAGCGCGCTTTGTGGCTAGGCCTTGAGGCTAGCTGCTAGCTTGATTTTGTGTTGCATCATTTAAAAGCCTGTTTTGGAGATTTTGACAACACCTCGAGAAAGCCTCGAGGCCTGGATGCGTTTCTCTGCTATGCATATACAGAACATGTCCCAATCCAATTAAAAAAATTTGCAGTCTCGCTCGAATATAAAATCGACGATGAAGAAATTTACTTGAAATTTAGAAGTTTTGTGCATTATTGGAGGCTGACAACGGCCGACAAAGGCCACCAAAAAGAATAAAAATTCTACCGAAACATTTTTTGTAAATTTCTAAAAAAAAAATGTGTATAAATTCTAAGAAAAAATGTCCAGTAAATTTCTATGAAAGAAATTTTAAGTAAATTTCTAAGAAAACATTGAAGGTTTCCCCACATCATGTTGAGGCATCGTTGATTTTATATAGAAACGAAACATTACATTGCTCTGATACAAGATAGAAACTTGGGTGTGTGCCTGAACATTACGAACATTTTCTGTTAATAAAAAAATTTCTAAGCTACAATTTTCGTCGGTTACCAGAAGGTTTTCATTTTTCTGATATGCGTTCTTCATCTGTATATTTTCTTATTTGTGCTAAAAGGCATTTAAATTTTAATTTTCAGGCAACTAAATTGATTTATAAATTCCTTGCTAACAGCCTTGTGTATAAAACAATATAGTGATTGCGAAATGCAATTTGACTTACAATTAGTACCTTGTTGTGTTGTAGAGGCGCTCAACGATGGCTGGACCCGATGATCAGGGAAACCCGCAATTTTTTCTTAGAAATTTAGTAGACATTTTTTCATAAGAATTGCTATGCATTGCAGGCCGACAACGGCACACATTGTACGAGTTTATGTGTTAAGCTGGCTTCCCACGACGCGTGGTTTCACACGCCTGTGCTGGCGCGCCTGATCCATTTCGAGTCAGTAACTTCAAAGGCGCGGCGCGAGCGTGCGCGAGGAGGCTCGAGGCGGCGCGTGACATTTACTCTTCATTTCGGCGGCACCGCGCCGCAAATCAACTCGAGCCAACACGCTCCGTGGGAAGTGTATAGGCGCGGCGCGGGCAGACGCGAGCTCGTAGCAGGCTTCCCACGGCCTGTGATTTCACGGGCCGCGCCGCGCGATCACGAGCTGGCTTGGCTCGAGAAACCACGCGCCGTGGGAAGCCACCTTTTTAGATCATACCATAAAAAACGTAGTATAAAATCTATATTAAACTAACTGTGCATTTTTCCATTATATTTTTGCCAAATCAACAAAATCCAATTTACACTTTCGTTCAAGTTCATTCTTGTTGAGATTTGACAAAAATAATTTTCGTTCCCGTGAGAACGCAGGTATAATATTAAATTCACCTTTTCCTGCGCGGTGGACGCGAAGTCAGCAATTTTATTAAAGTAAAAAGCTCACAGATGAGTAATTGAAAATTGGGAAAACATATTCAAAGTCAATCTGAAGTTTGAAATCCGAAGTAAATCGTCGCGCTCTAAAAATTTATTTCTCGCACATAAGTCGCCAATGTAATTTCTAAATCTTTTCCTAAATTGATCTCAATAAACAGTTAATTAATAGTTAAAGGTGGTGTTTTCATTTATATTATTGAAGTAAAAACTTCTTTAGCCTCGTTGGGCACTTTTTGGTAGGGGAAAATGTTATGGTTTCGCGTCACCGACATGCTCATGACTGGCGCAAAAATTCCAGCAGCAGGAGCAGGTATTTATCACAGTACTCAAGATACGTCACACTTCATTACTTCATATATGGACATACATACTAAATTCACTAGAAGCATTTTTGTTAATGTTTCTGTTATAGGCGAAATATGCGTTGCTCGTTGCAATTCCGAGAATGGGGGCAATACATATTAATGGTTGCCGTTTATATTTCGCCTGAAAAATCTATGAGACACATACAACAATTTTTATTCGAAAATTCGATGATTTATACAAAAGAAGGTTCTGAAATACTCGAAAAAAGATTTGGCGAAAAATATGATAATGTACCGATGATTTTAAGTGGAGACTTCAATATTATCTTTGCAGATGATAAAAATCTACCATTAATTGAATTTCTAAATGAAACACTTAATTTAAATATGTCTAATGATCGAAAACTCAGTACTGCAAAATATAAAACGACGATCGATGCTGTTTTTACGCGATACTTAGATAAATTTCAATCAAACATTTTCATTTCTTACTTTAGTTACCATAAGCCTATTGTATCTTTTTTAGAACACAATGAAATAATTGAAAGTGTAACATATGAATATATAAATAAAACAAAAACAAAAAAGAAGAACGATAACGAAATAATAATTTATTTCCGAGAAGAAGAAGTTTGGGACAAACAAAACATTACGACGATTTACAGCTATACCTAATATATATTTTTTTTTCTCGTTCACACCACAAGATTTATCAGGCCAAGGGTCCCGGAGCTATATACACGCGTGGTGGACTGCCGTACCTGCAAATATTAAAACAATAGATGAGTGCCTATTATTTCACTACTTTTCTACACAATTCTACTATGTATGGTCTACTATAGAATTATCTAAGTGAGTGCTCGTTTCGCGAGTCGCACTGTCAAGGGAGAGCCACAAGACAATGACAAAACTAAAACCATGAAATCGTCGCAGGGTGGAGAGGAGCACCGTCTCCATAAACACGGGGAGGAGAGCCACCCGCGGCTTATGTACCCCATCATGGTACAAGGAGGAGAGCCATCCTTAAAGACAGTCGGGAGGAGAGCCAATCCCTACTGTCTTGACCCACAAAACGAAACACTTCTATGCTACAACTAAATGCATCTTGGCAATAACTTTATTCATTTTATTATTAACAATAAACTACACTACAAAATTACCACATTTCACTCAGTGAGTAGATAACTCCCCTTTTTTTTCTTTTATTCTCCCTATCAATTTCAACAATTAAGTCCTTATTAAAATGACACATCAACTTTGAAAATATTCTTGAACTTTATATCTCTGATAATTTTTAAATAAATCACTTCCGTCACAGATCACAGCACCTTTTCGAATGAATGATCTGTGCGGAACCAGAAAGTATCCTACCTCCATATTATCCTATGTACCTACATGCACAAGTCACTAACTACTCATGCAGGTATTTACGATACCTCAAGGATCTTGAAAATTTCTGGCGCCGTACATTTTAATTTTCAATTACACCAGGCAGACAATGACACTGCTTTGGTGCCGGCAGATCTTACCGTCATAAAATGGCATGCTCAATTTTTCAATAAACATTCAAGTGCTATTAATTTAAGACACCTTTTCTGCGAATTTACCTTTTTCAAGATCCCTTGAATATTATTTTTGTCTAAAATAAAAATTAATGACGACAAAAGTACAAAAAGTCTAAGTATTGTTGAAATTAATGATGACAATGATGCAAACAATGAAAACAATGTTAAAAATTAAGTACATTGAAATTTATGTAAATACAAATACTATCCATAAATCATATGATTCAATATTAATTGTTATTTCAATTGAATTGTATTTATATTTTTTCATAATCTTGTACTGCCCGTAATATATTTAAATAATAAAAAACCATATAAACATGCACATAATTGTTGCTCGGAGTGTCAATAGATGTGAAAACCAGATTGATGTTGATAATTTTAATTCAAACATTATGAAATTTTAATACCAAAAGTTTTCACTTCTATCGGCAGTCCCTATGACTGCCAATATTTTTTTTTTCTTAACAATAAAATATGCTCATAAAAATTGTTAGTGTCCCAAGCAACCATTATCGGCCTTCAATAATGTATAGCAATTTTAATGAAAATTTTCCAGTAAATTTCTAAGACAAAAATTGCGGCCTTCTCTACATCAGGTCCAGCCATCTTGAACTTTGTATTCTGTAGAGGCGTTGTCTGCTTCCCAGCCTTTGTGTATTTTTAGTTTGGCTCTTACTTTTTATCCCTTGAACTCCTTGTTCATACGTCAGTTGCACAGATCTGCTTTTAGCGAAGCGTGAGCAAACTGTTCAAAATGGTTCAAGTGTTTCCTCCGCTATAACTTGTTGCACATCAGACTTACAAAAAAAGTGTTTATGTTTATTTGTATCAGCCATTTTTGTCATTGGACCAACGATTGCGGAATCATTTTGAAAACCCAATTTTGTGTACCTTTAATCTAAGATGGCGGGCCGCGCAGATAACCCACACACCTTTTGAAGGGCAAGAACCCCACTGACTGAACTATCACAGAAGAAAGAAGAAATGTTTAGCTAATTATATAAATTAAGTAGGTAGTTATAGTGTAAAATTTAAGACTAATTTTATAAATAAAAAATTCTAGATGTTTACAAGTTATATTAAACCAGGGCCGATATTTAGAATAGGAGTTTTTTCCAAAACAGCTTATAAGAGTAGAAAATACAACTAGGATAGGATGTGGAAAGATATTCATATGATTTAAAAAAGCCCAAGATTACCAGCATAGCTAGACCAATACTAAAATCGACTGCAAAATATTGGCAAAAAATAGATAGAATCAAAGGAAAACCTGTCTATGAAAATTATTGAAGAGTACTTAGCGATCGGATGTTTAAAGTTATCCATATCACAATATTTTGAAGCACGCCTTATATACTTTCCTGCCAAGCAAAACTAATGTCGATTTCCATTGATATTTTAAGAAAAGTGCACGTCAATCAGTAAAAAACGAGTTCAATGGACCATTTTTTCAACCGATGAGAATGTAATAGTAGCTCATATCCGTGTAATTTGTTAAATTGAAATTTTCTGGAAAAAATGACATCACGAATAACGTAAGAATTATGAAAATTGTTACTTAAAAGATTTTGGCGGGATTGCGGATGAATTTGGTAGAGTAATAGTTGAAGATTGATATGTAATGCTCAATGACATTCAGTTGTGACATTTCTTATGTAGATGTGTGCGTTTTTCGGTGTAACACCGCCGATTTTTCTGGTGTAGCACCAGACTCATTTGACGTCCACTTTATCTAGTAGTGCAGGTGAATGGAACAATTTCGCTGTAACACTGCAAGAAAAGTGTAACACTTCTGCTAGAAAACTTGATCAATGGAAATCGGTATAAGTGTTTTAGCTGCGTGCACAAAGTTTTCGTGTTAAGTACACTTTCTTGCACTTCCATTTACACTTTCTACTCAATGTTACCATAGATGGTACAAGAAGTAGATGTCGCATGGCATACCGCAGAAAAGTATACAGCGTTTAAATGGCTGGTCCATTCCGGAATAGACCACAACATGTTTCTGAGGCACCGAGAGCAAATGTTGCTTTGACAGCAATTTTGTATACATTTGATCCTGTGCCTCAACATGGTAGATGCGGGAAAATTATTAAGTTCGAGAAAAATTGTTAAGTTCGATAGGAGAATATTTAGTTGGCGCAAACCCGTCATGCAATACCATAACAAAAAATTACTCACAGGGGCAAATGAATTTAATAAAGTTGTTTCCTTAAATTTTACACTACTACAATGAAAATTTTTGATTGTGTTGGAAATTGTAAGATGTTTCAAAAAACTTTGTTTGACTCCCCTCCTGCAGTTTATTATTCGTAGCTCGTACGGCATAGTGAGTGATGTGAATGATCACTGCTTGATTCACTCGGCTCAATTCCTTTTTCTATATTTCTACGAATTGAGCCGAGTAAATCAAGCAGTGATCACACTACTCACTATGCAATAACAAGGTACGAATAATGAACTGCATTAGGGGATTCAAACAAAATTTTTTGAAACATCTTACACTTTCCAATGCAATCAAAAATTTGCATTGCAGTAGTATAAAATTTAAAGGAAACAACCACAGACAAACTAATAACAACCGAAGACTGGACACGTAGAACAAAATATGCAACACTTTTCTAGAATATAAAATTAACAATGCCTCGACGATGCCTCGACTTGGCACTTGATGACGTGCCCAAAGAATAAGTCAGCAATGCTTCGCTCCATACAAAATCACCGTTGCCTCCACCCGATGAAAGATAGGCCACAAGTTTTTCTAAGAAATTTATTGGAAATTTTATGCTTGGAAGTTTTATGTATTGGGAGAGGCCGAGAGCAGTGCCTCGCTCCAATATAAAACAACATCTACCATGTTGCGGCAGTCGATCAAATGTATACAAAACTGCTGTCAAAGAAACATTTGTTCTCGGTGCCTCAAAAAGATGTTGTGGTCTATTCCGGAATGGACCAGCCATTTAAACGCTGTATACTTTTCTGCGGTATGCCATGCGGCATCTAGTTCTTGTGCCATCTATGATATCACTTATAGCCATAGTCTTCGCCTATTTTGGATATTGTTGTAAAATCACACTTTTAAATTTGAATTTCCTGTGACTCAAGAGATGCATCAAACATTTCAAACAGAAATAAATCCTGGATATAATTTTCAAATAATCTCTTTTACTTTAATTGAATTATTTATTTGTTTTATTTGCTATAAATGGATCTATATGAATATGGATATATATGTATTGTGAATACGGCCTAGCGTTAAACCGATAATGGTTTTAACCAGACTCAGCCGTACGACCAGCAGGTAAAAGGTATTTGGATTAAGCTGGGCGTTTAATTTTAACAGTAGCTCATATGTATCTCAGTCTGCTACATCGAAATTCTACTCATAAAAATAAATTAAAAATTATAAAATAATTTTGATAGGAACAACCGAGTAAGAAGAATTTTAATTAATTCTCTACGAACAATTATGAAAAAAAAAAATTGAAATAAAAAAAGTAAATAAATAAAATTATAATAACACAAAATTGGAGAGAGAGATACCAAGCGCTGAAAGGGGTTTCTAAAGCGGGGTGTTTTGGTACCCAGGCATTAATCAGTTTAGCTGGGTGGATGCCTTCTTGAGGCTACTGTATTATTTGTTTTCTTTCCTATAAAATTGTAAAATTATTTTATACGAATCCATTGTGTTCATTATACTATAAACAAAATGAGGTCATACCCAAAATTATAAATGTTTCACACTTAAAATTTGAGTATCCACTTTTTTTTTAACAATTTCCAAATTTTTGAGTCTAAAGTGTGTTATAAAAGAAAGCTGTCCGAAAGTGTTCAGTAGCCTAAGAATTCATACAGAAATATAAAAATTTTCAGTAAACTCAAATAAAATTTGTGATCACATTTTCAGCATATAACCCCGCATAATCCCCTCTTTACAAAATCAATCTTTTCTAGAGGATATGAACGAATTGGTATTACCAAAATAAATCTGCTGTTATTTCAGGTTAAGTAAATAATTTCAATTCATTGAATCTTCTGGAT
The DNA here is from genome assembly GCA_963924295.1 of Dioctria rufipes. Classification (NCBI taxonomy): domain Eukaryota; kingdom Metazoa; phylum Arthropoda; class Insecta; order Diptera; family Asilidae; genus Dioctria; species Dioctria rufipes. The sequence continues at coordinate 267,500,564 of OZ002741.1, read as the reverse complement.
GCTTCGATTAATCTAATTTTCTTATTCACCTCTGATGCTATAAATATCATTATTCAAAGTCTCACTGATGGAGTTTAGAGTTCATTAAAGTTTTCAAGTGAGCTCTTATTAGAGCAAATTAACAATTTTAAATCAACCAATCAGTAAGTAGGTAAACGTCAAAATGCAATTGAATGCAATATTTTAAATCCGTATTGTGCCTCGTGGATAAGGTGACAATGGAGACATTGTCGTAAGACGAAATCAAATAGTAGAAAACTAAATTTTTTTTTAATTTTTGAAAATGAAATCATCATTTTTTTCCCACAAAACGTTTAGAAAATAATCATTCCCGTTTTATTGTCACCTTGCTGATTTCTGCTGAGGAGATTTTGTTTAAGGACAATACATTTTTCGAAGAGAATTCCAATGCTATTTAAATACAAAAACTGTTTGACAACCTTGAATGTGGTCTAATAACAAATTCCCAAAGACAAAAACCAGAAAGCAAAATTCCGGATGAGTTAATTCCAAAAAACCAAATTTCAAATGTCAAAAGCGCGAAAAATGAGAATCCTGGAATAAATAATCTGGAAGAGACAAAATCCCGAACACAAACCTAAATGCTTTCATACACCTATGGGTAGTCATCAAAACGTGGCCTGCACTTCTCCTTAACCGTTTTGCAAGACTAAGGATAGATAATCTTCCGGATTCGGCATTGAAGCTTTAACAAATCTTGTCGGGCCCCGAACATATGGTATAATCTTTCGAGGGGTGGTAACGTACATCAACCCAAACAAAAATTTTTCCAAAGGATGGGTTCTCTCCCCCAATATACAGCACTTAAGACTTTGTATGCGGCATGAGTTTCAAAAACGTGGTGCAGGCTGAAAAAACTTATGTGAAGTGCTTTGAGAGGCCGCCTTAACAGCTCAAACATGTCCAAGATGGTTTACGAAATTTAGTTCGGGTGACTTTTCGTTGAAAGATAAACTCAGTTCTAGAAAACCATTAGATGTCAATGACGAAATGATATGCAACATGATCAGGACAAATCCCACTACCTTCGTAAATATGACCTTCAAGCTTCGAATTAATCTGGCGACTGCTTTGGTTCACATTAAAAGGCTTAATTTTATGCCAAAACTCTGTTTGGATTCCACACGAATTAAGTGAGAAAAATTTAATGGATGGAATTTCGATATGTTTTTTAAATCCTGGTCGTCAGAAAAGAGAGTCGTTTTTGTACCGCTAGCTGACTGGAGATGAAAAATGGAAAGTGTAAAGTGCATAAAAACGTGGTTGGAAAAAGAACCTATGTTTACAGGGGCGAAACTTCGCTTTCTACATCATACGCTTGTGGTATCACAAGAAGGTAGTGGTAGTGTACTAATGTATTATGAATTTCTGAAAGAAAATCAAACTGATGATGGTGCTAATTATTGTTGGCAATTTATTGTATTGAATACAGAAATCTTTGGCAAACAGATGGGATGTAATTCTTTTTCACGACAACACTAGACTGCATGTGGTAAGGAAAACCGTACAAAATAGTGCAGAGATGTGTTGACAAACTTCACCTTAGCCAACATATTCTGCTGATATTGTACCATCAAACTATCACCTGTTCAGGTCACTGCAAAACTATACTGATGAAAATGAGTATGCAAATTATGAGGAAGTCCAAACAGCAGTGGAAGGCTACTTGGCCTCCAAAAGGCAGGTTTTTTTTTTCAGGGGAACAAAAATTATATTTTGAATAAAATTTTGCATTAAAGCTGAAAAATAATTCATTTCCGTTATACCTAATAGTTTATGTATGTTTCGGGAGTTATAGGCAGATAACCAAGAAGGGTTATGTAAAAAAACAATTTTGTTCAAGAAGGAATTTATTTGGATTCTCCGGTATATAGCAAAAGTTAAAAATATTTTTATTTGTTATTTCAGCACACATCCCATTTGATTTTGGGTGACAAGTTTCAAGTCTTTGTTTTGACGCATCAACAGGTCCCGAAATTGAGTGACTTGAAAAACAAATGAAAAAATAGAGCAAGGAAAAGAAATGAAAAATGAAAAGAACTGAGTAAAATAGAAAAAAAAAATAATAGAAAAATTTGAAAAAACCAGATTCATTCGAAACGAATCGAACTTATACGCCCGCAGTGGGCTAAAAAAAGTAAAAAGAAAAAGGAAGAAGAAGAAGCGTTCCGTGTTGACAGAAAACCTTACACTCAACGGTACGGCTTTGTATTCTGCCTGCCGTAGACGCTTGCAACAAATCAAATTGATCTCATCTCATATAAACTCAGAATAAATTCTGGGTGTGAATTATATATTGCAAAAACTCCTATATTACACCAAGGAGGAAGAAATAAAAGTAGAGATTACTTTTTAGGATTTTTTACAGCAGGCAGAAAACCAAGCTGTACCGATGAGTGTAAGGTTTTCTGCTAACACGAAACGCTTCTTATCTTCCTTTTTATTTTTACTTTTTGCAGCCCACTACGGGCGTATAAAGGTTCGATTCGGTTCGAATGAATCTGGTTTTTTAAATTTTTTTTACTTTTTTTTTTGTTCTACTTTTCTCAATTTTTTTCATTTTTTCATTTCTTTTCTTTGCTCTATTTTTTCACTTGCTTTTCAAGTCACTCAATTTCGCTATTTGGGATCTGTTGATAAGTCAAAACCAAGACTTGAAACTTGTCACCCAAAATCAATTGGGTTGTGTGACGAAATCACAAATTAAAAACATTTTTTTTTGCTTTATACCGGCGAATACAAATAAATTCTTTCTTGAACAAATACAGGTTTACCCCGGGAAAAAATTCCTAAAGAGTATTCTCTATTTTTATTAGTAAAAAAAAAACTATGTATTTGCTGAATGGGGAGAGGTTACCCTTCCTCTACAATAACTTTCTGCTTGGATATATCGTATCATATGCATGCTACTACCTTAGATAAACTAATAGCATACAAAGACTTGGCAAGTGGAACAAAAATCTGTAACGCCTCGCCCGAATATAATATCGACGATGTGGTGACTTGCTGATATAACAAAAAGGGAAACTAAATTCTCGCTCTAATAAAAAATCAACGATGTCTGACCTGATAAAGGGAAAGCCTTAATATTTTCTTAGAAATTTATTGGAAATTTTATTTTTTATGTTTTAAACATTATTATTGATGGCCAACACGGCACACATAAAACTATTATAAGTATTTGAAAATAACTCCAGTCGGCCATTAAAGTGAATGAAAATTCTGCCGACAAAATTTCTATAAGATTCTAAAAAACAAAATAATGCTTTTCTACTTTTCTACGCTCATAAAAATTGTAAGCGGCCCAAGCACCTGTAGTCGGGTGTCTCCAGGGTGATTCCTACATCAGGTCGAGGCATTGTTGATTTTCTATTGGAGCGAGGAATTGCTGGAATGCTGGCTTACCATTTGGTTACGTCACATTTAGTGGAGGCATCGTCAAGGCATCGTCGATTTTATATTCGAGGGAGGCGTTACAGATTTTTGTACTACTTGCCCCAGCCTTTATATGACATTATAGGTTGTCTATACTATTATATTATTATTATATTATACCATATGGGCAGGACACCCTACATATTTTCATAATTTCTTAATTTATTATTTCTTACTTAAAGAAGAATCTTATTTGATTAATTTATCACAATTTACTTTGCAGAAATAATGATTCCAGAGAAATGACTTAAGTGCGTTCATGAGTCACGGGCTTTTTTTTTTATTAAGTTGATACTTTCTTACAATGAATATATAAAATGCACTCGAAAGTAAGTATATATTAAATGCATGATATAATTCCGAAAATTTATTAGACTTAAACTATAAATAAAACTAGACGAACTTGTTTTTAAATAGGACATAAAAACGCAATAGTAACCCATTTCAATTATATTTATCATTTTGGACTAGGAAGGACCGTGTTAGGGACCACATCTCAAAAAAATTTCAAATCCAATTATTAAAATAAAATGATAGATTAGAAGAAAAAGAAAAAATTTATACCTTACATATGAAATCTCATGGGATATACTAAGTTTGTCGGTCCCTTTGTCTGTCTATCTTCTTGATAACTCCAAAAGGCGTTCACTTAGAGAATAAACACAGTTTTTTAAAAATCATGAAATTTAAGTTCGAAAATGGGACAAATCGGGTAACTCCTTTGTAGGGTTGCAAAATTTTGTTTTTCACGATATATTTTTACACTGTCTGAAAACACCTCCGCATAGAAATTTTGTATATGGCGTTTGCATAAAAATAGTAAATACAATTTTAGAAATTGACTTAACCGGACAACCGATTCTTAGTGTTGACATAGAAAATTTCATATTTTTTATATTTAATATACTGTGAAAAAAAATCAGTCCTAGACATTTTTATTGTACTCAAAAGTTCTTCAGAATATAAAATCCTATTGAATTTGTTATAATCATTTTTGCTGTCCAACGGGCAGTTCTAGAAATAGATGCGAAAAGCCAAAAATTAGAGTATCATAAGAATTGATCTTAGAACAATTTCAGCTTTTTTCCTTGTTGTTTTACTATATTTAATTACTTTTCTAATGCAAACTAAAGGTATAAGTTAAAAATCGCTACCCGCTTAGATTTCCAAATAGTACGCATATCTACTATCATTTCCTCTTGTTAGCCGTAAACATTGTTTCTCATTCTCAAAGAATGTTGACATAAATTAAGTGTGCTCTAATTCCCAAAAGAAATAAACATATATGCCTTGTCTGGCAGAATTATGGTAGGTATATTACAATCTGCTTAAATATTTATCCTTAGAGAATTAATACAGATAATAGTTTCCAAACTATATGAACCTTAACTCAATGCGGGTTAATTAACCATCTGTAAATGAATTAATTTTCAGAAATCGCTATATTCATTAAAATGCAAATACCCTAGCAAATTAAATTATTTATGATAATGAGGGAATAATCATTTTAAATAGACACTTACTTCTTCAGAATAATTTCGTAATTCCAACTGCTAAGTAAAATAAAATTCCAATCAATTAGCTTAAGTAAATTAAATAAACGCTTTAACCACAATCACTCTTATTCGCACTTGATTTTCAGCCAATTAACTTTAATGGCGTAAAGTTTTATGGTTAAATTTCGACGATACTAAGTCAACTTTGACCGCAACTTTTCAAACATTGGTCGGTGGTGAGACCCGTCAAGAACAATAATGATCCAAAACATCAATGATAACAATAAGAATATTTGGTAGTCCTTGGGGAATAGAATTACAGCTACACACATATAATATATACAGCAGATTAAATGTAAATTAGCGACCCGGTTAATTAGTTTTATCTCACTAAAACATTGTAATGACACTTCTCACTCGTTAGTTAACAAATTATATCACTCATTCACTAGTCACTATATATCCACTAATAACTGACAACATTATCCGCCTAAAATTCATTTTTCTATTATACAAGAAATTTTTTAAATTAACAAAACATTTCCCGGTGACTTGAATATTTCTAAATTAATAAATTTTATACTTTTTTTTATTATGATTATTATTATTATTATTGATTAATCTTAAATAGTAAGAAACATTTATTCTATCTAACTAAAATTTAAGCCCGCACTTGCAATCATATTATGACTTACCGCTTAAAAGTAAAGTGAAGAACTGACTGAAGGCCGCCGCCTCATCATAACAAATTGCGGCAATTTTGCACATTTTCTTAAGGCAAATGTGGAATGTATTTAGATAGAGAAGAGGGATATTTTGCTGCGCAAAATCGCACGTGGAAATGGAAAATGATTTTCGTTTGTAAATATTTATAAGAAGTGCCTACGGGTGTACTTGAGGAACAGATGGAAAGGCTTCAATTTAACAGTTACACTAGCTCAAGTTTGTGTCCTACTTTTAACCCTTTCGCAAGGTGGTGTTCAGGTAGGTTGAGGAATACTATTTCAAATTCAATTCATTAAAACTTTTAATGACTCATATGAGTACATGAAAGAATTTCCTTAGTTGGAAAAGTGTAGAAACTTGTTTTGTTTCTGGTTTTTTTTTTTTTTTTTTTTTGCGAAACGAAAGCAATAATGGAATTGACATTAATTGGAACGATAAATTCAAAGACAACAATCCACATTGCTTGGAAGCTGTTCATATCATTTTTACATTCGATATCATAATATCAGCTTCGCGATTCGTATCTTCACTGTGACCCCCTAGGTGTTTTGTGAATCAAATCCAAACTTGCGGAACTTACTCAAACAACTTAAGTCGTTGATTAGTCAGAAAATATTCCTGGGACTGCTTTTATTACAAAATCTTTTGATAAGGCGCACATTTTCAAATGTCTTAGCTTTAGGCCAAGATCTTTATAATCACGAATAATATGCTCCGATATTATTTCGTCTTCTTAATTGAACGAGCGGAAAATTTCTTAGAATTGTATCTAAAGTCACAATGCCCAAGAATCTGATCCGTTATATGTTGGTGTGGATACTTAAACAAGACCTTTGTGGTAGGAAGGTGGTGTGGTAATTAGCTGCAATAAAGATTATCATTGATTTCTGGAAATTTCTAGCGCTATGTTAATGGATGTAAGTTGATTTTGGGTATAGGACAATGGTAGGATATACAGGGTATTTCGGAAGGGCTGCATAATAATGAAGGAGGTGATAGGTTATGTCGAGAAGAAAAACATTTATTGCAGGGGCGGGGGGGGGGGTGTATTCTCAACCCCTTCCGAGATAATCAGGGTTAAAAGACTAAGGGTACGTGAAACGTAAGCTTGTACTAAAACAGTTTTTGTACCTCAGTTTTTTTGTGTTTAAAGCAAAACAAAAACCAAACAAAAAAATCATTATAATTTTTTCCTGTCTTAATCTTGGTTAGAAGCTAAGATTGTTTTCTTTAAAATGCACTGTTTTCATTTTGTATCTTGATGCCTTCCGAGATAGATGTGGATTTTCTGAAGCCCAGTGGTATAAATTATGTAAATTAATTATCCCCGTTGTTGTTTAGAATTCATCCGTTCACAGGATATTTTCCAAAAACATGTAGTTGTGAAAATCATGATCTAACAGCCAACAACAAAATTCGGTTTGTAGCGGCTTATATCCTGGTAGTAGCTCCTGCACAGGAACAACGCGGTAAGGATACATTCCATCTTTTTTTACGAATTCTCCAAACAGTTGACACAGATATTCCTAAGCGAAAAGCTATACTCCTCGTTCTTATAGCAGAATCATTCCTTGTTATTCCTAGGATCCTCTCCTCTGCTTGAACTGAAGTCTTTAAAGGATTGCTTGTTTCTCTCGACACATTTCCAAAGTTACCAGTTTCTCTAGTTCTTTGGTAGGTTCATTGAAAGGCACGTACGGAGGAAAGCCTCCTTGCCAGAAATCTTCGATGATATCGCATTGTGCCTCAATTGAATTTCCGTCGCAATAACCGTAACAGTACATTATGTCCGTGTATTAGCCATTGAAAAACTGAACCATTGTTGCTTTATAGTTTTTCTTCTGAGCTTTGAACTACGAATAAGGAAATCTTTACTAGCATTGGTATTTATATTAGAATAATTTACCTGCACATGAAGTTAGTGAAGTTAATGATAGTTATTGCTTACAATAACGAATTAACTCCGTTATAAGGTGACTTGCTGGTAATAAGTTGCTTGTATCTTTAAAAGGATGTTAGGTAAGCCATCCTTTATTACAAATTTACGCAGATTTCCAACCAAAAGAGATGCCAACAGGTAGAAAATGACGATTCGTCAGACTTTCTAATTTGTATTCAAAATGACAAAATGCGTGCATTGTATGGTTTTATAATAAAGGGTTTTCCAATAAGAGGTGTTATTTTAATTAGCCCTCTATTTCAGTAGATGTCACTTTTGGAGCTATCATTTTTTGACATTTGACAAGTAGAAACTACGCGAATAATAAAAATGGAACGCTACACGATTCAACAACGCATTGAAATTATTAAAATTCACTATAAAAATGGTGAAAATGTGGCAGAGACGGTTCGTAAAACTCGAACATTTTTGGGTCGTCGTGAAGCACCTTGTCGGACCGCAATACAGAAATTGGTAGAAAAATTCGAGCTGTCGGGATAAGTTAGTGATGTGAAGAATAAAACCCGTGCACGTCGCTCAAGAACAGCCGAGAATATTGCTGCTGTAACCGAAAGTGTTGAAGAAAACCCAGGTTGGTCCATTCCTCGTCGTTCTTTGGAATTAGGCATTCCACAAACTTCATTACACCGTATTTTGCATAAAGATTTGGGTCTTAAGGCTTATAAAGTTCAGTTAACACAAGAACTCAAGCCGACCGATCATCAACAACGTCGAGTCTTTGCTGATTGGGTCCTTGAAATGCATGAAAATGATCCGGAATTCCATCGAAAACTCATCTTGAGTGATGAGGCCCATTTCCACCTCGATGGCTTCGTCAACAAGCAAAATTGTCGCATCTGGGGCTCGGAAAACCCAAGAGTTATTGTTGAAAAGCCTCTCTATCCTCAACGTGTGACTGTTTGGTGCGGTCTATGGTCCCGCGGGGTCATTGGACGTTACTTTTTCGAAAATGAGGCTGGAGCAACAGTTACGGTGAAAGGATTGCGCTATCGAAAGATGATTAATGATTTTTTATGACCGGAATTGGATGGTATTGATCTGGACAACGTTTACTTTCAACAAGATGGCGCTACGTGCCATACAAGCAAGGAAACCATTGATCCTTTACGGAAAAAGTTTCCGGACCGTGTTATCTCTCGAAGAGGTGATCACAATTGGCTACCGAGATCTTGTGACTTAACACCTTGCGACTTCTTCCTTTGGGGCCACATGAAAGAGAAGGTCTACGCCAACAGCCCAGCGTCGATTCAAGACCTCAAAGATGGAATTCGTGAGGCTATCAAGGACATAGGGCAGCCACTTTGCGATTTGGTTATGGAAAATTTCATGAAAAAGATATGGTCCTGTAGGCGTGGTCGTGGTGGTCATTTGGCTGACGTTATTTTCCAATATTATCGGCATACCTTCCTCTTTATAATGAAATAAAGATCCGATCTCTATCTCAAAAAATGGCATTTTTCTCTTTGAATATCAAAATAACACCTCTTATTGGAAAACACTTTATTAATTGGTACACTGGACTATAGAATTGAATATACCTTTTTAGTGAATATAAAACGTACGAAAACATAAGGTTTCATTTTATTTGAAAATAGTTTCATTTAAGTTCAAATTACTTTCAATAAATGTGAAAATGCTTTCTTTTAATCGGAAATTGTTTTCGTTTAATTCGAAAATGGTTTCATTCAATTCAAAAATGCTATAAACAAACTTTTATATAAAAAATAATTCGAAATAAAACATACACGACTTTAAGCTAAAATCCAAACTAATCCAGTGCATAACAGGAATGTTTGGAATTTCTGGTTATAAATAGTAAAAGCTACTTTTTCTACTTCAAATTATTATTTCCAAATATTACATTATTTTGTGTTATAGAGATGAGTCCATTATACTGCATAGACTCATTGGAATCTATCCATATACACCTAGTGATCTTTATAGCCAGCATGCTTCTCTAAGAAGTCCTAGGATCCTCGTTAACGCTGTTACCTCCATTTAACCTAGCTCCCAAAAAAGTATTTATCGAGTCACCTACTTTTTTTGGTTGCAAAGCATATGGTGAATTGATTCAGTTCATTTAAATACGTACAACTCTGACAGAAATCATTTTCGGTAAGAGCCTGGTTTATGTTACTAGGGCTCTGATGTTATTTCTGCTAACCATGACGCGATTAAATGTTCTCTCTTTGGTAAAAACGTAGTATTTCTATGCCTGTATATCTAGGTCACTATCTGGAAATCTCTTCCAGGGTATTTTTACATATTTAAAATGTACATATACATACATATTCAAAAATCCCCAATTGACTCAAATCGTCTAGATACTAAAAGTACTATCCAGTGAATTGTACCTGTTTCTGCCCGAAAATACCAAAACCTCGTATGATTTGTGATATTATCATTTGCTGGGGTGCACTCCGACCACTCATTCTATTCCGCTGTCAAAACTTACGACTTCTAGAAGCATTTTGAAGGCACCATACGTACCTTGCCTACAGTATTCTGACTACACTTCTCACACTATAAAGGTAAGTTTCACCTATCTATAGTGAGTTTGAATTCAATAGGCTTTAATGATTTTTTTATCGGGAGAAGGGAAATTGTATACCTATAATTTGGTTGATAGTCAATGAATTAACTAAATGCTCCATTAAATTAATGTAAATTGTTCCACAAATTTTTTAGAAACATCCGTAAAATTTACAGTAATTTTTGAATAAATTAAGGATAAAAAAGTGTTTGAATTGTACATATTTCCACAAGTATTATGGAATAGTTCATAAATAAGTTCAAAACTTTTACCTTGAGTACGGAGACTTTTACATAGTTAGTATAAAAAAGTACCTTTAATAAAGGGGCATAAGTAGATGCATATTAAGTAATTTTCTACCGCCTGTAGGAACTCTTTCCAAAGTAGCAAGGGAACATTCAATGCACTATTTTTGATGAACTATTAAACAAATGTAAATAATACATTACTATAGATGGAAATAAACATAAGCTATAGTGGATTGTAGACATAATGAATGATATTTTGCACAATTGATGTCTAAAAATATCCCTTTAATATAGACACAAATTCCTCCATTATTGGTACTTTTCCCTCAAATTACGTTTTCTTAAAATAATTCATTTTTTATTAAGAATAGGTGATAGAAAAAATTAGTGTACAAAACAAAATTTCTATAAATTAGTTTATTTCAAAGCAAAAACAAAATATAGAAATAGAATGCTTTGCAAATTAAGTTGTACCTACTAAATCATATTATAAAACAAAAATTAACTCCAATAAAGGTTTTGAAACATACATTCGATTATATAACATTTACAAACCGTTTCATATTTTTGATATTATTAAGCTCTTGTAATTAATTAATCTTTTTTTTAATATTATCTCACATTAATTGACAAACATATTGTTAAGTCCCAATGTGGGCTTAGTCATAAAAAAAGGGGGTAAGTGACGGTTTTAAAATATTATTAGACAGGTGGTTTCAAAATATTCAAAAATTCAGTAATTTGTTATCACTCCTTTTTCTTATAACTAAACAATTCAGGTACTTCAAAAATTTGTACTTTACTCTATTCAACTATTTCTAAACTATTATTAATTCAAATAATTCTTCTGCTAATCATAATGATAATGATGTGAATATTCTTGGCTTCCATTAGCGTTTTTAGTCCTTAGTAAAATAGAAAGGAATGATTATAAATCAAATTAAAAAGTAGGGTTAGGTTGACAGAATGAGCGTGAACTGCTCAGACGTATCGTTGCTGGATTTTGAAATTTTTAATAAAGAAGTATAAGTATAGGGATTTAAAAAACTTCCCGTGATTTTTTTGGGCTAAGCAAGATTTAATTTGGCCACAGAGCTACCGATCTGTCTTGTGGCTCGGTCAAATCGCAAGTGAGTAGTTAGAATAGAATATTTTTTTATTTAGCGACTATTATGTACAATTCTTTCTTAGATATATTCTTAACTATTAAAGTTTAACTCTAACTATAAATGCTATACTTACGAGCTAGTATAAAATTTGGCCCTGAGTTCCTACGATGATTGAACTGTAGTTCATTATCTATTGCCTATGAAATATCTATTATTTATTTTTAACCTTAACTATCTTATTATTTAGCCCTGCGCTAAAGCTACCTATGACTATGCAATTCAAAGTATTAATCCTAAAAAATGAAATTACACCTGATTAACTCTAACTTATATCTTTGACAGACTAACTTATTTATATCTTAACTATCCTCTGTGGTAATTTCGTTCCAGTCCAGTTTGGTAGAAAGGGATACCATCCTGGGTGATCGCAAAAAATTCTTCATGCTGCTGAAAGTTTATGATGAAGGGGGACAGGTACTCATTTGCTGCATCCATGCTACGGTTGTCTGCTGCCAGTTCTACCATTAACGGGTTAGAATGGTGCTGAATTCTGTTGATGGTCTTCTGGGCTTGCCCGATGAGGAACTCGTCCAGAGGAGAAATTTTTCCGGATTCTCTCGCTGCCTCGTATAGCTCCTTGTTGCTGAACATCCTGAAACGACTTTTAAAAAACTTACCAGTACATGCTCTTATAATTTTTCTCTCAAGGGTTAGTATTCTACCTAATGTTGTCTTGTTGATAGTGAACCAAATGGGGAATGCATAGGATATTACTGGTCTGATTAATTGCTTGTATAATAGGAATTTAACTTTACTGGACAGGCCGGATCTTTTTCGCATAAGGGGACTAATGAGACCATAGGCTATGTTGGCTTTCTTCATTACGGCTTCTGCTTGTTCCCTGAATTTGAAGAGTTTGCTGAATCTAACTCCAAGATACTTAATCGAGTCTTTCGGTTTGATCTCGTAGCTACTGAGGGTTAAGGAAGCTTTTTTGCAAGTTCTTGCGATTCTGAGAGTCCTTGAATTGGATGCGGGCTTACGAAAGAGAATAAAGTCGGTTTTATCAAGGTTTAACTTGAATCCCCACCTAGTGTAATAGTTCACCAGGTCCATTAGTTTTCTTTTGATGCTAAGAATTGCATAATTTGGACTAGGGGCGGATGAATATGTGATAGAATCATCCGCGTAAAGTAGAGTGGTTGTAGTTGAGTCGTTAGCTGGCTGATCCGATGTGAAGATGATCGGGCCGAGAACGGAGCCTTGGGGTGCACCTGCCAAGATGGGATATAGGTTTGAAGAAGTTCCATTTAGTTCAACGAAAAATTGTCTGTCAGATAGGAAGTTATAGACGAATCTTGTGATTTCTGGTGGGAATTGAAAGTGGATCATTTTATAAATAAGCCCTTTGATCCACATTTTGTTAAATGCCTTGGCTATATCTAAACTGCATGCCGCTGTGATTAGGCCTTGGTTTAGACCCTTCGTCACGTCATTGTGCAGTTTGAGTAGTGCGTGCGTGGTAGAGTGACCTGGTTTGAAACCAAATTGGTTTTTGGGGATAATGTTCCTTTCTTCACTAAAGGATAGAATGGCGTCTTTTACGAGTATTTCTAATTTTTTGCCAATCACAGATAATAAGGCAATTGGTCTAAAGTCGTTGATGTTTATAGCTTTGGACTTCTTAGGGACTGGGAAAATTTTGCTGTCTTCCACTTATGTGGGAAGTAGCCATTATTTAAGCAGTTATTAAAAATTGTTGCCAGCAGCAGAAAGCCAAATGGGGGGAAGTTTTTTCAGGAGAAAACCTGAGATGTTGTCGGGGCCTGATGACTTCTTGCTATTTCCGGACTTTATGAGATATTTCGTGTAGAGTGGGTTAACGAATATATCCATTCCTGCATTAGTCGGTTGATAGGAGAGGTTGTTTTCAGAGAAGTCGATTAATGGCGAGTATCCGCTTTGGTTTGGAGACTGTTGTGATAAGTCATCAACCTCTGACTCGACGGGCATTTTGAATGCTAGGTCTATAGGATTTTCAACAAATTGCTCCACATATTTTGAGGCGAAGCTATTTGTTATCGCGATGGGACTGGTTAGTATTCCGTCTTCAGTAGAAATTTGAGATGGGGGTAATTGCCTACGGTTGGCTAGCCTATTTATTTCCCTAAAGGTATCAGAGTTGGACTTTATTGTGTTAAGCTTCTTGGTGAAGTCTAGGTTCATGAAGTTCCTTGTTTGAGTGGTAATAATCGTACTTAAGCAATTTATATGTGATAGAAGAGAGCAATACTGGGAATTTGTAGCATTATGGTGCCTGTGGCGAATTCTACTAAGAGCTTTCCTCATTCTTTGTCTTAACTTATATAAATTAGTTAAGCAAGGTGGTAGGTTTTTGTATTTATAATTTTTGGGGATTAATTTAGTTCCAAATAGCTCAGCGGCATCCGAAATTGTCTTGCTAAGTTTCTCTACAAGTTGATCAATTTCTGAGTTAGTTAGGTTGCTATTTGTTGGGACATTCAGAGTTTCAAGCCGTTCAGAGATATACTGCGAGAAATGTGCCCAGTTTGTGGATGCAAAAGATATGAAGTTTCTTTCGTCAATTGAGAGAAAATTAATTTGGGGGTCCAGCGTGATCATTAGCTTTACTGCGTGATGATCTGATTCTGCAATTACTGCCTCACAGTGATAATTAGATTGGTTACTGAATTGATTTATGAGTGTAGATGACACTAGGAAGAAATCTAAGAATGAGCCTGATCTTGGGAAGGTTGGGCAGCTTTGGGATATAACTAATAGATTGCTGAGGCTATTATTCAGCCAATTTTGGATGTTTGTCCCATTTTGGTTTACAGCCGGATCATTCCAAAGGCTGTGGCGGGCGTTGAAGTCTCCGCAAATTATTGCGTGATCAGCTTCTTGTGACATAGAGTGTAATAAATCAAGATCATGGTTTATATTCAGGGAGTTTGAACTCGTCCTGAAGTACACACCAATAATGAGGAGTGTTTCATCACCTGATAGATGAACTCGGATTGCTGTTGCTTCGGAGCAGGCAAGGTTTCTAATTTCTACTTGGTCCGTTTTAATAAAGTTCTTACTAAGGATAGCGGTCCCAACTGAATTATCAACTTTGTCATTTCTGACAATTCTGTAAGTATCGAACTGGACTTTGTGCCGAGATGTGAGATTGGTTTCACTAAGACAGAGAACATGGGGTTGTTCGTCCTTGAGAAGATTCGAGAGAGAGATGCGTTTACTATGGGAGATAAGAGAATTCACATTGAGAATCATAATATTTAATTTATTTATTCTCACTTGCATATTTCAAAAACAAAACCTAAATATGCAGCTTGCCTTTGCTGCTTATCCTTAATGGAGTTATATTTTGGCATGAATTCCCTTATCTTCCCAAGAACAGAGAACATATCCATACCGAAAAGTTCCCGGCACTCATTTGTTATGAAATTTTTAGTACCTTTATAAGTATTATCTGTATATGGTTTGTTAGGTTTTTTAGTATTGCTACTACCATTAAAAAGACTAGCAAAAGACTTACCCTCTTGTACATAATTGGTGACTGCTTTATGGGATTGCTGATGCACCTTCTCCGTTTCTGCTTTTTTATTCTGCAGAGCGGTGGTGATTCTTTTGTAGGCTGTGCAGCCTCTGTAGTTGGCGGTGTGCCCATCCTTCTGACAGTTGACACAAAAAGGTGGAGGTTGAGCTATAACACTGTCTTTCACATCTGCTGCAGCTTTCCTACTGCATTCTCCAGGAAGATGTCCTCCTTTGCACTTTACACATCTGTATTGTGCAGTGCAGTTCATGGCGACGTGGCCGAAGTTCTGACAGTTCTTACATTGGATGATGCCTGTGTTCCTTAGCTTCTCCCAGGTCACTCTTTGTCCCATTAAGTACCGCACTGAAGTAATGACTTCTGGGTCCGAACCAGGTTCCAACTGTACGATGAAGGCGTTGTAACTTATGCCCTTTCTCCTTGCATGCGGTGAAGATAATCTGGAGACTTTTATCACTCTAGCTTCCGGAACTAGTTTCACTAAGTCCTGCTTAACATCGTCTGCATCGTAGCTGTGATGAACATTTTTTAAGACCAAGTTGACATGTTTCTCCTCCGGGGGGGTGAAGGTGAATGCGTTCGTTTTGCTACATTTGATTATATTAAATAGTAGCTTTTGGTCCTGTGTTGTCTCGGGTTTCAATATTGTTTTTGTCCTGTTGACGTTTAGAACCGTATATTTCGGCTTTGTCTGTAGTCCGCTGCATGCCGTGGCCAGATCCTTTACGTGGAGGTTGAAACATATTATGGGGGGAACTTTTGTTGAATTCTTCCGTAGTCCCTGGTTACTTCCACCAGCTCTGATAGACGTATTTGTTCGTTCGTGGGTGTGTGTTGGATAATTGCCATGAGATAGATTCACCTCCGATAATCCAGCGAATCTATTTCCTTGAGTTGGGCTTGTGTTGGTTTCGGAATCAGACCTGGGTTTTTTCCCAGCTTTTCCGGTAACCGTCTGCCAATCTGTTTCGGACCTCCTCTTACTAGAGGCTGCACTAGCTATTGACTGCATGTCAATGTTGTCGTCGTCATTTACTGGAAGCCGTTCATTGTCATCATCCTGACTTGCGTGGCCATATAAAACGGCTAGTTCGGAGTAAACATCTTCCTTCACTTCCATTTCTTCCACGTGGAATTTTCTACCTAGCCTGGATACATTGTCTTGTAGCTTCTTGAAAAGTCGGCTTTTTGCCTTAACATACTCTTCACTCATTTCGGAGAGTTTTACTTAAACTACACTCACTAAAATAATCACTTCAAACTGAGTCCTTTCTCAAAAAACAATAAGTACTACCACTTCAGTCGTTAAAACAAACACTGATGCAATTATTATGAGTCCTATCTCATTACACATTTCTGTCTATACACGTGCGTGAATTAAACGGTCGGAAAAACCCGTCGGCAAATCCGAGGAAATTAACACGATCGCGTACCTAATTATCAAATTGCCGTCGGCAAAATATGCCTGAATAAAATTTCTACCTGAGGAAAATTTCTACCTGTATTTTATTTTTTACATAACAAGAGCACTTCACTGAAACACTGCTGCCTAATCTCAATGGACTTAATGAGTAGTTAGTTCCAGCAGCTCGTTATTTATAGGCAGGCTATGCCACTTTGTATGGCGTATCAGCTGCCTGCAATGGCTGAGGCTCACACGTTGCAGTATACTCCCTCTCATGTTACCTTTAGTGACCAGATTTGTATTCTCTGTACAATGTGTGCGTTCACTGACACAATATCGTCATGTAGCGTTGTGATAGCGTTGCGTTGTGAACAAATGTTAAAAGAATTACTTTGACAGTTAGTCACTACAGTGGTGACTCTTGTGTAACCAAATTGCAAATAGCTTTATCGTTGAGAGATGAACTTTTTTCGAAATTACTTACAAGGAAATAAAGCAATGCATTCAAATTGATTTATAATAAAACACGTTTTGGCCCATCATACAGTCCATATTGTTCTCATCAAGCAAAATTGATATATTTTCTGCTTCCATTTCCACATCAATGTCACTTTGACAACACAAATTTATTATTGCACAACTTTACTATCCTAAATACGGGTAGTGAAACAATGTGCGCTACCTTTTATTCTCGACCGTCTCAGCGAACTCGTGAGAAAGTAAAAAGAAGTGACTATCTGTCATTTGCTCTATACAGTGAACGCACGATAGCTTTATGTAGGACTTGGTAATGACATTATGTCACTATTTTTCTGTCAATTTGTTGTTAATTAATATAATTAATGTTTATTTATTCTTTCATTTCTCAGCTTTATGACTTTATTGAAAGGCGCTGTTAGGTCATCGTGGAAATATTATGTTAGTTTTTTCGTGTAAGTTTTATTTGAGTTGAAGTCTCAGATCGTAAATGATCTGAGACTTTATGATTTGTTTATTTATTATAAATGCCTTGGTTTTTCTTTTTAGGATTGTTGGTTGAGGCTATTGTAACATCGGGGGAGGATTTTGTGGATTTTATACTAGCCATTGTCATCGTGGGGGACACATCTGGTAATTGAAATTAGTAAGTTTTAGTTATAAGTTTGTTGATTTTGTTTCGGGACGGATCATATATTAATTAAAAAACTAAAATGAAATGGTTAAAAAATTCATTAATTTCTGATAAACTTCCAGCTTCAGTTTTTATAAATTTTTTTCTATCGATGAAATCATTAATTCGCGTACGTCCTAACCACACAAATGTCAGAATAAAACTGTACCCAATGCACACATGCGCATTCCATTGGTCTATAACAAGATAATTTATGCATTGTACTTGGGGCATTATTACTAAAGTGAAGGGTTTCATTTTTCCATAAAGTTATGGAATTTCCAAATTTACCAAATGAGAGTATATTTCTATTCGAATTAGTCTTAAGATTTCAGAACTTATTGATCACAAAATAATAAAATATATATAGAAAATAACACAGCTTAGGTAAAAGTACATACTTTTCATTTAAAAATTCCTTTTATAAAGGGTCCTATACACCATTTGAAAAGAAATTTACCAAGCATCTGTTTTTATATGTACTATTTGATTAACTTTAGGTAGCCGAAAGGTATATTGCCAATTTTTAAGGGAACACTAGATTTATTTTACGGAAATTCCTTGCATTGAATATAAGGAACCGTAAATTATTTTCTTTTTTTGCACCACTAGATCTATTGATAACATATTAAATATGTCATCTAGTTCCACAGTTAGCACCATTGTGATACCATTTTATCTATAACATCTACCTTAGGTTGTCTTGACAGGGTGTCCATTTTCTCTGCGTTAGTGTACACCAAACTAGAGAGCTGTAAAAAGCAGCCAGGCTATATCAGGTGCATGTACCACCCTTGCATTTAATTTAGATACTTTCGTTCACGGGTATTTATCTCCTTACAGTATAAGGCAACAGTTCTTTTATGAAGGATTTACGCTTTGTGTACTCTTTGAGGCTCAGGCACATATTCGAAGCTCTCACTATAACACTTTCTTGGTATTAGAATTCATAATCCCTCTGCCTTGGCAACTATCGTGAACTTTTCATCATCTAATATCCCTAGGTCATCGGTCACTAGTAGCCACTCCACCTAGCGGTGGTGCTCTGCATACTGCCCTCCTAACTACTACATCACTTTGCTAGAGCTTGTTGTTCTACTAAAATTATTCTATCAGAAGCAATTATGAGTAGTCAATTGTACGTTACTGCAAAAAAAATTAAATTAACTATTCAGGAGAGTAGACTTTCTATTTTGTATTTTGAGTTGGAAATGTCTTAATTAAATTTAAATTAACTTACAATAAAATCTCCATGGCGGGCATTAATTAAAAATGTTTACCCTGAAAAGGAACGAATTGTCTACTTATACGTGTCCTCTTCTAGCGACTGAGGTAAAACAACACTTTGTAAAAATAGTTTCATTAAGTTTTAATCACCATCCTCTCTTCTTTCTACACGTCTCTGATTGCTATAAAAATTACTGCTCTTTTTCACCTCTACCTACTTTCGACTACGTACATTAATTCATGAATTTTCTGATGCATATTCCAGGAAATAAAATATTTTATTTAAATCATCGCTGGTTGTTTCTGTTTCTGTCCTTGCACATTTAAAGTATTTCAGGGATGCATCTCATTGCACATTAATTTCTGGATTGTATATTTTTAGTTTGCTGTTCATGGATTGTTTTAGCACGCTAGCAAGAAAAATAAACACAGTCTAATTAGACCACCATTAGACCAAATTAAAGTTGAAATAATTAAAATGTGTACAGATTTTCTGTTGTCTCTGTTTTATGTTTATTATTAAATTGATGTTTACTTTTGATGGAAATAAGTCTAGTGCGAACCTGGCCATTTTCGTAAATAAAAAATTGCGTAAACTGTAGAAGAAATAAAAATATTTTGAGTATGAAAAAAAAAATCAAATCGGATTTCATAAATACAAATCTGGATTGAACTTGAATGTAACAGCGCACGATATTTCAAAGTATTTTTGTTCAGAGATATTTTTCGCAATTCTGCATCTATCTATCTATCTATTAATATAATAGTTTTATACACTAAGGACACTTAGGTAAGGTGGTAATGGTAATGACCATGGTCACTTTATACCTTACAATTATACTTCGGTAGTATATAAAATACAAAAAACTATATTAATGGACTCTGGATAAGCCTACGTCCATGAATGCTAGGTACATAGTTCGGCAATAGATACACTTTCTCATAGCACTGAGCCCCGAACTCAGTCCATATTCTAGGTAGAAGCGTCAATCGCTCGCAATAGCTTGGATATAGCATAGGCTTTGAATGGATACATGGCAACATCAGCATAACAAAATTGTGAGATGTCTGAACTAGTTTAGATGGAAGGACTTTGTGGAGATACACCGATGCCGCGAAGAGAAAACAAATTTGATTACCATGAAAGCCTCGGATCCATAGGTACCCCCGGACTCTTAACATGATTAGAGGATAGAGTAATGATTTGGCCGTGAAGAAAAATGGACACGAGAACAGCAACCGCAGCAATGTAGATTACATGATTTCGAAAAGACAACGTTTTCAGGATTTATCGGGCTGAAATTTTGAATTATATCCACTTAAAGAACCTGTACTTTTCGGATATCACAGGTAAGGCAAGGATATAGTGGTTACCACAAAGTCGTAGAGCCCTACATGATATTCAGAGGGTAGATAGATCGCTGCTATTTCTTTAGGCTATTACAACCCGGACACCCTCTATATTACTTAATAGCCAAATCGATAGACAGGTCAATACAGGAAAAAAGTCTGTCTGGCTTTGGCGTTGATTGTAATAGTATTGCTTTTATGTTACTAGCAAATATTAAATATGGAAGCAATTATTGCATATGTTAATATTGTTCTAAGTATTAACTTTCTGAAATGAAACAAGTAAAATTCGCTTGATTTTGATGTTAAAGAAAATATTTGAGAATACAAATTTGACAGTAAAACAGGCTACAGAAGATGCTGACACATTGATCGTTAACACGGCGATCAGTATGTTCGCCTCGTTTGACTCTGCATTTGTAGTATAAGAAGATATAGATATTCTCATCATGCTAAAAGCACTAGTGAAATCGACTCTTTAAAGCGGTAATAGATAAGCTCTACACTATTTTTGGTTTTTTTATATTATTAAGCCCAGCTTAGCGGATACCTTCTGATGCGAAGCACAGAATGCCAGGAAGGAGATAGGGAAAAGATTAGGGGATATGATGAGAGTAGCAGAGGTCCTGATGAATGTCGCCCTTGAACTTTCACAGATTGCATGCGGGAGGAAAGACAGAAGATGGAAGACTGTTCCACATTCGCACTGTTCGGGATAAGAAAGCATCACAGAATTTTACTGTACGGTGGATAGTATTTTGAAGGGTGAGAGGATGTGCGCGGCTTGCGCCAGTATTGCGAACAGAAATTAATCTACAAAGATATTTCATCAGAATATTGAACATGCATGTACTGATAAAGAAGCGAATAGAGTGAGTCAATATGACAAGCTATTGCCAAATCTCCAATGAGCTTGAAGGCTATCTTTTGGGCAATATCCAATGAAGCTAGGGCTATACGACCTGTCCTCAGATGCAAGAATTATATTCCGTCTGATATAGGACTTGTAGAAGAGCGCTAGATTTGCAGGGCTGAAATATTTCTTACACCTTTTCAGAAATCCAAGATAATTCCATGCTTCATTGGCAACAGAAAAGATGTAGTCTGTCCAGCTTAATTTACTGGATATATTAATGCCAAGAATGTTTAGTGACGGTGAATCGGAAATTGATGATCAATCAAAGGAAAGGCGAGTGGTTAAATGGTGATCTTGTTTTAAAGAGATTAAACAGCTTTGGGTCTTACTTAGATGCATTGAATTCGATGCGATCCGTTTTACTCCAAACGAAAATATTGCCAAGATCGTTATTCAATGATCTAGGCAAGCAATCTCGTTTGACAAGTGCGGCATACCCTCTGGAGTCCGGAAGAGTATCAAAGGAGTAAGGAAAATAATGATACTATCATCGGCAAAGCTTTGGATGCGATTGAAAGCAAGGGAAAGCAGATCATTAATGAAAATTAGGAAGAAAGACTGAGGAGATAACAGAACCTTGGTGTACACTGGCATTTATAAGATGTGAGGTTCTGCTCTAGCGCGATCTAATACAATTCGAACAAGACGAGCAGATAGAAAACTTTCAATCCATAATGGAAGCGGAATAGAACAGGAGAAAATCCCATCGACATCTGGCACAGAGGAGGGCAGTAACATTAACACCCGCAGTACATGTAGGGTGCAAGCTGGTTCTACAATTATCACTTTGTATAAGTTGGTAGAAGGAATGGAGATACGTTGTTTGTCCAGACCCCGTATCTCCTCCTTTAAATATGCCGCTGTGCCCATTTCATTGGTCTTTAACGCCTTTTGTAAGATTCTAGGAACTCGAAATCCCTAGCCCAGAGAATACGGTTTTCTTCCATTGTGTTGAAAACTACATACCGAATACTTTGGCTGGCACCCAGTATACCGCGGTACACATCTTTTGTGTAATTTAATTCAATTACTATAGAACAAAACGTGCATATCGAGGTAGCACGTGTGCCAGAAAGACATATATGTAAGTACACTCAATCCCCTGCAGTTAGTAGCTAATGGAACTTACTGGTTTTTGGTGTTTAATCCATTTTAGGTACGATATTTGTTAGGATGCGCAAAGTTTCAAGGAGAAATCATACCCGGGTATGCGGGTGCCAACACAAGGCCTAGAAGTATGGCTCTAGCATTTCGCTCTCCATATTATTGGAGTGTCTTTCTAGTATAAGAAAATGTATTTTGGATATTATCTTGTCCTACTCTCTATTTTGAAATATTTCCTTAAATTTGACGGAATATTCAAATTTAAGGTTATGTTTCACCTTACTAGAGCCTTCGTCTGTCCTATTCAACATCACTCTTTTTCTGTCGCAGCGTATTTGAATCAGTTGGGCTAGGTGAAGGAGGCCCTACACATAACAACGCACTAGATTTCAATCTGCTGGGATCATTAGTAGAATCAGGATTGATAATCAAATGCACCCTTGTTTCGAGATCACGTCATGACCCGCGATGGTGGATACTTCGAAACAAAAATTTGACAAAAAAGCTGTCGAAACTCACGAATTGATCAAGCAAGCCTACGGGGAGTCTGCTCTGTTGTATGGTCAAGTTTCAAGATGGGTGAATAAATTCGAGGACGGACAGGAATGGCTGGACGATGACCTCGGCTCTGGACGTTCAACAACAAGACAAGCTGATGAAAATGCGATTCGTTTTCATGACGAACAAAAGCCCAATCGAGTATAGATCGTAAGTGAACTGAAGGAATGTGTGGAAATTATTACTGATTTTTGGACAATGTTATTACCATCGATGAAACGTGCATGTTTGAGTACGACCCAGAGACGAAGCGCCAAAGTGCCGAATGGCTCATTTCGGCGTCCCGAAATCCGAAAAATGCCAGGATGAGCAAATCCAAAGTGCAAACAATGTTAATTGTTATTTGTTCTACGCCAAGTGAGTGGCCCACAAAGAGTTTGTGCCTCAAGGACAGACCGTCAACGCTGCCTACTATATGGATGCTCTGAAAAGATTGAGAGAAAGGGTTATTCGCGTGCAAAAAGCATTGTCACTATCTGGGTGCTGCATGATGATAATGCGCCCAGCCGCATGCCTCTGCGAGAAGCACAATGTGGCACCACCACTGAAGCCAACATATAGTTCCGACCTAGCTCTGGCCGACTAATTATCTCCCAGGGGTCAAAGACGCACGCAGAGGACGGAAATTGGCAAGATTGATGCTATCGAAGCGACTGTGACGACAGTTCTGAAGGAAGTTCCTATCGAGGACTTCGAAGGGGCGTACCGGGCATGAGAGAGTCGGTAAAAAAATCTGTATATGCTCGTAGAGAGTGCTTTGAATAAAATTAGCAATCTCGGCCGGTATTGTAAACAAATATCTTTAAAAAAATATGTTTCACGACTTTTGCGACACACCCCGTATGGTTGTCTGATCTGATTCCCCATCTGGCTAAATTTGATTTCCGCTGGAGACTGCCACTTATTTCAGTCTCTATAAATCCCGAACTCATTGGTATACTGCAATATTAATTTTAATTTTTTCCATAATATTGCTAATAATGGTTTTTACCTCGGGAGTTTCCTTTCCTTAACTGTAGCTACTTTTACAAATTATGCATATTGATACCATCTACGACCAATCATTTATACTAATCCTGCAAAATCATGGCACATCTTCACGTCTAAGTAACTCCAATATGATGCTTATGGGAAGCCAACCGCAGAAGAAGATGCTGCTGAAAGCCATTTTTATATATGAGTAAATGACGTAAGATGATAATGTTAATGTTAGTGTTAAAATGTTAAGAGTAGGGCGACTAGGCCTCCAGGACCTTGCGGACACCGCGACCATAGTTGATCTATTGTGCCTTTCCCTATAGTGATTAGGCAAAATCGAGTCTTTTAACGAGCTCGATTATTGCTTTCGGAGTTAGATTGCAGACATTATCTGGAGAGATAAGTTCTCTTCCAGTGATTTGCATCCTTAGACCTGCAAGTGCTGGGCACTCGCATATAACGTGGATCGAGGTTTCATCTTCCTCTTCGCACAGTCGACACAGTTCACTGTCGCATTTGCCTATCTTCTTCAGGAAGTGACGGAAGGGGCCATGACCAGTGACTGCGTTAGCAAATAGTCTGAGCGACTGTCTGCTAAGTCCAATAAGTTGACGTGACAGGAAATGAGAAGGATTGAAGAATTTCTTCGCCTGCCTCATACCGGGCGCGCTACGCCAAAGGAGATCCAGTTGCCTGTTTTCCCACTTAAGCAGTTCCCCCCTAAAGTGGCTTTTTGGTAGGCCAAATGACGGATAGGGACCAATATACGGACAATCAGCTCCGGTTTTAGCCAGTTCATCCGATTTTTCATTACCGTCCACTCCTTCGTGTCCAGGGGCCCAAACCAAGGTTACTTGGTTGTCCCTAGACAGTAGTTGGAGTTTCGAGTAGCAGCTCCAAACTAATTTCGACTCAAAGGCTTGAGAGGAAACAGCTAGGAGCGCAGCTTGGCTGTCTGAACAGATGTAGATGTTGGAGTTCTTACAGCCCTTATTTAGGCTTTCCTGAGCTCCAACCTCTATAGCATAGACTTCCGCCTGGAAAATGGACGGTGAGACACCAAGCGGAATGGATAGTTCCACTTCTGAACCAATCCTGTTTTCCCGTCCTTCCGGGATCCGTCAGTATACCCGACTGGGGCCCATTGCGGGAGCTGGAGTCCTCTGTCTAGTATCTGGCTTCTTTCATTAATGGTTACCTTGTAACCTCTTTCAAAAGGGAGTCTCTTGGCCATAGTATCTTTTGGAGCTTCTAGGTCGTTAATACGTAAGATGATAACATCTAATCTGATTTTCTTAATTGTTCTAGAAAGCTGAGAATTGTGTGCTCTGATTACAAAACTGAAATTTTTTGTGAACCATCAATTTACATATACTACAGTAACTCAGCTCACAGTGCACTAGCCTCATGCCAATCTTTCCCAATAGTATGTTTAATTCGTGGCTTCATCCTTTGTTTGTAAATAGCACATAACTTGCAGGACTAATCTGTTGTAGAGGATATAATCAGTAAACAGATTACTGAATTACTTGTAATCTAATATACCTAGCTTTGTGCACATATTTATAACATTTATCTAAACCAAAAATCTGCGAGCACATCAAGAAAACTTTTTATTTCACGTTTCTAATTGAATTCATTATTCAAGGAGAATGTTGAGGTGTAGGCTTCCTCCTTCTTAGATATATAAGAGTATAAATGTACTATTCATGCCCGTGTACCCTTTAAGTTGTTCTTATTTCGCATAAAATCAATGGAGAAACTTTTTAGTCGATCTGTTAATGTTTACTCGATATTCCGAAGGATATTAAAAAAACTGACCTTTTCAGTGATTAAACCTGGAACCGTTAAAGGCGTAATACGCTTTTGATGTATTCTAGAAATAGCAATTTCTCTAATGGAAATGACATTACTCAAACAAGACCTTCAATTTTCCCCTATAATCGGCAATAATTATTCAATTGACTTATTCAAGCTCAAAATAAATCTTTTTTAATACATTCAGAAAACTGACAACGATTAACATCACAATACGCTTAAGATTGCCTCCCTAATTTAATTAAATCATTTGCGATTTTCTTGGAGCCACTTAAAAAGGTAAGTGGAGCGTAGCATTATGAATGAGGCTACATTCTTGGAGCACTTGGGAAATTTCTCCGCCATCGTTAAAAATATCCCAAGTTCCACAATTCTTCTCCACCGGAAGCAACAAGTGGACTGGAATAATTCCCAAATGGAAAACATTCTGAACCCACAAGACCAAACTACAATATTTTCATTGAATGAAAACTTCTGGGAGTTGGATGGTGATAGGCAGGTATGTACGTACGTGAATAGGTAGGTAGGTAGGTATATATATAGCTCCGTCAATAAAAACTGAACCAGCACAGAATGGAAAATAGCGATGACAACGGTTGGTTGCTGACGATTGATAAATCGTAATCTTATACAGCATCGTTATCTTACCTGGAAAAATGCTTAGTGTGGGAGGTCCTTTTAATGTAGCCCGTGCTATTTAATAATAATTTGCAGTTAAATTAGCGTACTGGATATACATACAAATGTAGGTATGTATATATATAGTTGAGAGCTATGTAGACATTGGAAATGTATACTCTTTGTTGCTTTAGTTAATTGCATACTTTTTGCAGCATTCATTTTCTGATGCTCCTGCCTTTATTATTTCGAGCAGTTATTTAATTTGTCCATTGCTGCCCTATTTATGTTTGGGTGTTTCCCTTTCACAGATCCCCATTCCTGCCTTTATTTTACTTCCCACTGCCACATGAAGAGTCAACTAACAAAACTTGTATATAAATAGTAGGTGTGTATTATGCCACTAAAATTGCTCTCTGCATCTAAAGGGAGCAATTAACAAAGTTTTTTTTTTTTTATGGAACGCAGTTAGTTTAATGAGGAGCATAAGGCAGAGATTGAATTTTCCGACCATCAGCAGTTGCGCATTAATAAATAAGTGCTACTGTTAGTTCTTTTTATGTATTTTTAATGTTCACTATTTGACATCATAAGAAGATTAAAAAACAACTTTGTACCCTCGAATCGAAATTAATATCGCAAAGTATGACCAAATATGACACATTTAATTAGTTTTATATCCCACAAGAGATTGCTGTGTTGACGACATGTCTCTGTTTCTGTTCAACTTTAATTATCAGGAGATTCCATAGAAGAAAGTTTTCCGTCAGATAAACATATGAAATTGTATATATTTCCTGCGAAAGGATTTTACGACATACTGCTTGGGGCTTTTATAGAATTTAAAATAAATTTTTTAGTTTCTCCAGCTAAGCGTATACTAGAATTGCTAACCGAGTGAGTAAATTTTACTACACACGGAGACATTCTTTCTTGAAGGATAGAAAAAAATTAATTTAATTCAATCTGACATTACATTGGTAGCTTATAGCATAGATGGCACAAGAACTAGATGTCGCATGGCATACTAAAACAGATTGTGAAATGGGTAGTGTATTCTGGAATGGACCATAACATATTGTAGAGCATGCCAAAAGCAAATATTTTTATAATAGCAGTTTTGTATACATTTAACCGACTTCTTCCATACTTCAGATACGAAAAAATATGAATCACTCGACGCATACATCATTTTAAATCTTGTGGTCCATTCCGGAATGGACCACCCCGCCATATAAATTTTGTATACTTTTTTGGTACTGTATGCGACATCTAGTTCTTGTGCCATCTATGCTTATAGTCACCTCAGTGGTGCTCATACTGCAAGAAGATGTTTATTTAAAAACTCAGAGGCACATTTAGTTCATTGAAACGCGTTTATTAGTTGTAAAAAATAATTAATTCAATCTTAATTCAGCAAGTCAATGGCATAACATCGGTGATACTGCAAAACTGTGAGACTATAGCAATATCATAACCGCATAACTGTATAGAGCCGCAAAATCCAATTTCGAAGTTAATGGTAACGCAGCTAAGAAACATGAAGCTGTTTTGCCATTTTCATGTCTAGAATCCAAAAATATGATATTTCTCGTCCTATCCTAAAGTTCAGTAGAAATAATTTTGTTTGCTGGAAATTTTACTTTGACTTTAACTTACGCGGTCGGTAGTGACATTAGTAATCTGGCGATAATACAGTATTTCCCGTCGATAAGGTAGTCTTGTTCACTTGAATTTGGTATCATCCATAAATTCATACAAAGTAAAAAAATTAGACTTAAGCCATCTGCACATCGAAAAATGAAAACCAAAACGCTCTACAGAAAAATGCATTAAAACGTATTAATTTTTCGAAATTAGGAAAGTAGCCGGTCTTCATTTGAGGAAGACCATTGTGAAATCTGATCTCAGCGCAGAGGGGTGCCGTTTGTAAAAGGATAACTCAACTTTTATAAATTCAAATATAAAATTCTTTATATATATTTATCGCTTAAAACTAATATCACAAATTCAATTTAAAGTGATCTTAACCTATGTAAAGTAATTCAAAATTTAAAAATAGCCTAGCCCACTATGAAAATGCAAGATAATTCAGTTAATTCAATACAAAGTTCAATGAAAAAAGGAAATGTCGCCACAGTGGTTTGTTCCCTTTATTCCTGAAAAAGAAGGAAGAAAATTTGCTATTAAATTCGTGAATAAATACAAAGCAAAATAAAAGCTTCTGTCTGTGCTGCACGTATAAGCACGATAGCAGTAATAGAATTAAGTAATTAGGCAGAAGTAAATTCCTGCAGCAGAAGTGGATTCATGCTTACATGTAAGGTGGAAGTGAAGCAGAAGTATATTTCCGCAGTAGAAGTAAATTCCTACTTCGATATAAGATAGAATTAAAGCAGAAGTAAATTTCACCAGCAGGAGTAAATTCCTGATTAGACGTAGGATAAAGGTGAAGCAGAAGTAAATTTCTGAAGTAGGTGTAAATTCGGAGAATGATGCAGCAGTAAATTTCTGCAGTAGGAGTAAATTCGTACTTGAATGGAAGCAAAATCGGGTTTTGTATAGTTAGGAAAAATTAGAGTAAATTCTGATGTGTTCAGATTAAATTCTGAACTGGGAATGGTGATTCTGCAATCAGATCAATCAATTAATCAGAGTACTTCACACGCGAATTACGAAACGAAACGAAACGAATTTTGGCTATTTTAAGCCGAACCGATATCCCGGGATATTTGAAAAAGACTTTACGTACAGGCTTTTATTTTGGCCTAGTTTTCACTTACGTCTTTAGTACACTTTACACTTTAATTGTTCGAGTTACTGTTAACTTTATATTACGAGATGTCGGGTCATGGTTAACAGCTTGTTGCGCGAAGGCAAGCTGTGTTCTTGTCTGTTGTTTCACAATTTTGGGGTGTGTGGATTTAGTGGAATGGGGAAGTTGGATGGGATGGGAGATTGCGGAATGTTAAAAAATTTCTCTAACTTGTTGTAGGGTGAGACCGGCGTTTCTTCCTACATGATGGGATATCTTCCGAAAGTCCATAGAATGTTCCAGCGATGATAAATCCCAGGATGATTGAGCAGCTCCAGGATGGTGTCCAATCCACGATGGTGGCTTCCTGTGGTAGTGAAGAAAGTAAATCTTTCGTCCAGGTAATAAATGTTTCTCGAGTGAGTAAGGTGAAGAGGTGATAGATAATGGAAGTTTTCAACTTGGAGATGTATTGAAAGCTGACTAATGAGGGAGTTTGGATGTTGAGAGATCTTCTCAAATTGTTTGAGCGTGAGAGGTAGGAGGTGGTCCTCGATTGGAGTGATGTTTGCACTGTCATACAAAAAGGTGTTGGGAAGGTAGTGTCCTTCTGGTCTCCTGTACACACCTCTACAGACCAGTAGGATCTTTCTTTCGAGAGAGCTAATTTGCTTCATATAGGATAGCGAGATGGTATGCCAAATGGGGAAGCACTAGCAGATAATTGGGCGGATAAGCTGTTTATATATCAGCAATTTTGTATCTTTCGGGAGACCATTTGTCCTTCTGATAAGAGGGTTGAGTAAGCAGTAAGCGTAGTTGGCTTTCCTTATGGCCAGCTTGGAGTGATTGTTGAACTTCAACATTTTATTGAAAGTGACATCAAGATATTTGGTGTTCTTTAAGGCTGAAGCTTTTCGTTATTGACTTCGATTTCGATGTTGTTGGGGGATTTCGGATGCAAGGATGCAAAAAATTTCAGATTTGTTAAGATTTATTTTGATGCCCCACTTTCTGTAGAACTCGTCGAATTTGAAGACATGCCGCTCCATTTTGGTAGCAGCGAAATTGGCTGACATGGAATGGGCGTACGTAAGGGAGTCATCAGCATAAAGTAGTATGGTGGAATTTGAGTCGTTGGCAGGCTGATTATAGGCGAAAAGATTGAAGATAGTTGGTCCGAGGACCGAACTTTGGGGGACACCAGCACTGACTAATGTTTCCTGAGATTTGATATTCTCGATTTCTATGTAGAAACTCCGAGAGGAGTGAAAGCTATGTATAACCCGGGTGGCGGGAACTCGAGGTTTATAATTTTGGATATTAACCCGTTTGTTCAAACTAAGTCAAACGCTTTCTCTACATCACGGAAACAGCCTACTGTCTGCTCCCTTTTGTTGAAAGCGTTTGTAGAATCAGAGAGGAATTTGAGCAAATATGGTGATTCTGCTATAGCTCTTCGCATTTTTATAGCCGCCGTGAACCGCTAAGTTTCGGCTTCATAATGGGTTGCCCTGGCAACGCTCGATCTCAAAGTTTTTTTTCATTTAACTTTGACTGCGGCGACTCGAATTGACGACATATCATGACAATTGTTGATGTAAAAGTTGCATTTCACTGAACTGTGACTGCGGCGAAAACCATCTGACGTGATGTAATGTCATTTGCCGTCATTACGAAATGAAAATTGGATTGAAATTGGATTGAAGTGAGGAAATGGTAAGTTTTATGATGTTTTAAGATTATTAATATGTTTTTTCTTTTAATTTTCCGGTGGAAATGTTCATATGACAGCTGTGGATAAAATTTGAAGTGGAGTTTTGGATTTTAAGCTGTTGTTCACGATTGGGGCGGGATGATTAGATAAACACTTCTTTAAGTTTTTTGTCTTTTCTTAGAACTAGATACTTTGTGATATCCTTTTGTTTTTCAGGAACAAATATTGAGGAGGAATAATTGACACCGAGGGATAGAAAAAATGTAGGAGTTCAACGAGGGAGCTTATTGATTGAAACCTTATAAGTATGCAAGTGCTTAAGTAATTGTAGAATAATACTTATAATACAAGCTGCCAAAACTTTAATTGCAACTAAATGGTTTCAAAACTGACCGAGGAAAGAGATTATTGAAAAAAATTATTATTTTGACTACATTCGATACCGCTCTTCAAGATGTCCTAGAGGCCGTGTGATCGACTCTTATCTCGACACAGTCCTACGTTTTATATTCATATAAGTATTCTTAAGGTGACAGCTTATCCGATAAAGTATTTTTAGTGCAATTTCTTTTTGATCCATAAAACTTCCTAACTGATTCTTTAATCCAGATCTTCGGAATTTTTCATCAGTTTGTCATATATACCCCTTTACTACATTTTATTCGTAAAAGCTCCTTAAAACATTTTTTCAGTCATCAGTATTATACAATCATTAATGTAAAATCGTTATTATTTTATATCCAGGAATATCGGATTTTTAGCTATAAATGAAGCTCGTTATACATTTATTAGTCGCTTGGTTAAGATGGTGCCATATTAAGTTTAGACATATTTTAAGGCAGTATATATATATGTGGGAATGTCTTCAGCCATCTGAGATTTTTTTAGTTTTGGCCACTAGCGCCAACAATGTTCAAGCGCAGAAAAACTTCTTTCAGTAACAGCAGTGGTTTGTAATTAAAACAAAAAAAAAAAGTTTTTTTAGCAGCAGTGAATACGTTCAGAAAGTGAGGATAAAATATGCAATCATCAAGGTAAGCATTGTGAATATATTGTGTGAACTATGCTTGAAAATAAACCAAGAGGAAAATTCAATCCTGTAACATGTTTGGTTGTGGTGTCACGTGATACGACAATGGCACTTATCGTCAAGGTTGCACACTTTGTTTAGTCAGGATTGGTCCACTTTGATTGTGTGCTTGGATAACGCCCAAAACAATGCCCAACACCAGTCACAACACAACGAAGTCCGCCAATAAAACTCTTATGGAAGATACCCGCCCAAAAAAAACACATAAAAAGCCCTCTTCGGACAATACAAGAGAGTAGTGCATTTGAATTGCGTCAATATAACGATATTTATCGAAAATGCGATTTCGAATAGTATGCCTATCAAATGTTGCTAAAAAATATAAAAATGCAACAAGTTCAGCTTTTCATTTCACTCAATTGATTTTTCCAGGTCATTTTCAATCATTTCAGTTGACTGGCCAACATATACAGCACAAGCCAACCTTGACAGCAATTCACTTTTTTTTTAAATGCCTATATTTTTTTCACTTATTATCCAATCAATCTGCAATGTTCAGCAAAAGCGTTCCTTCTTCCCAGACCTTTCCAAGGATGTGCTTTGATTGACCAAATTCTTCCTTATGGACAAAATTCATAGAACATATGGACTTTTCTCTTATATATGTATATTTTTCCCTTCCCCATTTTCGCGCCAACATCATTGCATTTAAGGATTATTGTAGCTAGCATTTTAGCAAAATAAATAAATTATCCCAGCAAATTTTTTTCCACTTAATTTAAAATATTCCAGAGGCGCAAGTGACTCATCTCAAAGCTTGAAAAGTTTCCATTTACGTTTAAAGGTCAGCCATGCATTTTGCAAGTCTAGTGCTCATTGAAATTGAAAATTTTGCTATGAAATAAATTCATAGCTAATTTAGTCCATATGAAATAAATTCATAGCTAATTTAGTCCATATGAGAAATGACCGAGTTTGCTGTCAAATACGCAGCTCGAGAATTGAGTGGAAAAACAACAAACGAAAGTTCTTTAAAACAAGAAATTTCTATGCAAAGCAGTTGTTTCATGTCAGCAGAAACCGTATACTCATCAATACGTCTTGGTTCCTGCCTGCCACATACGCCAAAGTAACAGCCAAACTGACATATAAAAGAGTTTTTTCCACGCAATTCTCGAGTTGCGGATTTGGCAGCAAACTCGGTCAATTTTCATATTGACCAAATTCGGTATGGCTTAGAATGTCGCCTTAAAAATAATTCACATTTAAAAATTATTTTAAGTGCATATATGTATGAGATCTGCATCTGCTTGGCTGCTATTTTTGTCGTATACGGAAGGCCGGTAGCAACCTGTACTGATCAATATACGGTTCCTGCTCACACGAAACCTCTGCTTTTGTATAGAAATATTTTTTTAATAGAATTTTCGTTTGTAAACGAGTTTTTTTCAAATTATTGAAGTTGTCGTCACTTTCTACTTGAAGAAATTTTTCTATGGTACAAGTGTTTACAACTTCGTGCAATAGACTCCAGCTTTTGTAAAGATTTCTCCATTTTGCTATACTTCATTAATAGTCGAATCATCGGAAGGACTCATCCATTTTCCACTCTCTTCCTTACCTTTCTCGAAAAAGAGTTTCAAAATTCTATGGGCTTCCTTGTCTATGTAGGTTCTTTCTGTGCAGCCAGAAAAGGAAAATGAAATGAGCTGGAATGTTACTATCCCGAATTTTAGTTGGTAGAGCAAAAACTGTGTGTGTCCAACTAATAATATTGAAAGTTATTTTGTATTTTGCATGTCCGACTGTCTGTCCGTCCGTCCTCACGATAACAAAAGAACGCGTATACTTAAAGAAGCGAAAAGTTTCTGTTCGAAAACGGCACAAATTGGGTAACTCCTTCGTAGAGTCGCCATACTAAAATTTCTACTAAAACTTGTGCTGCCCATACAAAATTACAAACGGGCACTTTTCTAGGGTGTCGTAAGAATTGTTTTCTTTTTTTTTTCTTTTTCTTTTTTATGATATTCTAAAGCTCAAGGGATACAATATGATGCCGTAGCACAGCGTTGACAGGAATGGAAAACGGGGTGGGGAATTGAGGATTATTGGGTAGAGCCAATTGTAGCGTTTTTCCTTGTTTAATTATAATTAGATTCCCTTCAATTACGATCCGGGACGGCTCTGATATATGATCTTAGTAGAGCTAACTTATCAAGACAAGACTGTTCGTGTACTAGCACGTCGAAAAGGATGTGGCCTTTCGCGCCACGTACGCGTAGTATTAAAAGAAGTTCAACAAACATTCCATGGGAAATGTCCTCTCCTAATATGGTACGTTACAACCCTTATTCATATATTTAAAAAACAAATGCTTTAAGGATTTCTAGTTAACAAATTCCGCTTTCAAGGGCCATAAACTTTGTTGTTCACGAAAATATCAGTTTCTCCTCCAGCGAATAAACTCACAATATTCATGTACACCCGATCATATTTATATTTTCCAAAATAAATTGAACTGTGAGCACGTAATTTGCAGTTGATTAAAACCCGAAGCAACGCGTAAATGAAATTTGCCTTGATTGAAATTTTACAACAATCAGTCGAAATTGAACTTTGCATTAAAGGGCGATATGCCAGTAAAAGAATATAAATTTCTTTCCTCTCTCAAAACTAAGTAAAAACTGGTGAAAGAATTGCTGGAGAAAATGTTGTCTGTTCCAGTTTCTTATGTGTTAGTTGTCCATTAACATAGTGTGCGCACACCGGGCGATATAAGGCTCTCTTAGTTAGGGATCGGAACGTTTAAAAAGCGATCTTTAAAATTACACTATAATTATTATTATTTTAGTATACTAATCAATCTATTGTCAGACAATTCCTTTAACTGGCGGAATTAACCTTTAATCGATTAGAAGAGAGTTATTGGCCTGTGCCGGGTTGGTAGAAATAACTCAACTGGTAAGAAGCACCGTGATGAGCCATGAGATGAAAATACTGGATAAGACTAAATGAATAATAGAATGGGTAGGTCTGGTTATGCTTCTGTAAAAAAAAAACACGGTAAAATAAATATTTAAATTTGTTTTTCTCTTTTTGTTGTTTTTGTTGGACAACTTGAGGGTAAGTAATAAATGATTATAGGATCTGTATTGTTTGCTCCCTCCCTCATCTCTGCTCGACTGGGAACATAAATTAATCAAATTGCGCATAAAAATTTTTACAGACTAGCGGGCGATGGGGTTGGTGACACATATTTTGTAGCGGAATTTTTTTATATTTCTATCTAAATTACTTAAAAATTAAAATAAATAATATAATAATGTTGTAATCAACAGAATCAATAAAGTAATCCATTTAACAAAATTAATCACTCAAAAGAAAATATCAGCGCCGTAAATTTGTAATTGGCGGTGACCACATAAAGATACATCGCATGGCGTTAAAAATTAGAACTTCTGAAGAAAGTACTTACTTTTTAGAACCGGAGTCAGAT
Organism: Dioctria rufipes; assembly: GCA_963924295.1. Taxonomy (NCBI): domain Eukaryota; kingdom Metazoa; phylum Arthropoda; class Insecta; order Diptera; family Asilidae; genus Dioctria; species Dioctria rufipes. Next base: position 267,465,331 of record OZ002741.1, on the reverse strand, counting down.
TGAAAATTTTAAACACATACCTAACTCGCGTAGCACGCTTTGACACGTAATATCGAATACATGCGTGTTGTATAGGGAGTATGAGAATACCATCGCACGCAGCACTTGCGACGCAAAAATCAGGTGAATTTTTACTTTTTGTTGCAGACGCGATCCATTTAACCTTACATTTGGGAGACTGTACCGCTGCTGTATTTTTTTTTTTAAAGATTTTTGTGTTTTATTTCCAAGCAAGAAAATAATTTCGTGAGTAATTGATTGAGAAAGTGCAAAAATATAAAGTAATTTATAAGAAAAAGGTTAAAAAAAAAAATTTACGAATCGTAAATGTCAATCTGATAGCATATTTTTTCAACTCATCGAACGCGACGCCAGACCTTTCTCGAAAATTGCAATCTAACTTTACCTATAGGTTCGGTTGTTTCAAGAAAATTATTGCAATGTTGAAATACGTCTCCTTTCAAATATACCTAATACAAATTACTGTATTTTTGGTTTTTTGGTTGCCATTTAAAAGTAGCTAGTTATCGTAATTTTGAATAAATTTAACTTTAGAAAACAGCAACAAAAATGTCGGTCTAAACACGTGTATAAACTAACATCAGCTGTTAATACTGTTTTAGTGCCATTGTGTTATTGCAAACAGTGCCCTCATCTGTCATGGCTATTACTAATAGGAAAAAGGAACGTACTTGTTACCTTAAAATGATTGAAGCACAGTTAACTTAAGAACAAGTTAGAAAACATGGAGATATTTCCGACTGTTTCCTATTTAAAAGTTAACCAGTAAAAAAAGATGGAAGAAGTAAAAAAATAACATAAAAATTAAACTCTCCCTGAAAATGGATTAATTCTTGAAAATCAATGAGAAGGGAATTTTTAGAACTTATTCTCATATAATGTTCCCGCGTTTTTGTGAAAGCATGTTTTTATTCAAATATTAAGAGATGCCACCAAATTTAGATCCAAACAGTTCCATATTGAATATCCAGAAATGTATGTCTATACTTACTCTACATGAACAAGCAAAACGTTGGAAAATGGCCAAGAATCTCTTGCACTCCTAATATTTATTCAAAAATTTAGTTAGTTTGGAAAACTCTGTGCCCATTATACTAATATTGTTAAGAATTTTTTTAACAATAACCATCAATGTGGCTAGTTGTGAACAGAGCCTTTTCAAATTAAAATTAATTAAAAATTAACTTCATTCCACAATGAATGATTTAAAATTGCGAAATCTATCGATAGTTTCCATAGAAAATCTATTAACAGATGTATAAATTTTGATAATGTCATTTAAGACTTTTGTAATAAAAAAGGAAAAAAAAATACACAAACCCGCTTAGGCGAGAGCGGGGTAATACTGTGCACTTAAGCTTTATTAGTTTTTATCCTTAATTTTGAAACTCTAATAAAGCAGGAAATCATCTCATTTTGTGACAAATTTAATTCTCTACAAAAGCTGGGCTCCATGTTTTAAATATCGAACCGTTTTAAATTGTACAACCCATTTTATGAAATTGATACACTGCACGGTATTGCCTCAAGAACTGGGGTAATACCGTGCCTTATTAGGGGCAATACCGTGGAGCATTGTTAATGGCAAAGATTGCGAAAAATAAAAAGTAATTATCCCAAATTTACCTACACATTTTATTTTAGCATCATAAGAGCTTTTCATGGTGGTAATAAAATAAACAAGAAAATTTATTATATTTCAGTTTTGGGTGACTTTAATCTGATCGAGTATATTGTGATTGACAAAAGTCACAAAAAAAATTTTCGGCTGTGTCACGACCAGTACACTCTTAATGCATTCAAAATATATATCTTGCGCGGTATTGCCCCGTGACGAGATTACTCCACATTTTCAATCCTAACCTAAAAACAATGAAGTTTAAGCGCAAGTATTTGATGTTAAAATCTAGCCCAGAAAATGAGCTATTCGAATCAGTTAGTTTAATTGAATAAGTCATTAATAACATATTCCCATTTACCTCAGTTCTAGTTAGTCTTTGATATTATAAGAAAAGTTTATGAAATCACATAAACATCGGTCACAGACACATGCGTAAAGCTGCAAGTACCCGTACTGTCTATATCTGGTTCGCATTCCTGCCGCTACACAGCAGCACTTCCTGTCGCTCATTACTCCCTCTAGAGGATTTAAAAACACGGTGCACGTTATTGCCCCGCCGCACGGTATTACCTCTCTCTCCCCTACACTTTATATAAAACAAATAATTTTTATTTAGTTATTTATTTATTTACTTATTTATTTATATTCAGTAATTATTAGTATCCACTCTTGATTTTGTTTGACTTAAAAAGAATGATCACGTGATGCATAATAACATCATCGTAACAATTCGGATTTTATATTATGTAATTTAGATAAAAAGATTACTCTTTTGGACTTTTTACCGGGTTCAATTTAATTTTGTTCAAGAAAGAATTTTTCAAATCACCCAATTTCGCTATTTGGGACCTGTTGATGAGTCAAACCATGACTTGAAACTTGTCACCAAAAATTAATGGGTTGTGTGATGAAATAACAAATTAGAACATTTTTTAGCTTTTGTTATATACCGGAGAAACCCAAAAAATTCTTTCGTGAACAAAATTATGTAATTTAGAGAAACCAGTTTAATTCGGTAATATTGATTATTCAAACTTCAGGAGAAATTTCTTTTACAAAACTTTATAAAATCCATTAAAAGTAAAACCAAGAAGAAAATGGAGATGCCTCTTATGGAAGCATCACCTTACTTGCAGAATAAAACTCATAGAGTGTATATATGTCATAGCGGTGCAGAAGAAACTTAAGTGCTAAAAGCATGAAAATAAACTTGACGGAAAGTTCAACTTTTGAATTTCATATTCATTTTTTTTTTTCTAAGTTCAATCCTGCAGAAATGACATATTTCAATAGTTGCGACGTGTTAAAGATGTACATCCATCTACCTTCAACTATCATAAGCAGATTTCAAAGTGTAAATAAAGAATCTTCGCTTCTTTTGAATAGCTTTCAAGATTATTATTTATGCAGGATTTCATAGTTTGAATAAACTCTGTTAAGAAAACTTTAAAAAAAAAACTTTTTATAAATAAATGCACTAAAGAGTAAAAAATATTTTTTTTTCTCAGTGATATACAGGGTGTCCTGTAAGTCGACGTCAAGCCGGAACCGGGTGATAGACCAAATCGTAACAGTTACCAGAAAAATATTTAAAAAAATCTAAGTCATGTATTTTTGAAATTATAGACATTTCTTTTGTTTTCGAGAAAATGTACACCTTGTGATGGTTTTTTAGCTCCCGTTGCTACAAATCGTTACTTTTTTTCTATTTTATTTTTCTTATGTAATCCCGAATAGTACTTATGTAACCTTTTGCTTTAAATTCTAAACCAACTGTTCCAGCTTGGAAGAAAACGTCACATTTTGACGAACCGAGAATATAAAATTAATAATTCGTTGAACTTTAACTGACTGTACTGAAAAAAAAAATGTCCTACGCCAGTCTGGCAACTAACTTTAAAAGTTGACGCATTTAATAAGGATTCTAAAATGGTAGAACACTTGCTACAATATTTCTTAGATTATGGGAAAAAAATGTTTCTTCAAGTGACCCAGTTTCGCAAAATTTCTTTTTTTTCCTACTAAAAATGGTTCTAGTCTAGCCGTAAGACCGTAACCTTAAGATTCTAGTTTGAGTGAGACGGAGTCATTACATGAAGTGTGAGTGAGACAGATAGCGACGCTTTCAAGTTAGAGATGCTAACTTTTTGTTAAATATAAAAAAAATTCCTTAAGTTTAAAATTCAACACCAATTATTTGGATGCTAAGATTCATTATTTACAAAAGATGTTCAAACTGCCTTCCTTCAGCTGCAATACAAGTTCGACATCTTCTTAGAAAGGATCGGGTTGTCAGACGGGCAAATCTTCCATTGTTGACAAATATAATGCTTCCGTAATTCTGGAGCTGTAAAATTCGGTGAGCTATACTTTTAGGTACTCCTGTGCTTTCCTGGATTTCACATACCGAAGTACTTCTTCCTTCAGTTGGCCCTCTGTAAGTGTAGACGGTACACATTTGTAAAAACTCGATTATTTGACTCTCTAGCTTCGCTATCTGGCTCATTCACACTTCATGGAATGACTCTCCGTCTTACTCAAACTAGAATTTTAAAGTTACGGTCTTACTGCAAGGTTTGGGTACACTAGAATCATTTTTATTAGATGAAAAGAAATTTTTCGAAACTGGGTTTCTTGAAGAAAAACATTTTTTTCCGTAATCTAAGAAATAATGTAGCAAGTGTTATACCATTTTAGAATCCTTATTAAATGCGTCAACCTTTAAAGTTACTTGTCACACTGGCGTAGTACGTTTTTTTTTTCATTACAGTCAGTTAAAGTTCAACGAATTATTAATTTTATATTCTTGGTTCGTCAAAATGTGACATTTTCTTCCAAGCTGGAACAGTTGGCTTAGAATTTAAAGCAAAAGGTTACATAAGTACTATTCGGGATTAGATAAGAAAAATAAAATAGAAAAAAAGTAACGATTTGTAGCAACAGAAGCTAAAAAACCATCACAGGGTGTACATTTTCTCGAAAACAAAAGAAATGTCTATAATTTGAAAAAAAAATGACTTAGATTACTTTTTATATTTTTTTGGTAACTGTTATGATTTGGTCTGTCACCCCATTCCGGCTAAACGTTGACTTACGGGACACCCTGTATATAAGAAAAGTTTCATTGCAAAGTACGAAATGCTAGAACTCAAATTATATCATAAAATTGAATGTATTAAGAATTCTTTCAAAATTATATTATCTTGTTTGATTTTAAATGCTTGGCATCTTATAAAGGAATTGTGTAAATACATAGCTTTTCAAGTGCCTGAAGTTGGTAGCAATTTACATCCGTGAATATTTTATATTAACACAAGGCCTTGGATACAAAGCGCAATCAGAGAGGATGGAAAAGTGTCGGATACATGATGTAGTAAACTTTTTAACATTCGAATAGTTCAGAATAAAGCATTTCGTAAAATCCCTGAACAGCTGAAATTATTTTGAAAGGTGAAAGAGAGAGCGCAGTTTGCTCCACAAGTATTGCAACAACTTCCAGACTAGGAGGGAGGCTCCAAGTGCTTTAAATTAGCCTAAGTGATTAGGATGCTAGATTCCTTCAAAAGCCTTAGAAATATCTAGGGTAAAAATGTTTGACTCAAAGTACAATGAATAAATTGTTTCGAGATTTTTCAGTTTTTATCTCTGGAACAGTTTTTTTCTTGCGATTGATTCTGAATTATCACTTCAGCGACTCAAAAGCTAATTGAACAATGATATCGTTCAAGCACTTTAAGAAAAATAGCTTTGGAAATTCAACAGTTTTTACTTATTAAACTTTATGGAGAAGAAAAAGCGATACGGGAATTTGGAGATATCGTTGAAAGAAGTTATTGTACGGTTGAAGATATAATAAAAAAATATCATGGGGCATCGTACTAGAAAAGGTTTAGGACGAACATCAAATGAACGCGATGAATGAAGGAAGTGAATTAAATTCGATTAAAGCCCAAAATAGTTTTAGAATTTGAGCAAGCTAACCTAGGAAGAGATGTGTGTATTGAAACTATTCGAAATAGTTTTAAAAATTTAATGACTTCCTATTTATAAGTTCACAGAATAAAAGAACCATTGGACTACGAATTCTGAAAACCATTAGAATTCTTTGCAGACAATTGTTCAGATATTTTAATGGTTTCAGTTATAATTATCTTAAGACTGTATTTTCTGATGATGATAAGTTTAATTTACATGGATCAGATAGAAGGACATATGTACGTACATACGTATTCCGGAAACTCAATACCGAATTATATAGAAAAAAAAAAAACAAAATATAAATACCATGCTACTCTAAAGTATGGAGGGGCTTACGGCTGTATATCCAGTGTGGGGTAGAAAAATTGCATTTTATCAAAGTTAAAATGGACCAAAATCTTTACCTCAACGTTTATAAAATATTTCAGGCAAAGTTTGGAAAAATTAGGCAATTTTCTTAACTTTGTTTTTAGTTATGGCATGTTGTTTTTATTGTATCTTATAAGTATGTATATATCTACTGTACATATGTATTCAAGGCAGAACTTGTATACTGACAGAAATTAATAGCTTATCTAGTGGAAGTTAATAGAGGGTCGGCATGCTTGAAAGCAAAACATAGCCCGCCTTCTGCAAAGGCAAGAAGCAAAAAACCATGCCATGTAAAATTTATGATAAGGATAAGGTCTTGAACATCGACTAACCTTAAACTTTGGGGAAAACTTGATGGTAGTGATCCCCCATTATATCTATACCCATTCATACCATGATATTCTGATGCAATCTGTTCGGATACTCCTTAGCTAAAAGTATATTCAAAGTGAAACCGAAACGACCTAGACTCTTGTCATAAATATAAAATACCTGAACGAATCGGCGCTTGCCACATACCTCAGCGTATTTATGTGTCATAAACGTATTATTCATTACTTAATTTTCTTTTCTTTTGTACAATATAACATAAATTCAGGGAGTGTCAACCCCACGATAATTTTTGGTATTTGTGATTATTTTCCGTTATTAAATAATTCCATAATTAATGTGCCATCTGAAAACTGATTCAGGTTTTTCTCCGCGTGATTTTCCTCTTAATATATTCAATTTAATTCTTTTATAACTTCTATTGCTGCCAACACTTGTATCTTCCTTAAATTAAACGAAATTTTTCAAATTAATTAATAGTGTTCCCCTGTAACTACATTGATGTCTCCCAAAAATCATCGAAAGAAAACAAGATGATGCAGGCTTATGAAAAAGGGCTCAGATTTAGTGGTTATGAAGTAGAATATTTCGGAGATGAATTCTTCCCCGGACCAAAATTTTTATTTACATATTTTGAAATGTTCTAACAAACTAGACATATGAAATCGCTGGCCGGTTAGCTTCAATTATAAACAGAAAGAAAAGATAGTATACCACTAGTTTTGATTTGGTAATTCTAATTGCATATTATCATAGATGGCACAAGAACTAGATGTCGCATACAGTACCAAAAAAGTATACAAAATTTATATGGCTGGGTGGTCCATTCCGGAATGGACCACAAGATTTAAAATGATGTATGCGTCGAGTGATTCATATTTTTTCGTATCTGTAGTATTGAGGAGGTTGGTTAAATGTTTACAAAACTGCTATTATAAAAATATTTGCTTTTGGCATGCTCTAAAATATGTTATGGTCCATTCCAGAATACACTACCCATTTCACAATCTGTATACTCTGTTTTAGTATGCCATGCGACATCTAGTTCTTGTGCCATCTATGATATTATATACATATCTCAGTATATTTTCCAATTTGCATACAACAAAAAGTTAGAATAAATAATTATACAGGTCTTTCATCATTATATCATTTTCTTATAACACTCAAAGCACCTTCTTCGTTCCAAGACGATGGGCACATATTGAAATCTTTAATAAGAGATAACTAAAACAGAAATTGAATAGAATTCAGCGGTTATATTTAATTTGTAGAATTACAACAAAAAGAAGAAAAGGATTTACACATTTTTATAGGATGGATAATTTGTACTGCTACGGTAATGTAACTCCATCTCTTAATATAATTTGCATGGCTAAGTAAGGAAAAACTCAAAAATATGTGTAAGATATAAGCCACGACTGTAATACTTCACATTTTCATGCTTGCAGGTAGGTACTCACCCCAAATTCCTTTAGCAACGTACAATTATTTTCCCAGTCAGCATCGAACGAAATACTGCGAAAACTTGAGGGTAGCTATAGCTTTCGGGGCACGTGCAGGTGTAGGTGCTTCTATGTCGAATCCATAAAACCATTTAACTGCAAGTACCTGCATTGCGATCCGATATGTTCCAATTGGAGAAGTTAACATTCAAATGAATTTTGCTGAGTGCGACTTTACTTTGGAATTCAGGTCAGAATTAACGGCATAGCATAACATTACTACACGATTTGGATGCGGCATAATATTCGTGGTAGAGCCAGTGAGGCAAATCTTTGAGATATTTGGCGCGGTAACAGTATTAGGTCACTGTGGTCCAGAGCAAGTGCCTATACTATCCCCTCGTTATGACTGTTGGTGGGCTAAAAGTACCTACAGGTGCGTGACTTGGGATTATAAAGGGTTTTCCAATAAGAGGTGTTATTTTGATATTCAAAGAAAAATGCCATTTTTTGAGATAAATGATCGGATTTTCATTATAAAGAGGAAGGTATGCCGTTAACAATGGAAAATAACATCAGCCAATTGACCACCACGACCACGCCTACAGGACCATATCATTTTCATGAAATTTTCCATAACCAAATCGCAAAGTGGCTGCCCTATGTCCTCGATAGCCTCACGAATTCCATCTTTGATGTTCTCTTTCACGGGAAGAAGTCGCAAGGTGTTAAGTCACAAGATCTCGGTGGCCAATTGTGATCACCTCTTCGAGAGATAACACGGTCCGGAAACTTTTCCCGTAAAGGATCAATGGTTTCGTTGCTTGTATGGCACGTAGCGCCGTCTTGTTGAAAGTAAACGTTGTCCAGATCAATTCCATCCAATTCCGGCCATAAAAAATCATTAATCATCTGTCGATAGCGCAATCCATTCACCGTAACTGTTGCTCCGGCCTCATTTTCGAAAAAGTAAGGTCCAATGACCCACGGGACCATAAACCGCACCAAACAGTCACACGTTGAGGATAGAGAGGCTTTTCAACAATAACTCTTGGGTTTTCCGAGCCCCAGATGCGACAATTTTGCTTGTTGACGAAGCCATCGAGGTGGAAATGGGCCTCATCACTCAAGATGAGTTTTCGATGGAATTCCGGATCATTTTCATGCATTTCAAGGACCCAATCAGCAAAGACTCGACGTTGTTGATGATCGGTCGGCTTGAGTTCTTGTGTTAACTGAACTTTATAAGCCTTAAGACCCAAATCTTTATGCAAAATACGGTGTAATGAAGTTTGTGGAATGCCTAATTCCAAAGAACGACGAGGAATGGACAAACCTGGGTTTTCTTCAACACTTTCGGCTACAGCAGCAATATTTTCTTCTGTTCTTGAGCGACGTGCACGGGTTTTATTCTTCACATCACTAACTTGTCCCAACAGCTCGAATTTTTCTACCAATTTCTGTGTTGCGGTCCGACAAGGTGCTTCACGACGACCCAAAAATGTTCGAGCTTTACGAACCGTCTCTGCCACATTTTCACCATTTTTATAGTGAATTTTAATAATTTCAATGCGTTGCTGAATCGTGTAGCGTTCCATTTTTATTAATGGCGTAGTTTCTACTTGTCAAATGTCAAAAAATGACAGCTCCAAAAGTGACATCTACCGAAATAGAGGGCTAATTAAAATAACACCTTTTGTTGGAGAACCCGTTATTAAACACGACTAAAAGGTAAAGGTCTCACTAAACGGCTTGTTTTCAAGAAAAACGGCCTCAAACTCCGCGATGAAACCAAATCCAGGGAACAGTCCATGTATTTAACGCCTAAAAATAAGTTCTTCTTACTTATACTGTAGATGAAATCATCCACACGATAACTTGAGTACGCTTTTCGAATTGAAATTTTGTAAAAATTGTAGATCAAAGCTCGAAAATAAGAGAAACGATGCAGCTCCTTCAGAGAACAGCCATACAAATTATTGGTTGAGATCGCATTGATTTGATTCTGATTTTCCATGTATTATTATCCTGGAAAAACGGATCTTAACAGTTTTCAAATTTCAAACTTACCTTAATGCTCGTATGAATAAAGACATAATAATAAAAGAATTAGAAAAAATACAAAAAAATTTACATGAAAAAAAGGAGCGATACTCCCTTTCCAACAGTCCACTTGGTCGTACACCTATGTATGTTGAAAATTTCAGTTTCCATGCAATTTGCACTGCCGATCTCACAAATATTCCGATAATTCCTTGGAAATGCTTCTGTTTTACACACTTGGATTAGAAACCCCATAATTTTTAACATTTCTCAGATATTTTTCTTGTTTTCGCTCATTACAAAATTCACAAAATCGCGCCTGGTGCAACGGTGTCGCTCTAAGCTCGGGAAATTGGGTACTAACAACAGACTTATTATCTACGGGGTGCCTGGTCACAGTAACATACCTGGAAACGATTCGGCAGATGCCCTGGCCAGAAAGGGTTCCGCTATAAATATGTGTCTAACAGAGGAACCCGTAAGTCGGCCCCTAGAATCAGTGAAGAGGATTCTAGTGGACTGCAAACTGGCAAATCGCAGATGGGAAGAACTGATTTCATGCGTGATTTCAAGACAACTGTGACCCGAAATATTTCCTGTAAAGACTGAATCTTTGCTGAGGAGGAACCGTAATAATGTGCGTAATCTTACTACAGCTATTTTCTGTTTTAATCAACAAGAATGATGATTGGTGTGAGGGCTTCGCATTCTGATCGATTGAACAATTCACGTATTGTTATGAAAATTTTATGTGAACAGGCCGAGGGACTGAAGGTTTGTCATTTCAATGCGCAGAGTATCTATCCTAAAATTGATGAGTTCCAAGTTATATTTAACTTTTCCTCCCTGGATATAATTGGGATCTCGGAGACCTGGCTGAAACCTCATATTTGCAATTGTGGCATCACATGGTTACAATATTTTTCGTAATGATCGCCTGGAGTGAGTAGGAGTTGCATTTTATGTCAAAAAATCACTTTATGGTCGCATCGTACCCCAGTCTGACTGTCTACCGCTCGAATATTTATTTATAGAAGCCTTCGTTAATGTGGAAAAGTGTCTCGTATATGAAGGAGATTTCTCGTCTAACAGACTGCAATTTATTGAAAATAATTTCAATAAATTTACAAAATGCATTTTAAGTGCAAAAAAAATTATTGAACTTTTCGACCCAGCGATCAGAGAGGTCTCATCGGTATGGTTATCTCTGATTGGCTACCATAGAAGTTCAATGTTGGAGGTCACATTGTATTGTATATAAGCCACCCCATGTCTCAGATTTAGAATCATTAAAAATAAAAGTTCTTAAAAGTTCTTCTTTCTCCATCATTGACCGATTCTAACAAGGTAGGTTCGATTCCCATCCGCGGGAAAAATAAATAAAATCTTTTCGATAAATATGTACCCATGAAAACGCGGCGTATTCTGGATCCTCGTTGTCCCTGATTCACACAGAGGATCAGAGATCTAATCTTACAACTCGTAGTCCTAATGAGCTAAATATAATGTGTTCTTCCTTTTCAGATCCTATTGAAGTTGTTGGTTCTGATACGAGCGATTATTTAGCAAGCATTTTTAATGGTCTTTACGCCGGTCTATGAGATGGATGTTTATGCAGCAGTGATTTCAGTGAAATCAAATGCTGTTGGACTTGACGATGTGCATCCAAAGTTTGTTAAAATTTTACTACCCGTTATAACTACATGCCCGACATATTTCTTTAACAACATCCTTTTAAGATCCTCCATTCCTTCTGTTTGGAAACTCTGCAAAATTATACCAATCCCCAAAAGATCTTGCAGCTCTCCTGAATATCGCCCTATCAGCATATTACCCTTTTGTATAAGCTTTTTGAAAAAATCCTGCATAGTCACATGATCAGCTTCTTAAATAGCAGAAACTTGTTGTCTGGCCTACAATCGGGATTTAGACCAAAGCACAGCTGCACCACAGCATCGTTAAAGATCATCGATGACATCAGAACTTCCCTGGACAGTGATAAATTCGCCTTGTTCGTTCTTCTAGATTTTTCAAAAGCTTTTGATAAGGTTAACCACAGGCTTCTGTTAAATAAACTGTGTACAATATGTAATTTTTTTTTATCCTGCCTGCAAACTTATGGGTCATACCTAAGCGGACGAATACCAAAGGTGTTTTGGGGGGATACTGCCTCTGATTTTCTACCCGTTCTTAGTGGTGTGCCTCAAGGGTTTATTCTCGGCCCATTATTATTTTCAATTTTTATTAACGAGCTTCCACTAATCTTGCGTGACTGTAATTCTCACATGCATGCAGATGACATTCAACTCTACATATCTACACCTTTAGGGCTTATAGAGAATGCTGTGTACAGAATGAATGAGAATTTTGCAAGAGTCTCCAAACAGGCTATTGATAATTAGCTCCACTTAAACGCTGCCAAAACTGACACTATAATTGTATACAAAACCCAGTTAGATACTTCCACCTTTTCTAACATAATGCTTAACAATATTGCTGTTCCATACAGCAAGCGTGTCAAGAATCTTGGGATAATTGTCAATAGTACTCTGAACTGGTCCAATCACATTAACAGAATCATAGGCAAGGTGTATGGATTTCTACGCAAATTATGCAAATCTTCGGCATTTATACCTGTTGAAACTCGTGTAATGTTAGTGAAATCATTATTAGTCCCCTTATTGACTTATGGCTGTGAGGTGTTTTGCAAACTGGATTCCCACTCCTTGCGTAAGATTAATGTAGCATTCAACTCTGCCACACGTTATGCTTTTAGTCTAGGGCGTTTCAGTCATATCACTGCGTATTCCACATTTATTCTGGGTTGTAAATTGGACTCTTACCTTAAATTCCAAACTGTAATATTTCTTCTCAATTTAATTGTAACCAAACAGCCAGATTACCTTTTCAGTAAATTGACCTTTGCTCAATCTGCAAGAACATCACCTTTATCTTTGCCACTGTTCCGCTCGCGCACTAGTCAGAGCCAATTCTTTGTTCAGTCCACCAGGATGTGGAGCTCTCTTCCAATTCATTTTAGGAGAAGCATCAGCAATCACAGTTTTCGCCATAACTTATTTGCATATTTGCGATCTATCCAATAGTTTTTTTTTTTTTATTTTCTAATAGTCATTGAAACTACTACTAAGCTTTTATATCTACAATTATAAACTAAGAATATAAGTTTGTATTGACGGATTAGGGTTTTTTGTTAAGTTAATTTAGTATATGTGCTTGTATATATTATGATTCACTTTTTCTTTATTTTTTTTTATTTTTACTCTTACTGTTATTAAGTATATTATTATTAGTTATCCTACATTTACTCATAAGATCGAAATCTTACTTGAATTTGAATTTGACAGTGCCTCCTTGGCAAATATGCAGAGCACATGCAAGCTCAATACAAGGACTTCTGCAGAAGCTGTATGGGCGAGGAAGAGGTTGACAGCGTTAAGCAACTGTTGTGCGAATGATGTAACCTTTCGAAGCGTAGGAGGAATACGATTGGTAGCTACTTTTTATGAGAACCGGGTGAGTTAGCAGACAAAGTGTTGGGGGACCTGGCAAGATTCATTAACTCTTGTGGCTGGTTTCATCGCACCCTTTAGCTCTTAAATATCTTTTTCAGGCAGGGTTCCAATATAGTGGCATCACAATGGACCATGTACGGTCTAATTGTGGCTGATCGTACTCCTTCTTACGATGGCCGACATTCTAACCAAACTTAACCTGATTCCGCGATTCTAATATAAAATGTAAACGATGCCTCGATCTGATGCAGACAAGCCCTCAATATTCTCCCAGAAATATACTGCAAATTTTTTCATTAGAACCCCCATGCACCACCGGAAGATCACATCGGATACTTGGACCACTAACAATTTTTATTAGCGTAAATGCGTACACTGTAAATAATGCACAAATTGTTGCGAGAAAGCTTAAGTATTTTTCCGTAAAATGTTGGGAATATTTCCTAAAATTTACGGAAAATTCCCTGATATTTAGGAGAATATTCCCTACATTTTAGGAACAACTGGCGACAATTCTTCATATTTTTTACGGTGTAAACAAGCATTCAACTTTATTTAGAAATCTACAAAAAATACCTCGGGAGAGTCTTTATTTATTTTGGTGGAATGCTGGCATTATCTTCAGATACAATATTTTGTCATCGTCGTTGCCCACCTCTCCGCAACAACAATGCATAAAAATTCGAAAGAAAAAAAATTCCAATAAATCTTCACGAAAAAGCCGAGAGCCTCACCACATCAGGTCGAAGCATCGTTGAGCTCATACTGAAGCGAGGCACCGCTGCCCCCTTGGTCACGTCATCAATTCGAGCCATCACTAAGGCATCGTCGATTCCACATTCGAGCGAGGCATTCGATATCTCAGAAATTTTGAATGGAATAAAATTTCATAGCAATTCTGGTTAATTTTAATAAATTCATGTGGCCAATCTGTAGTCTAACAGTTATCGGCGTATGCATAGAAAAACTTAATGGTAGTAATTGTTTTTACCGGGTGTTCAATATTTATAAGAATTTAAGAAAATGGTTGTTTTTCGGGGTTCTCCGGTATAAAAAGGCTTGTTCTGATGGGTCAAACCTGACCCGAAACGTTGCCGCCCAAATAAAGCTACTTTAAAAAAACAAGCCTTTTTATACCGGAGAACCCCGAAAAACAACCATTTTCTTAAATTCTTAGAAAAACTTAAGTCAAATCCCAGAGAATTAAATTGAAATCTTATAGTGAAAGCATAGGGAAAACTAAAGAATCCAAACATATTCAGTCATATAGCGACAATTTTTTTCAAAATCATTCGAGTAAAAATCCTGAAAGAAACTTTTTCGTTTGCTTTTATCTACTAATGAGACTTCAATAAGAAAGTTTGCAGTAACTTAAGTGCTGTCATTTTATCTAATAACTTAAGACCTGAAGTTAAGTAAATATTTTATTAGCTCTCAAAATTGAGGTCAAGTCTAAGCTCTTTCGTACATGGTGCTCATGGAAGCGAAAGAAAAATGCGCTTTTCCCCCATAAGGTACACATATTCAGAAATACTTGCCTTTCCTCCAAAGAAAAACTTGTGGCCTTCGTGAACTTTTCAAGTTCATTGTGATTTAGGCGCGAATGCTTTCGGGCAAATAATTTGCTGCTGAAATAGAAACTTTTCCAGAGAATTGACACCTTTGGATATTCATTGTTGAACTTTATCTTAGAAAAATGGAATTTTTGGATAAATTATGTTATCAGAATATTTCGTAGACATATTTGGTTGCCTAAAAAATTTGCGATATTATTTTCCCACTTACTTATCTTAACTTTTCTCAAATGGGTTGAGATTATAAGATGAAATCCAACAAATTTTGGCTGCTCCATTGTCATGTTCCATGTTTTTTACGGATCTACACATTTTTACAAATGTAGGAATGTATGTGAATATAGAGGTTGGGACTAATTTCTTATAATAGGATTTCAACTGAAAAATATAGGAATGGTGTTGGTATAATTCCCACAAAATACGTAACTCAAGGCTCAAGGTCAGTACTAAAATTAGCAAGCTTCGTACATTTTTCAATTCGAATGTTTGGCAAACTGCTTATAGCAGTATGATAATATTATTATTTCTTAAATCAAAGATAACAAAAAGGTCTAGTAAATAACGCTGAGAAAAATTAAAAAAAAAAAATTATATTGAAATGGTGATATTAGCTCGGAAACTTGCTAAAAATGGTAAAAAATCAATTCTTTTAAATCAAATTACTGTCAGTTGTATTCTCATTTCTGTAACGCAGGTTCACACATAACATACATTCCTCAAACAGTTTTAAAACACTTCCCAAATATTTGTCAAACATTCCACAAGTTTGATAGGTATGGACGCAAATTTTATAGTATGGATTTTTAAAAAATTTCAAATTTAATCCAATTGAAAAGGAAAACATAAGATGTTTGTCAAAATTTGTTTTACTTTCAGTAAGTTTCCAATAGCTGTTCAAATTGGTAATGAAAGTTCATTTTGGAATTTATATCCAGTCAGTAATGATGGATTCCGTACAGACATTTAAGGACCAGTAAAAATATTTTTTTACTATGTTAATACAAACCGATATATGTACATGTATGGTTGGAATACCTACTAATGCCGGAACTATTTTGAGATTTTAAACAAGTGCATTAATGAATGATAAGAATAACCAGTTTCAAAAAACCTCAGAGCAATATCCAGCCGTACATCTACACTTACATTATTTCGCCAGTTTTTATTTTGTCTTCGTATTTTTGATCCGATTCTATTAATTAGTATTTTGAATTCACTTGCAGAGATTGTTTCAAAATTTCTGTTCTTGAAATGATTTTTAAGAAATGACACGATAACTTATCTGATAAGAACAATTTTTATTATCTGCTATTATGCTGAACATGAATTGGCTAGGAGCAATGAATTCCTATACTAGCCTCACTGATAAACAATATCGACTGGCTAATTGTACCAGACCAAGAACAGATTTGGCTAATGACTCTGTACTGTGCTATTTTACTGTAATCACAGGAATCAGTTCCAAGGTGTACATCAACGCGGTCGGACGTATTACTAAGTTCGCTCGCCTCGTCGCTTGGACCAGAGTAGGGGTTTCCGAGAGATTCTTTCTCCCTGATGTTGCCTTCAATGCATCATCGGACATGCAATCTCTCGGATATATTTGTGGTGTTTAGTGTGTAGTGTTCGTCATTAAATGTTTTACTCATCAGTTGATCTTATCAACTGTAAAAGTGAATCAAGCGTGGCGTCGGTAACGGTAGTTTCAATTTCATGAAACCTTACTTGTGTTCCGTCGACCTATACATAACAACAAAATAAAATAATACAAACACAATTAAAATAACAATATAATCCCATAACAATACAATCACATAATGAAATACAACCATACAACTATATAACAAATTCGTTTGCTGGCTGTTATACCTAATAGGGTTTTGCCAGAGGTGCGTTTCTCCAGCCTTTAATAAAAGGCCCAAAGACTCGCAACTCATCACAAAAGTAGAAAGAAAGAAAGAATCACAGGAATAATAACGTAAAGTATGTTAAGGCCTATCGTGTACTGGAGACTTTTTGTCCCGTAAATGTTTTTTCACCGCCGACAATTACATTGGGCTATAATGTAAAGGCGCGCATGAAGTGACGTGACAGCAAGATGACTTTTTGGTTCCTCCAGTTAGTAACTTTTGGGTGACGAAATTAGTATTAGAACGCCATCACGTTTATATGAATGTGCAGCAGACTGGTAACATTTTTGTCACTGCTTGACTGTCATTGTTTTTGGAGACGTTGTAGAGATAGGAAGAAACTTACGGATCTTTTTTTGAAAAAAAAAAACAAAAACAAGGCTGTTACAGCGATAGTGTGAGAGGAAAATGTAAATTATGAAGCATTAATACAACAAGTACAAATGAAAAAATTTGAACAAATACTGATAGCGATTTGAAGGCAAAAATGTTGGCAGAAATATCCAAGAAAATGTTTATAGACCTTAGAGTTACAGCAGGTCTCTATTCGGGTTCAATTGATTATCGCATATTGGTACTTTGGTAAGTTATAGCAGGTTCCAAAATCTGTAGTAGTAAGCCATCATATTTTTCAACATTCATACGGAAATATCAAAGGATTTTATCAGGATATGATCGTAGTTCATCAAACATTGAGTGAAATATTTCATTAAGCTGCCGTTCGTTGCAAATTGGAAGGACCTTCAATAGCGTTTATTTCGTTGATATTTTCTATATCCTTATGACAAATACACATATTACAGCTGCCACCTCGCAATTTTTATTGATGAATGGTGATATAAAACATAGATTTTAATTGGTTGAATTTTAAACTAGCCCACGGCGACATGACGGCGACATTAACCAAAAAGTTGCATGACAAAAAGTCTCCAGTGGGTGTTAGGCCTAACAACAAACAACAGTATAACAATTTTCTCTGAGTACTAAATACCTACATAAAGTTTGGCTATTGAAAGTATATCATGAAAAAATGCAGCAATTTTATGAAAATTTTTTGATAGAAGTTCGAAAAAAATTCCACGATCTACTTTCGGTAGCTAAATTCTAACTGTAGGTTGTCTTACTGGTTGCAGAATTGGTCGTCGGTTAATCAACAATCACAGGAGTCAAGATACCCCATGGACTGCGAGGCCGGTCCCAGGCCCCTCGGGCCAATGCATAAAGATGGCTGCTCTGACTGTGATAAAATATAAATATATGTGCTAGTGATGTACTATACTGTGCTAAATTGATTTTGATTTAACAAGTAACATACCTACATGCATTATATTCTAATCTGTGCCCTTACTGTATTATGATATAAAATAGACTCAACAAGAAATTGATCGTAAATAAAATTGAAAAATACATATCTATCCAAGAACTGTCTAGTTTTCTGAAACATGAGGCAAATATGGCAAAAAATCTTGCAATGCACTCGAAAAATATATGACTAAAACTGAACATTTGGAAAATATTTTTCACACAAATATCCTAGCAAATGTTTGACAAATCTTTGATAAACACTTGACAAACATATGTCAAATATTTATTAACCATTTATCAACTGTCTACAAATTGTTTGTCAAATATTTGACAAATGTGTTTTGTCCATGTGTGTTAAGTTTGAATGCATCTTTAGATCGTACTTCTAGTGAATAATGTCGAGTTTTTTCATTTTGAGTTGCGCTTTTTTTAATTGTCTACTAACACTTATTTCTTCTGACGATATTTCACCGATTAGAAATTATAATATTTTATTGAAAAACTGAAAAAGAGTTAATTCGCGTTATAATCTTATTGTCTTGTTACATTTTAGGTTTCTGTCTTACGCTAGATGTCTCTCATTCAAATGGCGGTGCACAAGCTGCAGCATGCTTATAAAGTAGGTATATGTTCTGAAGTTTTAATTCCACGAAGGATACTGTTATTGACTTTGGTGAAGAACTTGATAAAAAATCATTGAAGTTTGTGTTTTGTCAAAGTTAAAAAGTAAGTAGTGAAGTTATACAAATTTTAAATATTTTGACTAATTTAGACATTTTCGTGCGGACGAATTTTATTTCATATGTAAGTAAATAAAAATAAAAGCTAACTATTGTAATGTGGCCATAATAATGTGTTTTGTTTGCGAATTTATTTATTAATAAGGGAAGAAAACGCAAGTATACAGGGTGTTCCACGGCACACGTTCCGTGGAAATTTTTCTCGAAAATGTACGAAGATATCGAAAAGGTCCTAAAAAACTTAAGTATACACTCAAAAATTGACTTTTAGTCATGATTAAGGATCTGATTCCACTAAAGTTTTGAATTCCGTATAATTTGTTATCTAGATAAAAGGTTTCTAATTGCTCTGCATGAATCGTGCTACCTTGTCATTATTATCGAAAATGTACAGAATATTGAAAACAAAAGTTACCGATGATTGACGCAAAAGAAGTGGCCTTATGTACATCGGCAGACGTAGAAGGAGCATTTGATAACACCTCCTTCGATGCACTTAAACTAGCCCCTAAGGATAAAGACTATGAGCCATCCACGGTTAACTGGATAGACTCCATGCTTAGATACAGGAAGATAATCGCAACTCTGGGAAACTGTTCAGTCACGATCACTTCAGCAAAAGTTGCCCACAAGGAAGAGTCTTTTCTCCACTCTTGTGGTCGATTGTGATTAATGATCAAGTCATATCCGACCTCATGCAAAAATCCATTTTTAAAGTTCGGTGTTTAAAAAAAGTCCCTAGAATAAATCCCACCAAAACGGTTATCGTTCCGTTCACAAGAAGAACGAAGCTTTCACTAACTGTTCCTCTTCTTAATAACAAGGAATAGATATTTATAGACGAAATCAAAGTTCTGAAGGGTCACTCTAGACAAAAAACTTTCCTGGAATTCGCATCTCTCCAGAGTTACGGACGGTGCGGTAAGATCTCTCTCTACGTGCCGTCGCTTCATTAGTAGAACATGGAGTCTGAAACCAAAAATGATGTACTGGATGTATACTATAGTTGTTAGACCCATGGTCACCTATGTGACCCTCGCATGGTGGCCAAAAACTAATCAGAAGAAAACCGAGGCTCTGCTACAAAAAACCAGGCGGCTTGCCTGCTTAGGAATTACTGGTGCCATGAGAACCAGTCCTACAACAGCAATGCAATCCTTACTAAACGTTCCACCCTGCATTTGCAGGTGAAAACAGAAGCGCTCTCCAATGCTATATATTGCAAAATGGGAAACAGTTAAAACCAGGCGATCTGGTTGGTCATTTAAGTATCTCAGTACAGATATTCTTCGAGCAGATGACGAAAATATCTGATGTTATCACACCGAAGGTGGATTTTATAAAACCATTTGATGTGGTCTTGGGAGACCGACAACAATGGCCTTCCAATAAAGCGTCCTTCAAACAACGATCAATGATGTGGTATACATAAGGTTCTAAAACGAACAGTGGAGTCGGACTGAGTGTATACGTCCCCAGGTGCCATATATCAAAAACCCTGGGCTCTACCCCCATCGTTAGGTATTAGCCATAGAAGAATGTGCCACTATACCTCCATTTCCGGAGCCATTAATGGCCCAACTGTCTATAAACTCTCGGACAGTCAAGCTGCTTTCAAGGCCTTACAGGCCTACACTATCCAGTCAAGTATTACTGGGAATGTCTGCAAACCCTTAAAAATCTATCAAAGAGAAGCAATTCATCCTCATGTGGGTACCTGGACATGGACATCAGGGGATCATAAAGGCAATGAAATTGTTGACGGCCTAGCCAAAATAGGAGCGGAAACTCCCTTTGTCCGACCAGAGTCATTTTGTGACACTTTAAAGAGTAAACTCAGAGCTACCTGAAATAGTTGGGAGACCAATCAAAAATCCCTCTTTTGGGAAAGGCTACAGGAGCTTCGTAGGGACAACAAGTTTATCAATACCTCTGGCGGAGGATCTTAGGAGAACAGAGCTCAAAATGATCACAGAGCTCTTCTCAGGCCATTGCCCATTAAGATATCCCTACACAAGATGGGCTTGACTGAGACTACATCCTGCTGCTTCTATGAGACTGCTCAGGAAACCTCGGAGCACCTGTTCTGCATTTGCGAAGCATTGACCTCCACCCCGAATGTGCTCGAATGCGTTTCAATAAAATTGTTATTCACTTTGTTGGCCGATTAGAGTTATTTTCAGATACAGTACTTTCATCTGTGCTTTGGTGGAGAAGCCTAAGCCCCAGAATAGTCCTAGATTTCATTAACAGTTTAAACCTAGAGAATAAATTGAACGGGGATCACAATAGAGCTTTCAGGTCGAAGTAAATAAGAGGCCAACGCCTGTACACCCCTCCACAAATCTAATCTATCTAGCCATCATAAGCCGAGATATCTTTCGGTTGTAGTAAACCTTTGAAAAAAGACGCCGGAAAATGGGTATTTTCAATTATCTCATTTTCGTTCTTAATGAGGATACATTGAATAATTACAAATGAAATTATAAAGATAGTTGATGAATCATTTACAAGGAATGTGCTCTGTTAATAAGCTGAACCACCATATTCGTAAGTAAAGTGACTTAAGTGTGGCAAACTTACCTTTAAATTTCACAGACGTACCCAAAGTAACTTTAATCATTGGTAAGGAGGTTTTGTTAAGTTTAAATGTCAAATTGACGTAAGTTAAGTGCTGTAAGACTCGCTTATTCCATAAGGACGCATCGTTAAGTACGGGCGCGTCTGTTTATCCAATGATATTAATTAAATTTGAATGAAATCGGTAAAACATTCTTATTTTATTATAAAACAAGATTATGAAAATACGTGGCGCCTTAAAAGAAAGGTTTGTCATGGGGCTAAGAAAGGAAGTGCTGCCGATTTTTCTTCAGATTCTTTTTATAGTTTTTATATAACTTTCAAAAAAGGCACAAATCTTCAATTAAATCAACTTCCATTTCTTAATTATTTTGCTTTTACTCTTTTTTAAAATTAAAAACATTTAATGTGAATATAATAACCCTTATGGAATGTGACGTCTATTTAGGGCCAAAATGTCAAAAAATCGTAAGTAAATCTTAGTTTCATTCAAATCATAAAGTTCTTTGGTTCTGCTAAATTTCTATGATAAAAGTTACCGACCGGCTTTTCGCTCCATTTCATTTCAATTACGAAATTCATTCAAATCGGAAAGGGCTCACTGCTGCATCGTGCTTCTACATTAAAAGTCTTATTTACCCATAAAAAAGGTCGGTAATACAGAAGCAAGAGCTCCAACATATCAAAAACAACCTACCTAAGGCAAAATGTGATGGTAGTTTTCCCTGACTTCATACTTTGCATAAAAGTTTTACGCTAATAAGGTAGACATAAAAGATTTAAATTGAAACCGTTTACCTCTGAAAGTGAAGTCCAATTATCGATTTTACACTTCAAAGAACACGTCTTTTTTGATAAAGTACAAACTAAGTATATATGCAAAAATCAAAATTTCGAAGATCAACGAACATCTAAAATTTTCGAATTGTAATTTCCGTCTATAGTTAAAAGTAGTGATGAGCTCTAAATTTAATCCGACCCGTTATAATTAATATGCAAGTATCCTGTTTAAATTTGCACTACAACTCAAGGCTTACATCGTACTTCTTCAGGTGAAAATGAAGACCAACTTCAACTTTTTCTTTGTAATTAGGAATCATAATCAGCTCAACGCTAGATAAAGTTTTGCCTTTCTTTCTGCCCTTACGCTGCACTGAATATATAAATACTTCCAATAGTCTACATTAAATACGAGCATGAGGCAGGAGACAGTTAATTAATTTTCTAAGAGAAAATGCCAAGGAAAATCCACCAGAAGAAATCCGAAAGCGAGTGCACCAAAACTATCTGTAAACATGGCCACGGGTGTTACAAAAAGCATCTATCTACAAAACGTCCACAGAGTGAGTGATCTGGAAAAAAGTATTTGGCGCTTTTGTGCCACGAAAAAAGCCTCTAATATCAGACTTGAATCGTCAAAAATGGCTGGCATTTGCTAGAAGTCATGAAGCCAAGGACCCAGATTTCTGAAAGAATGAGGGACACTGGTTTTTATGGAAAGCAAAATTTTTCCTTTGATGTATTTGTGCGTTCATAAATCAACCCAGTAAACAAATTGAATCTAAGATAATTCGAAAGTAATTTGCCATGGGCAAGCATAACCCTCGAAATCGATATTGCGAAATACTCGTTTGTAATTTAAACGGCAGACTAACTGGATATAAGAAAGCAAGCTAAAAAAGGTAATTTAAAAGTAATTCGCTTATTCCTGGCCAAAAGCAAGTATATATATTTTGTATACTTGACAACTGCGAGGGTTGATTAAACTACTTTTAATTTACCGATTTCAACTTATTTTTGACGTGTCTGGACTGGATTGACATTTTGTAATTCATACAGGTAATGTGGCAATTTATTTTAATTATTTCCACAATATGTTATTATAATTTTATTACACTATAAGTCCGCTGCCTTGGAAAAATTTAATAAGAACGAATTTAATAGAAGAAGTATGTAAATTTTCATGAGGTTTGTTAAATGCGACAAATAGACAATATTTGAAAGAGAGGCAATCATATACATACTTTATTGCAATAATGCTGTCCCTGTTTCACAACTATTACTCATTCCTTACTTTTGACAAAACCTCGCCAAATTATTTGCTGGGAAACTTGAATACACCTATGGGCTAATTACAGCTTGTCGTGCCTTGGTTGTGAGATGCGCTTGTTAATTCTGAAAACAAGTTAACCTGAAAACCACAGTTATTTGTGAATAGATCTTTAAATTGTTTCCCTATATTACATAAATATCAGAGTTTTTTTTCCTTTGTTAAACGTATTATGATGGGAGCCAGTGAGTGATTTATCACCCTGGATATTGAAAAATCTTTCAACATTTTTTTTTAACAAATACAAATTTTATTGTGTACTTAACATGGTATATTTAAATTACATTGCTTGAAGAAAGCATATCTTAATTTTTAGTAATATCGGTAAACATTTCCGCGTTTTATGAACATCCACTCGAATCTTGTACGCAAATTACATTCCGTGACACCTAGCGGCAATAAATAGCAATGTTTAAGATAAATTTTCTACATTACTACTATATCTAATTATTTAATAATATTTTATCTTTCGTATTCAATTTAGCTCTTGTCGTTTAGAAACCAGCATCTAAATTAACTACGTAAGTACCTAGTTTAAATTACTTTGAATGCTATTTCAATTACGTCGAATGGTAACGTTTTTATCCGCGAAAAATTCTTAAGATTACCCGCAAAAAAATCAAAGAGTCTAAGGTCTTGTGACCTAGAAAGGTCTAAAATGGAATCACTAAGATGAATCCATTTGGTAAACTATTTGTGGCAGAATAATGATTTATATCTTAAATTAAAGGTAATGAAGTCAAAAATTAAAAAAGAAAGTGTGTCGGAAACTTGTGAAAAGTGTTAAAAATTGAAGTCCTTTAAATCAAATTTCTATAGGTAGGTGTTCTCATTTCTTTAAATTGTGACTGTTTTAGAAAGATAAGGCCTAGATCTAGCAAATAATGTCGAGTTTTTTTTTATTTTTAGTGGCGCTTTTTATAATTATTTGACTCTAGTAGTACTTGTTTTTTCTCCCGGCATTTCACTGACGAGATTGCAATATTTATATGAGACTTGTTTAAATACAAAGCAAAATAGCATATTTAACAATTATGGGCAAAAAAAATTTAGGAGAGTTAATTCTCGTTAAAAATTTCCAAGTTATGTGAACTGCTAATTTTCATTTTGCGTCTTAAATTGTATGGTTTTGTCGGATGTTGGGTTTCTGTCTTTTGCAGTAGATGTCTCTAATGTGCTCTGTGGTCTAGGTCTAGGCTAATTTTATATGAATTTTCATACTTTGAGGATACAATCGCATGTATAGTAAATTTTATTACCTACAGGTTCGCTGGTATCTAAATTGAAACTTTTGCTGAGTACTGACTCCTCTTAAGGGATTGTAATCCATCACCCACCTATATAGAGCCAATCAATTCGGGAGGTCATCTGAGACGTGGATCGCTTTACGTTGTGCTTCATATACCCAAAAATTATATTATAAAAATTAATTGATCTGCTTCTTGTGATATTATTTTCATCACTACTCAAAATACAGTTCAGCATACGCATATGGCTTAAAATCCAATTAAAAATCTAAATTCGAGGGTCAAAATCACTTTAAATTTTTAAACAAACATTTTCCTTATACAGACTCCCTATATTTCATGTACTAAAAATTTATCAGTCAGCTTATGGAGTTTATGAATTCTCACTGCTATTAGTTCCACTTTTGTTTTTTATAAACTATTTCAACTTACTGACTTTCTATATGTATGAGTTCGAGAGGATGAACACAATTTATTATCAGTAGTTGCAAGCTCAGTCGACAAAATAAATTTGCTGTCAAAACTATATTTTTAATGTCTGCAACTAATTATTCTATTGGTTGCGACTATTATGCAGTTGTGTTTAGCTATTAATATACTTGTAATCAACTGACTTACCTACTTACTAAAATACTCGCTATCTCATATTTTACTTATTTTGGGGTTTCCCCTGTAACAGGATTCCAATTGGGTATACCTGGATGCTTGTAACTAGGAACGAGTACCCACCAAACTGACGTTGAACGTGATCTGATGAGTGTTATGGCAAGTAGTATACATTCAGCATACATTTTCTAGTCAAACAAAGGAAACAACAGAAACAGGAATAAATACCCAGATATCGACGGCTGTACAAACAAAATGATATATGAGAAAAGCTCGTAGCAAACCTCAATAACTCACTAATTTCTGCTAAATATATCATGGACGCGAACCAAAATCTATATTATTTCGATTGATTCGTGTGTTCACGCGAGTGAAAATTTTTCTTCAATGTAGACAAGAATTGATCTTTTATCTTAAAATTTGAATCGACCATATTTCTTCAAAATTCTTGTGCATTATCGATGGCTAAAGACGGTCTGAATAAGTTGAATCCATCAGTGGCCACTGGCAATTTTGGAAATAGGAAAGAAATTTTAGCATAAATATTATCAAAATACTAGTCCCTTTTGCAGATTTGCGAAACATTACCAAGATTTATAGTTGTTAAATATTATGTTCATATTATAATACAGAGAAAATAATATTTGTTTTATTTATGAATTGCTAAAAATGCCGTTATTTACAAAGTGCTAAAAATACCGTTATTTACAAACTGATATTCGTAATTTATGGCAAGAAGAGGTTCTGCAGATACATTTTCAAGGAAAAAGTATGGATCATCCATGTTAAATGTTTACTGAGTAAAAATGTTGGTCGAATTCGATCATATTTAACACAAAAACTCTAATACAAAAATTACCTTAAATGATCTAAATTAACCTAGATTGAGATTAGCTGAAGTCGCAGGAAAACTGTTGTCACGTACATTGATTATAAAGTACGGATTTTATATGTTATCTGCATGTATATAAAATCGAAGATGCCTCGACTTGATGACGTATCCAAAACGTAAACCAGCACTGCTTCGTTCCAATATAAAATTAACAATGCCTCGACCTAATGTAGGGGAACCTTAAATTTTTGCTTAAAAATTTTCTGGAAATTTTTTCTTTAGAAGTTTAAAGCATTATAGGAGGTCGACAACGGCTACTAACAATTTTTATGAGTGTAAATGCCTAGATAATCAATAACCATTTTTCTTTTTAGAAATATACAGAAAATTCTTTTGCAGAATTTTTATTTACCCTACGTGGTGACAGCAGCAATTTTCAGATACAATACTTTCACTTGGTGTCGGCCTCCAATATATAAACTTATAAAAAAAGTTTCCAGTAAATTTCTCAGAAAAAATTGGCGGCTCCGTTAGGACATAAAGACAATTACGACAAACACAGCGGCAGACGGTCGACTGCGAATTCCTATGCAATATACGCTTCATAAAACGTTCCTATACAAAATTGTGCCTATTACTGCAATGTCGACCGTCGGACCCTCTGATTGTCGCAACTCGTTCTATTACTATAGTCGTTGGTCGTCGCAACTGCGTTTAAGCCTTTAACTGCAAACGCATTTTTATATTTTTTTCTGATTAACTAAATATGCAAAAAAAAATATTTTTTATACATTGTAAAACCAACCAAGTTAAATTATGTTGAATTCTCTACTTACACAGGCATTTCTTATGTAAAGCAGAAAAGATTCTGGAAATTTACAGTCTACAATCAATGTCGGGTAACTATAGATCAAAACATTCTGAAGAAAAATGTTCAGCAAATTTCTCAGAAAAAATTAATGTTAATATTTGTTGCTATTTCATGTGCCACAAATATTGTGTTTCTCTATATCAGGGTTTGAACACCCTTTAAAAACATGTAAAACTCAACCAATCATATGAAATTTTACACCCGAAAATCGAATTAAATTAAAAAAATATATTTTCTTGTGGCCAAATAATATTTTAATCGCTTATAAGGAATTAAACTCATTCCGACTTTAGTTTTCAAAAGTTATTCTTAACTGAATCCTGCGTATTGTCAAGAGAGAGACGGAGGGAAAACTGTAAAACTTGTGCCATTTTTTCCTATAGAAAAATGGCAATACGCTCAGTCCATTGTTATAAGTCAGTGGATTTACCCGAGTTCAGTGAGTAATTGAGGTTTGCCACAAGCTCTTCGCATACATCACGTTATTGGTACAGACGTCAATAGCGGTGTATTTCTTGTCTATGCTGTCGCCCACTGAAGTGATATGAATTGCTACATGTCATATCACTATCAGGCGCCGGATTCTGTAACATGAAGAGTTCAGGAGTTTGAGAGATGATAATTCTCGTTTTCGCCAATTAAAACTCCCTAACTCACCATTTGCGATTCTCTAATATACTTGTTGAGTTAGGGAAAACGTGATAAGTGTCGCAATATTGAAGGACGGCTAACTCTGTGTGGGAGAGTTGTAGAGCATTAAGATTTGAGATGGTAAATTGAGCCGTGATCAAACGCTGATCTGAATTACTAAGGAATGAAAGGATATGAAAGAAACGAGTCTAATATATTAGCTCTATCGCCAGATGCATCAGGTATTCGGGTTGGTGCATCCACTAGTTGTTGCAAATCAAAAGATTCACAGAAGAGTTAACCGAAACGCCCCGTAGGACTTGTAGTAAAAGAATGTCTGAGCCACAGTATGTTGTGGACGTTGAAATCACCAGCTAACATGTTTTCAGAAGAGGGGGAGACCGAAACCAGAAGATCAATATTGTTAGAAATAGTGTCAAAAACGGACACCAGGTCGTCATCAGACATATTTGGGCTGTGATACAAGAAACAAAAGGAAATGATGTGGCTGTGGAGTTTAAACCGAATCCAGATGTAATTAAACTCTGGACTGACGAAAGGAATATCTTTCAGGATGGTAAAGGCAACATCATTCGGTATATATAATGACATCCCTCTATTTTGTGAAAAAGAGGCACCGTGATACTGATTAACCTTGGCTTTTGTCGAAAAAACTACCGTGAAGGGAATTAGACTGAATTAAAAAGATCCTAGTTACACGAACAGAATAAGTTTATTAAGACTAAGTACATACATACTACATATATTGTAATTGTAAATTCAACGTGCGCCCGATGTAAATGCGAAAGAGTCTCGAGAAGAACTGACGTCTGAACTGCTATCTCTCATTAAAAATGGTGAGATGGTATGGTATGACCACTTACGGCATAATAATTTTCGCAGTTTCACTTAGAGCAAGAATTGCCGGATTTTTTGAATTAGGTTGCAGGATACCGAAAAACGATTTACTCCTAATCCACGAATGTTGCAGAAATTATAAAATAAAATTCAAAGTAAAGAAAAAAAACAGAAGAAAGAGTGACACACAATTATTTTGGCGCCACCAGCAGTAGTCAACGACACAGTGAGGTACAAAAAAAAATATGGTTTTATACCTATTGCTACCTATTGCTACTTGCAATACCTCAGACTGTGCAGTTCAATGACCACAGCTGGGAGACACCTAGTCGAAATTAGTAACAAGTTCAAGTGCACTTGCACTGATCTCGGACGGACAGATCGAAAAAAAAACGTTACCGTACTGTGTTGGAGCATAGAAAATACCTTAACGCTGAATATAGGTGATGCTTCTGTATATCAAAGTAAAGTATTCTACATGTGAGAAATTTCAGAGATCTCAAACAAACCCATAGAAATTCTAAATATTCCGGGAGCTCGTCTTATAAATACGGGGGGGGGGGGGGGGGGGGTAAATTTGTTCATGAAAAAAATAATTTGAGATCACCTTCCATTATAATGTGTATTTCTTTGCTAACATCCTTTACTCAAGGATACAAAGACATTTTATTTATTTGTATGGATGTGCTGCATAATGACAATATCTGAAGAGAAGCTTTAAAGTTTTGCTATGAAAAGAAGTGGAAGTGAATCTTAGTTTT
This sequence comes from Dioctria rufipes, assembly GCA_963924295.1. Classification (NCBI taxonomy): domain Eukaryota; kingdom Metazoa; phylum Arthropoda; class Insecta; order Diptera; family Asilidae; genus Dioctria; species Dioctria rufipes. The sequence goes on along the minus strand of OZ002741.1, from coordinate 267,435,964 downwards.
CCTTCCAACAGCCCTACCAAGAACCTCATACCATATAAGCCACGTGTTTTGCTTATACGCTATCTTTCTCCTTTCTTTTCAATATTATTACCTATGCAACTTGCTTCAGGCAAACTATGTAATTTCCATAAAACACTTTCAAAAAACAAATTTCGCATTTACATAAATACAGGTTTTGCGAAATTGCCAGGAAATATACATTTATGTAGATAATATACACACGAGGTATTAGCTACCAGCAACTTCTAGCGGTATACCAGACTCACAGCGGAGACATTAATGAACTTTTGTACTCAAATCCACAAGTAAGTAACTTGGAGTAAAGATTACCATCAAACCCATGATTAAATATAGTCTTCAAGTTGACACGATTCCACGGGGATGGCTTAAGGACGTATGTTAATGAATAATTTACTCCCATAAGTGCAATTAATCTTTGTAAGTCAAAGCTAATATGATGTAAAATTACCGAAGTATTGCGCTCTGTTGGCCACTTCATATAGTACATACATAAGTACATACACCGATGCATAGCTAATTCCATTTATAACAAGCCTCAACATCGCAAATAAGTAATTTGCTGACAGAAATGAAAAGTTGTAGCTAGGGTATCTGAAATTGCTCGTGAAATTTGTAACTAATGTTAGCAGTGACTAATTAATGATTGCGATCTGCTTACAGCTGAGGGAAATACTTGATTGTCCCTAAACTCCAGTTGTTTACCCATTTAATATAATTTTTTCCAACTTGAAACAGATGTCCCCCGATTTCAGTGCTTCCGGTCGCGCTTATACATTAGACAAGATTTATGGCAGAAATAATACTGACCCATACTGGACCAGTACAGTGTTTTCGTTTATGGTCGAGAAACATAAGCGACACCAAATTATCTGTAAACATCAAATTTCAAATTCTCACTTTATCCTGCTCCACTTTTCCTAGTGGCAGCAATAATGGCTGTCGTTCATCTTAATGTGAGTGCCCACTTAAAAGTTTGCTTTTGTCCATTTATAGCAAAAATGAGTTTTGTCCCCTAGAAGGCTCATAAAGGGCACAAGTGGTATTGCTATAGTATACAATAACCGTTTTATGAAATTCCATATATATGCAATACGTATACGTATATGTATGCATGTAACGAATCTTTGACCAACACAGTCCGAGAAATTCATCAAAAACGGAAATTTAATAACTCATGATTTTCCATATGGAATCACAAACAAGTAATAATAAAGGGAAATTTTCCTAGAAATAAATGGTGAGGAGCGGTAGAAAACTATTTTGCTCACAACCTTTTTGGCAACTAAATTTGAAATTTTCATCAATTTATTGCATGAACAATATCAGGTAGCGGAAACCATTTAAACCAAATGTGCAGGGATCCTTTGAAATGGAATTGATTGTATTAAAATGCTGTGAATGTGCACATCACACAAAATGGTCAGCAAAACTAAATTGATTGCTCTATTTACGTAAAAAATATCAAATATTTTTTTTTTTAATTGTAGAGTTTTTAAATATCAACATTTGAGAATTTCTTAATTGTTTTATTTGTTCGCAGTGATTTCGAGGATATCTTACCCCTCGTTTTCATTGGAGGCAGTATTTGACATTTGAGGAGCATTTTGAGAGCGGCAATCAACAATGTAATTGGTTCCACTCTCTTTCATGTTAGGTTAGACCTCACTGAGACAATTTGTGGTCTATTGTGATACCACCTTATTGGGACCGTACCTGGGAAAGATACTTCAGACTTAGGGGTTGCGCTGAAACCAGCCACAAGAGTTAATGAACCTTACCAGGTCCCCCAACTCCTTGTCGGCTAGCTCACCCAATTCGCCGAAGAAGTAGCTGCAAAGCGCGTTCCTCCCACGATTTGCAAGGTTTGGGCACTCACAGAGTAAGAGCGAACTTTCTGAACCTCTTCCTCATCCATACAGCTACTGCACAAGTCATTGTATGGAACTTACATATGCTCTGCATACTTACCGAAGAAGCAGTGACCCGTAATAACTGCGATAAGTTTACGCATATCATTACGGCTGTTTTCAAATCGCACAATATCAATTCTTCCCTCTAGGATTTGCTAGCTTATAGGTCTGTACGTCGCGAATACTCTTCACTGATTCTAATAGAACATAATAGATAATAGACATATATTCATAGATGAATCCTTTCTGGCCAGGGCATTCGCTGCCTCGTTTCCAACTATGTCAATGTGACCAAGCAGCCAGCAGAGATGCTGCTCGAGTCCAAAGCTTTGATTGCGACTTGGGTTGCAGTGCATATCCTAATGATTCAATCTCTAGGTACAACGTAACTTGTACGCAGGAGCCTTGCTGTTTTACAAATGACCAGGACCTTCGTCTGCAATACACTGCAGCGATCCGGTAGGTGGTACGATTCAGCATAACCTCCACTGTTGTTTGAAGAACTCCTGTAATACCTAAACAGACATCTCTCTATATTTTAGACTTTTCAGGTGGGTCGCTTTCTCAAAGCCATTCCACTACATCAGAGCCCAATATTTAAGGATAGGTCTTACAATAGCGGTGTACATCTAGTGTACGATACGAGGGTGTAATCCCCATCGCTCTCCTGTATAACTTCACTTCTTCAAAATAGTGAAGTGATTGTTGACTTCCTGGATAAAGTTTATATTTTGGCTGGACGATTCGCATTTAATTCTCGCCTTCCACCCACATCACAGAAACGTATTTTGCATCTTCTGTGTAGATGTGTACAAGAGCCAATACAATATCCGTACAAGAGATGTGTTCAAGGTCCTTAAGGGACTCAACGTCAAAGCCGTAGGTCATGAAGGTTTATCGGTTTTATTAATTAAATGCTGTAACTCGCCCGTGTCTAAATGCCTCCAATAACCATTCTGCTTATCTTATTAGATAGTGTCCCCTTAAAAATTGGCAATATCTTTTCGGCTACCTAAAGTTAATCAAATAGTACATAGAAAAACAGATGCTTGGTAAATTTCTTTTCAAATGGTGTATAGGATCCTTTGACACTCTTGCGAGCTCCAGAACGTATACCGCATACGTCAATCGAAAATGCATGATCTAATTATTAAATAACGACTTTTCTGAGAACCTGACTTAGAACAGAGGTAATATTTAGAATAGAATATTCCTATTTTGGCTGACTACACAGTATTAGCTTCATTATAAATTGTCCGAAAGAGAGCCTTCAAGCTCATTGACGATGTGTCAGTAACTTGTCATATCCCTTTGTTCGAGCACCGCCGTTAGGTCGGATGACTTTCACTTCTATATCGATATATGCATGGTTAGTCTTCTGATAAAATATCTAATTGGATCCTTTGTGGATTAATTCCTGCACATAATACTCGTGATGTAAGCCATGCACATACTTTCGCCCTTTGGAATACTTTTGGCTATACAATAAAATACTGTGATGTTTTTTATCCCGAACTGTATGAATATGAAATAGTTTGGCATCTTCTGTTTTCCTCACTATATGTACGAAGATTCAAGATTTGTATATATATGCACTTCGGCCACTCTTCTCGTGTCCCCTAATACTTTTCTTATCTCGGCATAATAATAGAGTACCATCTGATCTTGAATAAATAATATAAAAAAAAATGTTCTTCAACTATATACTTAGGTTGGGTTAGGTTAGATAAGAGGAGTACCGCTCGAAGACTAGCCTGTATCACTTAGGCCACCAGTGGGTATATTGTGTCCCTTAATCTTATGGGATAATCTCTTATACTGCCCTAGATCCATCCTACTTCCCTTAAAAATCTCAGGATATATTTGAACTGTTTACTTTGCAGCTCCCCCAGACTGGGAAAAAAGTAGCTACCCAATAGTCTCCCTCATTTGTTCATCAAAGCGGTGTACTCGCAAAGTACGTGTTGAATGGATTCGTTTTACTACGAGTCCTTGCAGCTCTTGCAGAAATCGTTCGACGCTATACCAAGCTGAGGTTTTGCTCTTTGCAGCCTTGTAAGTAGAGCAGTGTCAGTGTATAATGGGTTCATATAGAATGAGCATGTTTCGCAACTGTTAACTGTACGAACAGTTTTCTTTGCACACTTATCCAACAAAGATTGGCATTATCCTGCTTAAGATTTTTATTACTGAGCCCATCCATATTGAGAAAAGAACCAGTTCTGATAAGAGGAAAATTATGTCCAATCAATTGTTGTAAAATACCAAGGCAAATAAATAATAAGCATAACCGGCTTTTTACTTCAAAATCTCAACCAATTTTGCGATATCTGCACAATAATTCCGCTTTCCGACCCTACAACAGACAACAACATATTTCATAGGATAGCTGCAGAGTAGTGTGGAAATTTTTTTATAAGCATGGTGAGCTTCTTGGATATAAATACTTGTCGGACTTACCACAGCAGAAGATTGTTTTATAGTAGACAAAGAATAACGGTATTCAGGGTGCTGATTCTGGTATTTTGTAGAAGCTTATGCGTATATTTTTGTCACATACTTTTATTTTCAATTCACATTACAAATTCAGAAATATTATTTCCATTTTTAGCACTTGTATATGTACTTGTAATTCTCTAAGTTGGTGTAGAGATTATCATAGTTAAAATTATTGTTTTAATCTCGGTAGCAGTTGACATGTATGTTGTACTTTTAGGCGTATATTCTGACGTTTATTCATTGCAATTAAAAGTACGACAAATTTGTGGTGAAATATCAAAATATATGACTAACATACACGCCTAAGCTACGATGAAAGATAAAAATTCCACCCCCCCCCCCCCCGTCGCTAAGAATTACCATTAGCCTTTGTAGGTGGTTCTTATTTCCCAAAGTAATCAACTAAATATTTCCAGGAAGGGTATCTGAAGAGGGGACATCACAACATACCACTATAAAGTGAAAATTTGTTGAACGCAACTTACATATGTGCGCCTGTATTTATACTCCAAAGATTATCCTAGAACTTTCCCGTAAATTCTATTCTCCGAACCCAAAGGTTACTAAGATATTACTAACCTGAAGTTCTGTCTATATCTAACAGATGTCTCTTGTGTCACTTTGTTGCACATGACAATATAAAAGTCATCTTATCTATACGGTAGGCATAAATATCATTTTCAGCAGTAACCGGAATTGAGCAAGCAATCGCAGTGGAATATTCTGTTTCCAAATCATCCCCATTCAGCTCCGAAATGGACCACTGCAGTGAATCTGTGGACACACTGCTCCCCCTGCTTGTGGTCGGAAAACTACCTCTAAAATAACTTTTTTGTATAAAGAAATATTTAAAAGCTTTCAATTTCGTAATATTTAATTACAAATTCAAAACTCACTTTTATTTTCTGCCATTTTGACAGATAATTTGACATATATATATATGCCATAAAATTATATTAAAACGTGTTTCCATTAGTCAAAATTGGCGGATTAGGGTTCTCAGTAACAATGTTTTAGTTTCAGTAACTATAAAAACCTTCCCCTATGGTGGAGAGTGGTGCGGTGCTATCACCTATTCCCCACATTTTAGGGAATATTCTCTAAATTTCAGGGAATAGTCCCTATATTTTAGGTGGGGAAAACAAAACAATAATTTAAACTTCCCTATATTTAAAAAAAAAATATTAAAATTTACTGCATTTTAGGGTATATTCCCCAAATTTTAGGTAAGAAAAACCAAAATTCCCTACATTTGAGGGAGAGAACCTACCTAGATTTTAGGGATAAAAACCTAACCTTAGTTTTCCAAGGTGCAGCTTTTCCTAATCTTATCGACAAATGCCTAACCTGTGTGGCACAAATTGTTGCCACTCACTTTAGGGAATTATTTTTAACTGTGTACACCGAAGAATATATTATTTTTTTTACAATTCTCAAATCAAAGACAAAGAACTATACTTGTTTGAGCACACGATAATTATATCCCAAAACACGCTCTGGATTGTTACTGCCCAAGTACGCAGTTGACACACCTGACTATTGAGATTACACCATAAAATTTTCACTTTAACAGCATATATGTATGCCAGAAAATTGCGATGAACCTTCCGATCAATCCAATAGTTTTAGTGACTTTATGTATCGAAAATGTTTTTGGTGTGTATAAGACTGTTAATGCCTGAATCTACCCGGCGAGAAGCTATCCACAAAAACTCATGGCACAACAATCTATGTAGAATTGAATGGAACGCTAGCTCAAAAATTCAAGTGACGATCTTTATGACTGACTTACTTTTGAACTTTTCGAGCTTAGATTTTAGAGGACCCCTTTCCTGTGATCTTCCAAAACCTATTTCTCTTTAGAATCCATTTCCTTGTTCTTAGTTTGCGTAACTTTATGTTATTTTATCATCAATTTGGCTTCAATTTCTGTGAAGGTTATAGGCAGGAATGCGTGAAGAGGCCCATACCAGATCACGCATATTGGCCAACTCGAGTAGGACAACAATGCTGTCACACAGATTTGACTGTGTGTGTGCCTGTCTGACGGTAAGATACGCAGTACGTCAAACGGTTGGACGAAATTCAAGTTTGTTTGTTTGATTTTTAGGGACTGAGCTATGTGTTTGATAATATATTGGACCTAATTCTTAAGCACACTCTAGTCGGGAAAATATAGCACTTAACAGTTTTGCCAGTTCCCGATATGTAGTCCTATCCAGATGTTGGACAGCATGATTGACAGTATGTGGAGAAAAACCTTCCATGTGTGGCACACAAAGTTGGACAATATGTTCGTCGTATGTCTGGGACGCTTAAAGGGGCCCATACACGCTCACGCATGTTGGCCAACTCGAGTAGGACAACGATGTTGTCACGCAGATTTGGCCTTGTGTGATACGCATTTTGTTAGTTTAATTTTTAGGACTGTGCTACATATTTGACAATATTATGTACCATGGTAGGGTGATGTTTGTCAAGCATTTGTCATTCTTGAGTGAACTCTATTAAAGAAAAGATAACAGTTAACCGTTCTAGCAGCTCCTGATATGCGTTCCTGTCCTTATGTTGGACAGCATGTTTGACAGTGTGTAGAGAAAAAGCTTCACATGTTCGCCGTGTATGGGCCGCTTAATATAACTTGAAAAATGTATGAACAAATTCACCTGTAAACACACACGTAGCTCTTCCGCAACGGAAGTTTGTAGCATAATTCCCGCTTCAGATTCAAAACCATCAATTGCCCTCAGTTTACATCACTACCCTTCTTACAAGGGACAATAAACGCTCTTTTTCGATTTGACACGAGAATATTGCCACGAGAAGAGAATCATTCCATGCATCACCGTTGGGTTGCTGATATAGTGGATGCATGCCGAATAGCTGAAGCGATGTTTACCAAAATTTTCGTAGGGTCATTATCAGTCATAGAAAGCACCCCCTACTATAATAATATATGATGCATGCAGGAAACAACACAGGGTTTAAGACTTAGTACATTGTATGGTAAATGGGTAAATCTGGTATCAAGTTCACTTAGGTTAGGTCGCAATATCAAAGATGTGTTTCTGTAAAGCCTTCAAAATAAATTCTAACTTGCGACGTTTGGAGGTTTCAACTATCTTCGTGTACAACCTGTCTTCGAGATCTCAGTCTCAGAGAACTAGAATATTCATGGTAATCTCGGATGATTTTTTTAACTCTGCATTAGCTTCCGCCATTTTTTAACCGCTAAGTTACATAGAAGACACCTCATATCACACAAAAGACAATTACATTAAGGAGAGATAAAAAAGGTATTGATATCAATTGAAATATTTAAAATGTGATTGAAAAAAATTAATGTTTGCGATGAAGATGCAAAACTTAACTCTACTGTTGATTTTACGTTAGACGGAGTAGAGTAAACAGCAATTATTAATGACAAAAGCTCTAGGAAAAATTTGTACCAATTTGTCAGACAAACAGAATCCGAAATGGTGTTAAATAACTACTTCAAGTTTGCCAAGGGGAAAGTGTAAACCCAAGGCTAATTATAATTAGAAAAATATAATTAAGGGTGAAATCAAAGAAAAGTCCTTACTCCCCAGCAAAATCTTTTAATCTATTTTATTGGTCCAATTTTGAATGTCTCTTACTTTGCCTCAAGTAATAAAATTCAAGAAAATTAAGCGCGAATTAATTCCGCAATATTTGAAACAATTCCCTAGTATAGGGCTCTTGGCTAATTCATAGCAAAAATAAACGAAACATTTTACCTTAGACAAACTAAATTGTATTTGATTTAAGAAGAAAAAAAAAACATGGACTTAAGCGTATCTTTTTATCCAGTTCTTACACTGAGCTGTTAATTAACAAAATTAAATCAGGTCGAAATACCCGCAAATCTGCACACAGCTTTTATCTCAATACCATTTGTATGGGTACTACCTACCTTCTGCTTTTATCTCGTCCTTTGACCACAATTTAACCAAAAGCCCCCGAATAGATCCTTTTGAGCTTCTTTGCTTCCCCCATTTGCTATAATTCCATCCTAATGAAGGAAAGGTAATGCTAATAGACATAAAAAAAACACTTAATCCAGGGGTAATCTCTTTCGCAGTACTGAGTATTGTCCTAATACCTAATATCGTATTAAGTACTACAAACTTAGTGCTAGATTAAAGGAAACCACTTGAAATCTTCGAACACTTTCTTCTTTTTAGAAACACGTAATTAGCAGCTTGAACAATCCTTGGGAATGCCTACTTTCTCCATTTTAATGTGTAATAAATAAAGAAAATTAGCGGAAAACTTTGTGTGTTGTATATAATAAAAAATTTTCACTTATTCTCATCACGTCTTGTAACAACACCGCTTTATCGCTCTTAAGGGGAAAACTTCATGCACAGCTGCTTGAATATATTAAGAAAGTTTCCAAGTTTCCAACTTTCTGCTGTCTACAAAAATCTTTAATTGAGCAGGTCTGATTTAGTTCCGTTGTTTCATAGGATTATTATGATGATGGCTTTCAATATTTTACCAAAGGTTAAGATCTTAAGGCTTTTATTGCCAATTTAACGGTCTCTCAGTCCCTTTTAGGATGTAGAATTTGTCTTCGGTATGGACTATAAATGTGAAAGTCTTCCAATAATTTGCATTCGATTTCTTAGAGTCCATAATTTGTTGGTGATATTTGGCCTTTCTGTCTCAAAACTTTCAGAATTTATTACAGTGAGAGTGTTGCATTATATATTCGTGATAGTCCATAAAATAGTAAAAGGTAAGAAGGCGGGTCGTTTAGGTACAGAGGCCGTTCGTTACAACCGAGTATCATGTTTTTTGAATATCCTTAATTTATTGTTTCCATTTCTATTCAAGATAAATATTCTATGAATCTTAATAACTACTGACATGCCTTCACAGATAAAACAACAAACGATCCTGTGCAAGCTCATTAGGTCATGCCTTGAATTGAGATGAATACCCTTTCGTCTTTTGACCTAAGAAAGGGTGAACTGATTACACTCGGACTAAGCAATACGAAGTAATGAGTTCAACATCATTTATGCCGAAAATTTTGGAGACAGAAGTTGATAAAGATATGAGGACGAAATATCTTTCTCTCCTCCTCTATACTAAAAATCATGCTTATGAACGGGAAAAAGTACGATTATAGCTCGAAATGTCTGCTGTAATAAAAGGTGGTAGCGAACATTATTGACATTATTACACATTTTCGAGTGGTCTTCAAATGCTACTTTAAAGCGGATTTCTATACCTCCCTCTTTTTTCTTTTGTGCTTTATGGTGGATGAGCCTCAAGAAGTATAATGGAGATTTAGCTGGTTTTCTATAGCCCCACACAAAAACTCTTCACGTGTAGTATTGTAACTTGGGATCATCAATATTCATATACAATTGAAGAACTAAACTTGTCCTTAGTTATATGAAACCCCATACAGTGCTGTTGGCAAATTTAGAAGTAAACCTTCGAGGAACAGTTTTACGAAGTTGTATAGATCCGGAAATATCGGAGTTAGGTAAATGTTAAATTATATTGTTAGTTTTTTTGAACCAGGTCCATAGACGATGCGCCTATAATCCTTCTTTTCCATCTTGTATGCTAGTTGCTAACTATCAAGTCTATATATCCTATCCTATATTTTCAATTAGTATTGAATTTATATTGTATTTTGAATGGCGCATGTAACTAAATTATTTAACGAAAGCTTTATTATTTACTTGTTTATTTTAATACTACACGAATTATTATTAATTAAGTAGACATTAACTTATTGCATAGCTTAGTATGTGTGATTTATTATCATTACGAAACTGGCGATAGCTTCTCACACAATTTCAGCATATATTCATCTGAAGTCCTCTTTCTATACTAACTCGTATTTCAAAAGTTATATTACAAAAGCCTAAAATCAGAATAGCAGTTATTGCCTCATGCCAAGTATGTATGAAAAGGGGGCCCCATCATAAAACTAATACTATCCAGTGTGGCCCGCAAGTTTTAAATACTCTGCCCACCAAGTTTGGGGAAAATAGTAGTTCCTTACTTGATCTGCTCATTTCCAGCGATGTTTCTAAAGCTTTATTTCATGATCAGTTCTATATCTGATCACGATTTAGTATTTCTTTCCTATGATATTCAACTCGATCTGGTTAATGAAAGAGTTTCTTTTTACTACCGGGACTCGGAAAATCTAAATTTATCGGCTTTACATGAGGATGCTTCTAACTGCCCTTGGCAGGAAATTGTCAATATTCCGTCGATTGACGAGCAGGCTTTGGCCTTTAATAAGCTAGTTCTAAATCTTTATGAGCAACATGTACCTTTAAAGCGTAAATATAAACATCGACTATCTGGTCCGTGGTTCACAGGCTATATTAGAGAGTTAATTGTAGAGAGAAATATGCCTTACTGCAGATGGAAAAAGGTACAGACTAGCGTTAATTGGGATGTGTATCACAGAACAAGTAACTTTGTTAAAGTGGAAATTAAGCATACCAAGAGTGCTTACTTCCGTGCTAAACTAAATGCCGATCTCCCTCCCAAAATCATGTGGAGTAAACTGCGTAACATGGGAATCACTGGTGCAGTCCGTGACAGCTGTTGTGTTGATCCTAATGACATGAATTCCTACCTTATAAGTGGCGTTGGTCATAACTCTCGTTCCCCAAATTTTCATGCTGATACTTATTTGCAGCAGGCATCAGTTGATTCTGGTTTTTCATTCCATCCTGTAACTTGGGATTAAGTAGTTTTGGCAGTGTCTTCAATCTCATCCAACGCTATCAGCATGGATGAAATTACGCAAAGAGTGTTTGTAAATAATACATGATCGGACTCTCTTGTTATTATCAGGGGTTCCTCAGGGCTCTGTCCTAGGCCCACTTCTTTTCAGTTGCTTCATAAATGATCTGCCCTCTGTAGTAACTCACTCTCAGGTCCACCTCTATGCCGATGAAATCCGGGTATATCTAGGATTTCCCTTTCGTTTAATTGAAGATACTGCAAGTAAAATTAACGAAGACTTTTGCAATATCAGTGATTAGGCAGTAAGTAATTTGATTCTCTTAAACCCCCGGAAGTCGAACTGTATTATAATATACTGGCATGAACTTAATATGTCCTATTTTACACCCATGCTTCTTGATTCCGTAGTGATACCTTACTGTAGCAAAGTTAGGAACTTAGGTCTGACTTTTAATAAAACACTTACCTGGGATGATCATATTAGTAATGTTGTTATCAGTTATGCTTGTTCCACTTGAAACTCGACTGCGGTTCGTCAAAACACTTGTATTAGCTTTATTCTTTTTTTTCGATATTATATATTGCCAAGCTAACTCACAGTCCAAGCGCAAACTCAATGTGGTATTTAATTCATGCGTACGTTTCGTCTATTCGTTGCGTAGATACGATTATGTCTCCCCCTAATTGAGTTCCTTCATTGGGTGCCCTCTTTTTATTTATTATAAGCTTAATCACTTATCTTTCTCTATCCAATCATATAAAAAGTATCACATCGCTCGGTCGTTTCAAGCGCGCAGTTATCAGTTTCCTCCATTTTTAATTGTTTCAGCATTTCACTATACTTTACTCTCTTAAGTAGCTTTTTCTTTGGCTTTCTTTACTTAATTTGTGTTGTAAAGGGTTTTTCATTAAGACCGCTCGAACTTTGAAATGAAATAAAACAACCTGTTTAAGTGATATTACCACAATTTTTATTACATTTAAAAAAATATTTAATGACATTATGTGTGAAAAATAATATCAGCCAAATGGCCACCACGACTCGGCTGTAGATGGTGTATTCTGGTGGACCAATTTTGGAGGGCGTCTTCACATAAATGGGGCTCAATTTCACGAAGAACGCGAGTTATGTTGGCCTTTAGGGCAGCAATTGACTGTGGTTTATCTGCGTACACTAGAGATTTCACGTAGCCCCACAGAAAGTAATCGAGCGGTGTTAAGTCACACGATGTCGGCGGCCAGTTGATGTCGCCACCACGCGAGATGACGAAGCCCTCGAACTTCTCATTCAATAAATTTAATGTTTCCCGTGCTGTATGGCAAGTGGCGCCGTCCTGTTGGAACTACTTGTTTGTGAGATCCATACCACCTACCCTAGGCCACAAAAAATTTGTTATCATCGTCCGATATCGGTCACCATTGACAGTGAGCGCGGCTCCTTGCGCATCTTCGAAGAAATAAGGGCCGATAATACCGCCGGACCAAAATCCACACCAAACAGTTACTTTTTCGGAGTGTAAAGGCACCTAATGAATCTCCCGCGGATTTTCATCTCACCAAATCCGGCAATTTTGTTTGTTAACAAAGCCGCTTAACCAGAAATTAGCCTCATCAGTGAAGATGATTTTTTTTTGCAAAAGCAGGATCAGCTGCCAGATGCTCTAACGGCCAATCAGCGAATACACGGCGCTGCCTGTGGTCATTGGGTTTTAGCTTTTGAGTTAATTGAACTTTATATGGATGAAAACCCAAATCTCGGCGCAAAATCCGCCATGTTTATGTCGCAGAAAAACCCAGTTCTTGCGCACGACGCGGAATGGACTGTCTGGGGTTTTCTCGCACACTTTCTCGAACGGCAACAATATTCTCCAACGATCTTGCGTTTCTTGCACGTACAGGAACTGCTTCATCGATCACCGACCCGATTGACTCAAATCTTTTTATGAAACGACGGATTGTGGACTCTGCAGGACGGCCATGAACGCCATAAATTAGACGCAACGCACAGAACGTTAGGCGAATAGAGCACTGGATTTGATAATAAATTTTAACAATTTCTACGCGTTGTTGAAGCGTGTAGCGTTCCATGATGAAATGCCACGACTAAATATGTATTCATGCCAAATTTGACAGCTATCGCATTACCAAAGTTCGAGCGTCCTTATTGAAAAACCTTTTACATTAATATTAGTTACCTTAAGTACGTTATTGAGTTTTTACTTCATTAGTTCTTTACTCTCTTGCATTCTATACACTCTATATATTGTTATAAGTTTATTTGATACCGTTGGATTGTGCAAACTTAAAGGGATTTTGTCCTAATTGCATAGTATAAAAATAAATAAAATTGAAATTCAAATCGAAATATAAATGTATACCAGAATCAATTTCTTATCTGATAAAGAAACTATTACATTTAACTTTTTAAATTTTTATTTACTAAAGAATACCTAAAGCTAGAACGAGAATGTTTCTTCTCGATACCTAGCCGGTTCTCTATCATATCCAAATATACCTAAATAACACTAAAACAATTTAGAGATAAAAATTTATATAATAATAATAAATGTAATAAATTAATCAAGAATGTCCAAATCCAATATTGAAACATTTCGGACTGATTCGCATTGTTTCCGAAAACACTTTTATCATTCCCTCTCTGAATGGACCACAAATAAATCCGTCTCCTTTGAAGTTAATTGTGTTTGAACAAAGAAAGCCATTAATCAAATAATAAATCGATCCAATCTCTCACTTTTGTTGTAAAAAAGATTTTCCACATAAAATCTTTCTTATTCTCATGATGGCAAAAAATAAAGTACACCCACTGCAAAAGTGGAGTCAAAACACCATGAGGGTAAAAGCACCGCTTACACGTCACCCAATGTATGGTGGTCTATTTATATTAAATTTTCCCGAGAATTGTACAAATTGCAAATAAAAAAAAAAAAAAAAAAAACTTGAAATTATTCCCTTAAGCAGTAACCTCTTCAGACTTTTCTTTTCCTTTTCAAGAAAGCTAACACCATTTTCCTGTACAACAATGTGGAGTTTATGGAGTACATAAAAATTGCCATTCTCACTGTGACGAGTAGCAGTGAATAAGACGTTCTCAAAAGCACAATTTTTTGTGGCCACCCGACGTGCATTTCCTTTTTTTTTTTTTTTATGGGACTATTTGTGTCCTGCATTTCAGAACGAAAGATTTTATGAACTTACTCTTTATCTTTTCTTATAAGATTTTAAGATAAATTGAATTCGCTTGCACTCATGCATGACAATATTCTGAAAGAGTCCTTAATAAGATATGGACAAAGCCTGTTTTCAGAGAGCTTAGATTTTTAAGAGTAATGTCCGGAAATAAGTATCCTTTGATGACCAAAAAGATTTTATTTTATTGAAATTTCTAACGAGAATGCTATTTTTTTTTATGCTAATCGCTTTAAATATAAATTTGATAAGTCTTTGACATTCTACAGTACTTACTGCCTAGATACAATAAATTTGCTAAGTCATGCTTAAGATTAATAATTCACGACTACATGCAATTTTCGGATATCGAGACAATCGTTATGGTCGCTCACGTTATAATTGCGATATATCCATTTTCCACTCATGCTCCGAATATATAGGCGTGGATGGCCCTCATGAATTAAGCTGATGAGTTTGGTAGACTTTGATAGGTTTTGCGCATGATATGGTTTTCCTATAAATGATTTATTGATCTGATGACTTGTATCTTGTGTGGGGTAAATGTGTACGGGTTGCCTCGACTGTCCAAGCGACGCTACGAAATTCATCAAACATATGAAATTTGCTTACACATAATCAAATCCGACAACAAATTCACTTTTTGGCTCCTTTGAGAAATCTAAAGAAGCTGCGCGATCATACTGTAAAAATTTTCTCTGAAATTATTAGGACCTTTACCGCGGGCAACTAAAATCATTCTTTAAGTTGTCTGCGATTGGCTAACAAACAAGTCATTCCCTATTCATGATGAAAATTTGAACCCATGCTGGATATGACAAAACTAATCTACTCTGAAAAACACTTAGATGGTAACATTGACCCTTTGCGATAGACTTATTTCCAATGTTGTTGTGTGTAAAATTTTAATTCAAATTACAGTTACAGTTATTTAATGTTATCATATACAAAGTGGTTCGTAATGATTAGTGGTGTCATCTCCAGCAAGACACACGAGTGGTATTACAAATTGGAATTGTCATTTCCAGCGTGACATATGAGTGCAAAGGGCTAATATACTAATAAAGTTTGTTCCGTATATGGTCTTGCACCCCAAGCCTCTGAATAGGATGCTTATGTAGCCAAAATATTGGATGGAGGATTCCTAACAGTTTTCGAGATAACTTGACTTGGACTGATCGTTTTCACAGTATACGTAAAAAACCTAAATTTTTATATGGCAACACCAAGAAGAAATTGTCCGTTTTAGTCCATTTCTGAAATTTTATTTGCTTATACAATAGAAACACCATGTATCAAATTTCAGCTCTCGACGTGAACGCGCTCTCAGGTAGTGTCCAAATATATTGTGAAAAACGAAATTTTTGTATGGCAGCCCTACGAAGGAGTTACCAGATTTATTCCATTTTCAAACCTAATTTTACTTCTTTTTTAAAAGCCCGTATGCAAAATTTCAGCTCTCTAAATGCACGCGCTTTCCAGTTATCGTGAGGGCGGACGACGGACAGACGAACGGATAGATAGATGCAAAAATCGAAATAACTTTTAATTTTATGCGTTGGTGTCCAATGCATTTCGCTCTACCATCATTATTTCGAGGTGTTACAAACTGAATGATAAACTTAGTATACCCTATAGATTTCATCTAGGGTGTGAATATAGGAAAAATTCAATAATTTCATTAGATTAGGATCCATTCCAAATGGAATTCAGAAAATCACAATTGTCGGCTACAGGAAACCTGCAAGGTTTGTCTACCTATGCATATCTATAAATTTCAAAATCTGATATGTCATAGTGAGGTTATCAAAAATTCTAGACACCCTATTACTTCCTTTTATTCTTTCCGTGAATGGACTTGTACTAGGTAACTGATTCATATTGGCACTTCACTAAAAAATATGCACCCCTTATAAAAGAAAATACTCACTTAACAACAAACATGTGGTTGCACGAACCGTTGCATGATCCTCCCCTAAATTTGAAGGAAAAAATATTTAATTAATTGAGTTATTTGAAAAATATATTTACTATTTTATATTTTTTTTTTATTTTTTTTTATTTTTATATTTCTTCAAAAAAAATTTTATTCCAAAACTTTAAAAAATCAAAATTTCTTTCAATGAATATTATTGTATGCATGTGATGTATGTGTATAGATTTTTCTCATAATTTGAGCTTAGGACCCCAAACTTGGGGTGATCTAAAACCATCGAGAAACACTTCTCAAGCCACGAAACAAACCTCCTCACTCAGAGCCCTAACTTATTTCCAACTCATAAAAATATTTGAACTGTATACAACAAATAAATAAGTGGGTTCGTCGAAATAAATGTTTTTAAATTAATTATTTGGGTTAATTAGTGATACAAAGTGTTTTACCAAACGCAATATATTCATAGACACTCAACAAAAATTCGAAAGGTTTTATTAAAATCACTTTTCATCTTTCCGCCAATGGTTTTTTCAACGTTGGCACCGACGTAAGAACTATTTTTGACACACAAAATTTTACCCGCATGAAATCGCATATAAAGCAGTCTATATTATACATATATGGTTTGAATGACTCCTGCAGTTTGCACCCTAAACTACTATTCTATTAAAAAATGACTTTTTGTAAAAAAAAAGTACACTAAAAAATTACACATCATCCACACCGCTTAATGCGGAACCCGTCCTAGTACTACAGTACTGATGTGGCTAAACTAAGCGACTTACGGCGATTTCTTTTCTCACTTTAATCTGTAAGGTGACCCCCACCACCCTCTCCTAATTTCAATGCTAGATCTGCGCCTGTGTACTAATTTTGTTACAATTCATCTGTGATAGTAGGTTAGTAGTAGTTACTTGTACATTTATTCATTTATTTTATATGGGGGTTAATTATATTCACATCTAGTGTCTAATTCTAAGCACATTTCAATATTGTATATACGAGCATTTGTGAATATATGTCGTAGACATTTGACGTAACTCAGCACTTCATGAAAAGTCTGGGCAGATAGTGTAACAGTTTTCGCTTCATGAGTTTTTACACGAAGTGTCTGAAATTTTTAATCATTTCATGAAATGTTACAAGCCTTTACGCCGATAGTGTAATACCACCCGATATAACCAAATACTAGGAGAGGGATATGAGTGGTGAAGGGGGAGGTCGCACCCAGGCCTACGCCATGCACACCCACACTCACACACTCACACTTCGTGTAAAAACTCATTAAGCGAAAACTGTTACAATATCTGCCTACATTTGATGTTGTGCCTAGACTTTTCATGAGTTACGTCAAATGTCTACCAAATATACATATTTCACCTCCCCCTTTGGGATTTTGATTTAGTATCTGTTAAAATTCAATGAGATGTCTTAATTTTAATTATCTTATTATCTTAATCTACCAACATGTTCAATTCAAGTTTAATAATCTTAATTACCTTATGAACTACATTTACTAACAATTCTAACTATAGGAACTTTCCTAACTTATTTTCTAGAACCATGTACATAGTGCGTGCGATCCATTTGGCACTATCTATTTTCTGCCATGTTTATTTATTTTTCCTTGTATACTGGACTGAACTGCACAGCGGACTTTCTTATACTTTAGAGCGATGTGTGTGACTGATTTATTCCTTACGATTTAACTTTAATTGGTCTTGAACGTAAAAAACTTGAATTCCTCCTAAACGTAGTGCCCTCTTCTAATCTCACCCAATATGACCTTGGGATTGGATGCTTTTCTATTACTATACCCTTTTGTCAATGTTTTCCATATTTCACCCATATATTCTCCCCCTTTTGAAAACTTTTCCTCACTTTTGCTGCCCTATTATAGTATTTTTCATAACGCTCCTTATTTGCCCTGATTTTATTATGTATTTCTCTGAACGTGTTTTTTCTTAATGCATCCGTTTTTATGGAAAGCATATTACGTTGCTTTCTTCCCATTAATACTTCTGGTGGGCATCTCATGCTGCCTTTTATTGGTGTATTTCTTAACTCTAAAAGTGATATCCAAAGTTCTCCTTTAGAATCTTTAGTTTTTTGTATCAACTTTTTAGCAGTTTGGACTGACCACTCTGCCAACCCATTTGACCGTGGGTATTTCGGACTAGATGTGGTTATCTCTATATCATGTGCTCTGGAGAATTTACTAAGCATGTATAATCTGAAGGGCTTATTATCGGCTATGATTGTGTTAAATAACCGATAGGTTGCAAATAGACCTTTTAACTTTGTTATAATTTCAGCTGCAGTTTTTGTTCGAATATGAATTATTTCTAAGTATTATGAAAAATAATCGT
This sequence comes from Dioctria rufipes, assembly GCA_963924295.1. Classification (NCBI taxonomy): domain Eukaryota; kingdom Metazoa; phylum Arthropoda; class Insecta; order Diptera; family Asilidae; genus Dioctria; species Dioctria rufipes. Next base: position 267,417,269 of record OZ002741.1, on the reverse strand, counting down.
TATCAATTAGGAATATTTGTTTTCCTATTTCACATAAATCCATACATATTTTATTAAATGGGATATCTGGGACTTCATGAGTTAAGTATGGCTCTCGTATATTACTACACCTATACTTTTGACAAATCTGACACGTAGTTATTCGATTTTCAATAGCTTCGTTTTTTCCAGGCCAATAAACTAAGCATCTAGCTCTGTTTTCTTGTTTTTTCAATACCTTGATGTGGTTTATGTAAAATTTCTAAAATCTCTTGCCGCATTGCTTGAGATACTCTTTTTCTATTATTTAAAAATATTATATTGTCTTGCAGGTACAAGTCGTTTCGCATTTCCCAAAAGAATTTGATTTTATCCTGCAACTTGGACTTATCTGTAGGCCAACCGTTTATTAGTAATGTTTTAAGTAATTTGAGTGTATCATCCTTAGGGGTTGCAATTATAAATTTTTGTGGCCTTTCTCCACTTACGTTTATAGAATGAACCATTTCTTTTAAGTCCGGTATTTCTGATATTGATTCTTCCCTTATAAAATTTCTGGATAACAAATCTGCAATATTCCTATATTTGCTAGGACTGTATGACCGCTCAGATCATAATTGGTTAGTCTTAACAACATTCGTTTTAGGCGAGCATTGGGTATTTTTGTGATTTCTTTGATAAATACGCCCAGCAACGGCTTGTGGTCAGTTATGACTTTAAAAGTTCTACCATAAAAAGAAAATAATGAAATTTTTCACAAGCAAACACGATTGCTAGCAATTTCTTTTCGATTTGAGAGTATCGTGTCTCAGTATCAGTAAGGATACGTAAAGCGTAATATATGGGTTTTCCTACTCGCATTATACAAGTACCTAAACCGAATTTGGAGGCATTTGCTTGAATGGTAAGTTCGTATTTGTTCTGTATGCGGTAAGAGTAGGGGATTTGGAGATGATGGTTTTAATTTTATGTACGCATGATAAATGTACATCTTCCCATTTAAAGTATGAATTCTTTTTTAATAGCTCTCGTATTGGTGCTTAAGTCTCAGATAAATGAAGGACAAAGTTTCTTACATAATTAATCATTCCTAATAATTGCTGTAATTCTTTTTTATTCTGTGGCGGGGAAAGATTTTGAATTACTTTTACGCGATCTAGGTCACACGATACGCCATCTTGAGAGATAATATGTCCCAAAAATTTCACTTTCCTAATCATATATTGATTTTTTTCTTTATTGATTTTTACGTTTAATTGTCTTGCCCTGGCTGTGATTTTTTTTAGTATCTCATCATGTTGACTTTGATTTTATGCTGCTATTAAGATGTCATCTATATATATTGATACGCCTTCTATGTCCGAACAATTTGTTTTTCGTTGTAATTTTGAAAGTTCTCAAGCGGTATTCGCACTTCGAAAGGAAGCCTTTTATATTGGTACAATCGAAATGGTGCACTAAAAGTGCATATATCACTTGGAGATTTATCTAGTTCTATTTAGAAGTAACTATCCTTCAAATCTAGAATGGTAAAGAATGTTTTATTTGATAGCTTTGCTGTAAGTTCCTGAAATGAAGGAATGGTGTGATTTATTGGCTTTAGTGCAGATGCGGATCTTTTTATCTAGTTTCTCCACCATAACTATGTTAGAAATCCACTTTGATGGACCGTCATTTTTTTATGATATCGGTTTTATCTAGTCTATCAACCTCTGCTTTAACTGCTTCTCTGATTGATAATGTGATCCTAATATGGGTGTTATACCATTTTTAATGACAAAAAGCTCCAAATTTCTATTCTGATTCCTGACTATACAATTAAGATTGACTCTTCCCATAGTTTCTAAAACTATTCCCCATATGCATAAAGTTTTGTTCCCACTTTTTATACTATTTTGCTTCCAAGTGATTTCAGTGTATTAAATGGTAGCACTTTTGCGTCCCTGTATTCAATTTGAATTTAGTTAACTTATTGACTATTTTAATGTACTCTACCCAATTTGTATCAGTTGTAGCGTTGTAGTTATTAAAGTGTTTTCTAATGTGTTTATAAATAAATCATCATCATTACTTATATTCAAGTTTCTTAGTTTACGTACCTTACGCAATTTTGATCTACACGCTTTTGCGAAATAATCCGTACCAATAAGGATAGTTGCCCTGGGTTAGGTGATAGACACCTATAGAGGATAGACGCCCACTGGGTCGCATTGTTTATATGGGATAGATACCTTTCTGATATATGTTATATTTTACTAGTTTTTGAAATTTTTTTTTTTTAATTTATAATATTTTTACTACAACAAGCTATGCTACATCATGATGTAATTAGATTATTTTTGTTTGAAGTGTTATTTTTGGTTATGAGACTAAATTTAGAAGAACTGTATTTATTGTTAAATTCTGATTTTTTAAATAACATATTTCTGTTAAATCTATTTTTGTTAATTTTGCTAGATTTGAAAATGAGTTTTTTTTTAGTAAATTGATAACAGTTTCATTCATTTTTCCTTAGGGCATCTATCCATCCTTTCTAGGGCAATTAACCTACCCCAACGGGATAGATGCCAAAATTTCGATCTTTCTAATTCCTGTTCTATTTCAATAACTAATGAGATTAGCGGAGTGAATGTCAGATATAATAAAGATAGAAAATAACAGTATTATATGGACATATAATTGTTTAGATATAAAAGTACATAACGAATTGGGAAGTACACACTTAAAATGTTGGCAACTAACTATCCGTACTTTACCCTTCATGAAATCATTTTTTGTGCTTAATTATGGAACGCCTTTTTCTGTGCTTTTTCTGATTTAGGAGAATCCGTAACCGGTTTGGTAGTATTTTCTTGCCTACAATGATATTTAAAATTTCTATTATTATTTTTGCTTACTTCATTTTTATTTGGAGCTCTATTTGCCAAGTTAACATTAGAATAATTTGGCTGTAGTCTGTACAGTTGCTGTTTTGCTATTTCTGATGCCCTTGTCATCTCTATAGGCTTATCTATATTTAGGTTATCCATTTCTAGTAACTTTTTTTGTAATACTTTATCGCGTACTCCCAATACAATTCTGTCCCTCAGCATACGGATTTCTTGGTCACCAAAATCACAGCTTCGTACTAGTTTTTTAATGTGCATTAAGAAGTTATCAAAGGTCTCCTCCGGTTCTTGCTTGTGGCTATGGAATAAGTAGCTTTCATATACTTTATTTCTCTTTGGCTTGAAAAAGTTTTCAAAAGCTTTTGTGACCATGTCATACTTTTTTCTATCATCTTCGCTCAGATTAAATAAATTATATACTTCGACCGCTTCTCGTCCAATGGCATTGACAAATATGGCGATTTTAATATTTTCTTGCTTTTTGTCTACACTGTAAAAAATTTGCACAATTGTTGCCACAATGCTTAGATATTTGTTCCTAAAATGTGTGGAATATTCCCTAAAATTTAATGAATATTCCCTACATTTTTGGGAATATTCCCTACATTTTAAGAAATAATCCCTACATTTTAGGAACAAATATCTAAGCATTGTGGCAACAATTGTGCACATTTTTTACAGTGTAGCTCAGGTGCTGCTGTAAATATTTGATAATTCTGCCAGAATACTCTCCAGCTTTCAGCCAAATTTGAAGTTTGGAGATTAATGGCCAGTTTCACTGTCTGAGTTTAAATCAAATATTTAGTTTAAACTCGACGAATATGTTTCCCAGTTTGGCTTAAACCCCGGTTTAAACTAGAGTTTAAACCATGCCATCCCTCAGTTTAAACTCAAGATAAAAGTATTTCAAATGTGTGACATTTTATTTTGACAGTAGCATTGTTAATTTGTATCAAGAAAATAATTTTATCATGGACTCAGATTTAGACATTTTTAACGATGAAGAAGCCTTTTAATGAGCCATTTTAATGAGTAGGACGATGTTGATTTTTATACTAAATTCCGATTAAATGAAGAAATTTACCACTTTGTCTTCGAATGTATACTTGTCCGTTTTCTTGCACTCTACTATATGTGTATGTATGGCTTTTTTTTATGCACTAGGGAAAGCAATAGATCAACTAGTTACACTTCTAATAAAATTTGCAGCCCTTTTGGATGGTGGCATATTTAAAATTAGTCAATATAACTATAATTAATTTTATTTTTTAAATTCTGGTCAGTTTACTTTTTCCGATTGACAGACTGGTTGATAGATTCACAATGGCGGCGATAAATAATTTAGTTCACAATTTAATCAGTACTACCAACCATTGTGAAACCCCAGTTGGTTTAAACTGCGCTTAAACTACGAGGATGGTTTAAACTAAACCGTGGTTTAAACTCGACTGTGAAACTGGCCATAGTCGATCTATTATGCTTATGTAGTCCATTGGTACCACTTTTGATATATATCGTGTATTTTTTGGTGGTCTTACTTTGGGTTTAGCGGGGTCTTTGTTGAATTTTTTGCTACACCCATACGCTCGCTGCACTTTACTAGTTAAAACGTTTCATGACTTTAATTAAACTAATACCTTATATCAACAGAATTTAGGGACGTATATATGTACCGCATCTATATCATGCTGATTTTTATAACTTTGTTTTTTTTTTATCTATGCAGTGCAATTCTACTTCTTTAGCATATTCAATTCTATAAACCCAGTTTACAAAGGTCAGTATACTGACTCTGCCGTACGAAATCTGTAGGTAGGATAATATTTCATTCCTGCTCCAAACATCTTCTTACATTCAAGTTCTCATGAGATGTAGCATACTGACCCGTCTAAACATGGTTATTGGAGCGACCGATTTTCACTCGTAGTGATATTAACACTACAGATTTTTACTGAAAAATTTGTTTTTATTCAGTATGCATTTTGTGCATGAAAGTTTTTCTCTGCGTTTATATTTCGTTTTTCCCAGCTATTTTAATTTTATTGTACAAGACGATTATACGGTTATACCGGCTGCTCCATATGGTAGGTATTCTTTAATAAAACATTTGAGTCAATTGTATTATATATATCAATTATATATTTAATCTTGTTCAAGAAAGAATTTTTTGGTATTCTCCGGTATATAGCAAAAGCTAAAAAATGTTCTAATTTGTTATTTCATCACACAACCCATTAATTTTTGGTGACAAGTTTCAAGTTTTGGTTTGACTCATCAACAGGTCCCAAATAGCGAAATTGGGTTATTTGAAAAACAAATGAAAAAATGAAAAAAGAAGGAAGAAATGAAAAGTTTGAGAAAAATAGAAAAAAACAATTTTTTTTATTTATTAAAAAAATTTTAAAAAATTTTTAAAGAAACAGATTCGTTCGAAGCGAATCGAGCCTGTATACGCCACGCAGTGGGCTGAAAAATAAAGAAGAAATGGAAGAAGAAGAAGCGTTTCGTGTCAGCAGCAAATTAGAACATTTTTTAGCTTTTGCTATATACCGGAGAGTCCCAAAAAATTCTTTCTTGAACAAAATTAAGTTTAACCCGGTAAAAAGTCAGAAAAGTATTAAAACTGCTGTTTACTTCCAAGGAGAAGGCTGGAGTGCTAAGGATTGAGTTATCCTTAAACGTGTCTTGAAAATATGATGCAAATGCATCACATTTTTCCTGTGGTAGAACTAGTGTTTCTTGGCTGTCCTTTATGACTTTCGGGAGTTTTGGCTTCCTGGAACAGATTTTGTTAATATTTTCAAAAGTCTGTGAGCCTGGTTTGATTTTTTCAAGTCTTTTCCTAAACTGTTCATCGCAGAACAATTTAGTTTGTTCATCGATGATAATCGATAAGCATTTGACTTGGGAGAGAGTAGACTAGTAGGCCGTATTTTGAGAGTTTAGTGTTCTGTGATAAATGCGGTTTAGGATTTTCCGCAATTTTTGTCTGTATTTATACAGACTTTGAAGATTTGCCGGAAAGTTTTTATAAAAATAGTTTTTGGTGCTAGTAGTCTTTGAAATGTGGTTTATATTGCTCTGTAGGCAATTAGTGAAAAAATCTATTTGGGAATCTATTTCTGAGTTTCTTAGGTTTCTACTGGTGGGGGGAGGTTGTCTTCATACAGGGTGGTCAACCTGTCCTGGGAATCATTCCAGTTCACGTTTACCAAAGTCGTGGAGGTGGTAGTGCCATCATCAATATATTTACTGGCGAATTAGGTTTGATGGTCAGTTCTATTGCTAGATGATCTGACGAAGCATGATGTGTAACGAAATTGAAGTTATTAATTTGGGGAAGAAGATTAATCAAACTTGAAGAAACAAGATAAAAGTCTACGTAGGAACCTGATCGGGGGAAGGTTGGGTTGGTTGGCGCAGCTACAATGAAATCATGGCTATCTTGATTTCGATCGAGCCAATTTGCAATTGTCTTGCCAGATGAACTTACCAGCGGGTCATTCCACATTGGATGCCTGGCGTTGAAATATCCTCCAATAACCGTATAAGTACCCTTCTTTTACCTTGCCTTATTTATGTATCTGGTTGCTTACATTCGGCCGTCCCGACTTCTCACTGTCCTTAGTGAACTTTTTTAATGAGCTCCGACTTGATTTTATCATTAACAACTTATCCGCAGTCACATAGGAAGATGCTTCTCACTCAGTTTATGTAGTATCCTGAGCCACACAGTTCCCTTAGTATGATAAGCCAAACAGTAGAATATCATTTTAACTACACAGATCACACAGCGCCCTCAACTACACTGCAGGACGTGATACAAACCACACAGATCACATAGTATCCCAAGCCACACAGTTTCCATAACGAGCCACACAGTAGTATATCATCCTATCCACACAGATCACATAGCGCTCTGAACGATCTGACAGAATATCGTACTGGAGACTAAATCCATGCCACGTAGCGCAGGTGTATCTTTATAGACCAAGCGTTTTTAACCAAAATAAAGGAAAAAGACCTTTTTAGATTAATCTTAGATCTATTTTTATTCATATTGCGTTTATCTTTCTTTTTTTTCGATGTCTTTGTCTTCACTATCCAAATTCAAAATCGTCAAACTTACACCATGGTTTCATCCTGTGAAATATTTGAAACTCCATCTTTGCTTGCCCACGCGATGTCTAATTTTCCCCATTCTTTAATAACCTTTAGGTTTGGTCGATCTACATAATCACGGCAATTTCCCGCCTTCCATTAAAATTATTACACTGGTATGCCCAGGTTTTTTACACTTAAAACAAACCCCAGGTCGATCGTTTTCTGAATAATTTGGCGGCCTGTTGTACCAGTTCGCAAATATGTAGGCTGGCATCTGCTCGACTTCGAATTTATTACCTTTGTCTCCGTCCTGCGATTTTTTTTGCTTCTCCATATCTTCCATTACTTTTATTTTAGGTAAAAGAATAGGCAACGTTCTACAATCAGACGCCGTCAATATATCTATCAAATTATTATCTCCTCATAGAAATATTTCTCCACACATTTTGTGAACTTCCACTTCCTTTTCATGAGCTGCCTGTGAGCCTTCGCTTCATCAACCACTTCTAGGAAACTTAAAATTAACTCTCTCTTGAACTTGTCCCATGTTGTCACTTCTGTTTGTTTTGCATCAAACCAGAATTTTTCTGCACAATTTAATCGACTCGTAGCATAAAATAGAGACAAACGCGAGACCCACTCATACACTAACTTTAGTCTGTCGATATTGTTAATCTATTCGGTCGCTCTTAAGAATGCTCTGGATCCACTAGTAAATTCTAAGATAATTCCGCTAGTCATTCTCAAACAATTGTTCAAAGCACCCCTCGCACTTCCACTTCCACATGAACTTTCACTACGAGCTTCAAAGTCTTTTTGACCCTTCAATAGTTCATTTTCGCGTTTGAGAAGTTCAATTTCCCGTCACAAAAGCTCTAAAGTGGGAAACAACCTCAGCCTCAGCCTCAACTTTGACAGTTTTGTAGAATATATGAGATAAGGTTATGAAGAACCTAATGGCAAAGTTGGTGAGGTCGACCAGGTTGAGTTTGAACTCGAGTAGCTCTACTCTCTACTGTACTGGAACCTTGTGAACTTTGACAGCTAATTTTTGTTATCGGGAAGAAGTGTACGGGAAATTTTTTGAAAAAAAAAAATTGTGAAGCATATTTAACGAAAAACAGTTGTTCCTACTGTAGTAAATTATTACAAAAATTCGAATTTTTAAGCCAACACGCCAATTAACTGCTATCATACAGAAGTTGTCAAAGCTATAAAAATTGGCAGAGTTCACCAGGTTGAGGTTCTTAAAGTTTTACTGATGTCGAGGTCGAAAATGTTAGCACTGAATTTCCCGCTTAATTCTTTGTCCTCCACTGTAATAATGTCTCCCTTTCGGATATACTCATATTGATTATATTGATCACCACCCCCTCTATTGAAGTTTTAACGAAATTCGCACTTTAACACTATACCGTGAGAAAAAAGGAATCACTTTTCATTTTTTTTCCGCGCGCGGTTTAATATCTCACTTCAAAAATATGTTAACTCAATTATTGATAGAATCTGCTTTCCCATTGATGTACCTCTCTTCGTAAAATCACAATCAAGACTACTCAGACTCACCCTGACCAAAATCATACCATACCAGTGGGCTGCTTATATGAAGCAGGTAGAAGTCAAGTCAAGTCAAGTCAAGTGTACTTCACACGCGATTAACGAATTTTAACGAATTATGTCGAAATTTTAAACCGAACCGATATCGCGGGATATTTGAAATTGTTTACGTACAGGCTTTAATTTTGGCCTCGATTTCACTTTTGTCTTTGATTCACTTTACACATTTTAATTGTTCGAATAAATATTAACTTAAGGTTACACGATGTCGAAATTATTACAGCCTGTTGCGCGACGGCAGGCTGTGTTCTTGTCTGTTATTTGATAGTTTTGGAATTTAGAGGAATAGGGAAGTTGGATGGGAGTGGGAAGTTGTGGAATGTTAGAGATTTCTCTAACTTGTTGTGAGTTGAAGATCGGCGTTTCTTCCAGCATGGTGAGAATTATCCCGAAAGTCCGGAATGGTCCAGCGTTTATAAATCCAACGATGATCGAGATGCCTGGATGTTGTCCTATCCACGATGGTGGCTTCCTGAACTAGTGAAGAAAGTAAATCTTTCGCCCAGGTAATAAATATTTCTCGTTTCCGAGTTGATTAGGTGGAGAGGTGATAAGTACTGGAAGTTTTCAACTTGAAGTTGCGTTGAAAGCTGGCTAATGAGGGGGTTAGGATGTTGAGAGATCTTCTCAAGTTGCTTGACCACTAGAGAAAGGAGATGGTCCTCGATTGGAGTGATGTTTGCATTGTCATACAAAAAGGTGTTGGGAAAGTAGTGTCCGTTAGGTTTCCTGTACACTCCTGTACAGGGCGCTGATTTGCTTCATATATGATGGCGAAATGGTGTGCCATATGGGGAAACAATAGCAGATGATTGTGCGGATGAGCTGTTTGTATATAAGCAGCTTTGTATCTTTCGGGGGACCGTTTCTCCTTCTGATAATAGGGTTGAGCAAGGAGTAAGCGTAGTTGGCTTTCCTCATGGTTAGCTTGGCGTGATTGTTGAATTTCAACAGGTTATTGAAAGAGACACCAAGATATTTGGTGTTCTTTGAAGGCTGGAGCTTTTCGTTATTGACTTCAATTTCTATGTTGTTGGCTCGTATGGCGAGATTGGGTCTTCCCCTTGTGGAGGGGTTTCGGATGCAAATCATTTCAGATTTGTTAATATTAATTTTGATGCCCCATTTTCTGTAGAACTCGTCAAGTTTGAGGACATGCCGCTCCACTTTCGTAGCAGCGAAATTGGATTACATGGAGTGGGCGTACGTAAGGGAGTCATCAGCATAAAGTAGTGTGGTGGAATTTGAGTCGTTGGCAGGCTGGTCATAGGTGAATAGATTGAAGAGAGTTGGTCCGAGGACTGAACCTTGGGGGACACTAGCAAGAAGCAGGTAGAACAGTCAGTACCCTTCTTTTATTACCTTACCTTATTTATGTATCTAGGTGCTTACACCAGGCACTTTAATATTTGGGTTGTCAGTATATCCTGTAAATTTTGCAACAACTTTGAAATTTCTCAAGGTCGAAGTTGAAGTTGCATTTACTGCAGCTGCTGCAACTGCATTTATTTTGGCAGCTACATGTTCAACCAAATAAGATACCGGGTGTAGTCAATGAATTCAAAGTGTGTTTCAGGCTTTAGTACTCTGTAAACAGCCCACAATTAGGTACAGAAATTAGTCTACTAGGATATGCTTTGCATGTTTCGTCAGCTGTTCTAACCACAATTATATTTTTAATATAATAGAACATAGCCGGATAAAATGAAAACTGAAGAATATCGGCAACAAAATTACATTCAGAATGTTGGCGGTACTATTTAATGAACATTTTTGTTTTGTTTTGTTTTGTTTTTTAGTTATTATCAACTATTACCCAATCGAGTTAAAAAAATAACTAAAAACTAAGTGCAGTAGCTATAATAGAACTAAGAAAATCACTACTTGTCATGGATACCCGCAAAGGATACTGCTTAACAGTACATCACATGTTTTTTATATCTCTAGCCCCATTTTTCTAGGATAAGATTAATGATATCCACATTTTCCAAGATTGTAAAATTCATTACGACCCAAATAAAAAACAAATCGGTTCTAATGATGTGTAATCAAATAAAAAGCCCTCTCGCAATAAAATATAATTTCCAAGCAATTTATAATTAAATCAAATGCAATGCTTTAAAATCTTATGGAAAGCACGGCAGGGCACCACAGGAATGCCGCTAAAATAAAATGTGTAAAAATTTATATTCGGCACATGTATGGTCTCTACTTGAAAGAAACAAGTTCCCATTTAAACGAAAATGAGGAAATTCCGTTGGGAAGGGATATTCATTTCCTCGTTATTTGAAGCTTTCATTTTTCCCCCATCACTCAAAGAAACCCTTTCAAAGAAAAAAAGACACATCGTTTTTACGTAGGTACCTACCATCCCGATTTCTTGTAACATGAAAAGCCCAAGGGGAGATGTCCTTACGCACGTGATACAACTAATAAAATGAGCCTTTTCATACAGTGTAACTAGAGTGGAAACCCTTTTCTAAATGTGTTATAAAATGCAATTTTTCTTCCTTTCTTTTTTGTGGGTTCAAGTTGTTTATTAAGAAGATTCAAATGTTTTGCAACCATAAAATAAAATATTGAAGCGAAATAAAGGATCAATCTTTCATGAAGAGATAGCTTCCTGTATTTCTCGTAAAAATATTATGAGATTTGAACATCTTAGATGTTTTTGCACTTTATTTGAAGGTGTATCCTCGGTGCTCACATATCTTTCATTCAATAATACATTTGAAGATGAAAGCAAAGCAATCTTTATACGGCTGTTTCCACCTAGGTGATCCATAGAGCAGGAGGTGATAGTACTCACCTAGACAAGAAATCGCTTGGAAATTTCGTGCAAATAACATCTAAATAAATATTTTGAAAAAATAACCAGCACTTAAACTATGCCGTTTGGTACAGTTATTTTTCTTTTGCGGACTGTATCAGGACTTGTGGAGTGATATGACTCGTAGTGATATTTTCACATAAACTCAAACTGTGTACCTGTAGTACATAGAATAGGGCCCAAAAAAACCCATTTATTCAGGTTTGAACTAGAGATGCCTCGGATGCCAATTTTCTCACATCCGCGGAGGCAGAGGCAAATGCGAATGTTTACTCTAAAGATCCGCGAACGCGGATGCGGATATTATGAAATTGAAGAAACAATCGACACTTCTGCATGTCCGGGTAGCGGTAGCAGCGACAGCATTTTCACATGAAAATGCTTTTCCATAAAACCTGATTCTATTTTTGGCACAAAAGCTTGGAATTCATTTGTTTTCATCAGCATCATTACATTCGCTAATCTGTAATAATGAAAACCATGTCACTGTGAGATATAGTCTCGAACGTAGGAGGGAGGGTGCCAGTATAAAGGATAACTCAGTCGTTAAAATTTCAAATATAAAATGTTATTCAATAAAAATGTTTAATTCAATTTGCTTAACCTAATATATCTTCTTGCTTTCTTCGATCCTTCAGTTCTGAAAAAGAGGAAAAGACCAGAATTAGTTATCTGTCAACAGAATAAAGATAGAAATGTTGATGCTGCTATTGAGTGTAAGCAGCAGGGTAGAAAAACTACTCCTTCCTAGTGCGTGACAGAACAATGGTAGCAAAATGCTCGGTGCTAGTTCGTGACAGCACAATGGTAGCAAAATGCTCGGTACTATTGAATGACAACACAAGGGAAGCAAAATGCTCAGTTCTATTGCGTAACAGCACAACGGTAGCAAAATGATGTAGATGATAAAAATTTTGCAGATTCCTCTCTGCGGCAGAATTATTCTTCTGCTTAGATGTGGGCAGGAGTATAGGAAATGATAGGAATTTCAGATTAGTCTCTGAAATGTAGAATTAGTCTTCTATAATGGAAGTTGGGAAGATTCTTGATTTCAGATTAATCTCTAAACCAAATGAGCTCTGGCCCAAGAATGATTTTCTGGTGCGAGCATACTTTCTGAAATCAAAACTGGTGCCACATGAAACAGGAGATCAGTCAGTCTATTTATATACATGTCAGTGGTCTGAACGTAACACAAACAGCTGGCTGACGTAATATCATTTGCTGTCATCGAAAATGTAAATATAAGTATGCTTTGATGCATTTTTATATTAATTAATTCGCTTTATTAATGAATTTTGATTGTTTTTAGGTGTTTAGGTGAACTGCAGCCGCAAAGAGTTTTTGCTGATACGTATTCCGTGTGTGCAATATTCGGAATTTAGGAAAGAATTTCCGATGGAAATACAAAGATGTCAGGTAAGTATTTTTTTTGTATGACTTTGACTTTTTAAAGTTTAAATACTTTGTGGCTTTTCTTTCTTTTTAGGAATTAAGAGGAGTCAGTACTCAGCAAAAATTTCAATTTAGATGCCAGCGAGCCTATAGGCAATAAAACTTATTATACGTAGGTTTGTGTCCCGAAAGTATGAAAATACATATAAAATTAGCCTAGACCTAGACCACAAGTCAAATTAGAGACATCTAGCGTAAAAGACAGAAACCCAACATGCGACAATTTAAGATGAAAATAGAAATTTGCAGCTCAAAGAAATTGAAAATTTTTAAAGAGAATTAACTCTCCTAAATTTTATTTTGCACATAGTTGATAAATATGCTATTTTGTTTTATATTTTTAAAACTTTCAACGGAATATTGCAATTGCTCGTCGGTGAAATATCGAGAGAAAAAACAAATACTATTAGAGTTAAACAATTAAAAAATGTGCCACTAAAAAGAAAAAACTCGACGTTATTTGCTAGATCTAGGGTTTATCTCTTTAATATAGTCACAATATAAAGAAATGAGAATACCTACTAAGAGGAATTTGATTTGAAAAAAATCAATTTTTACCATTTTTTACAAGTTTCCGAGCTAATATCTCCATTCCAATGCATTTTTTTTTTATTTTTCTCGACGTTATTTACTAGACTTCTTCATTACCTTTAATTTAAGATATAAATCGTTATTCTGCTACAAATAGTTTGCTAGAAATTTTCATTGAAAAATGTATGAAACTTGCAAATCTTGGTACTGACTCCTCTTAATATTTCATCTTGCGAGTTAAAATACGTCGGTGGACTGAACAGTCACATTCAATGTTCCCGTGACCAGTTTCATGAATATTAGTAGAAATTTGTACAGATTATTTCATTCGTAGTCTGATTTCACTTGTGTACGGCAACATTAATACATAAAAATTTATATTAATTTTTTTTTTTTGTTAAGTTATAATTTTACTAACTCGCGCGTCAAGTTTTATGATATAGTAAGACAATATTGGTCAACCCCAGCAAGTAGCGTTCCAAGTGAACAGTTTCTTAGTGGAGTGCACTCCACTTCTTTACGAGCCCCATAGGAGCAAGCTATTCAAGGAGAAAAAGCTTCTAATCTTCTATTTGTGTTATAATTGGCCATTGCTAAAATTTGAAATTAATTAAATTTTCCATTACTAGCCATTACAGAATGCTGATTAATCAAAATGGTTACAATGATTATCTGTATGTAATAATATTAGGTTTCTACAACATGTTTGATATGTAGAAATATTGTCTTTTCTTAATTTCTGTGAATATTAAAGTTTATTTGATTTAATTACTGTCAAAGTCTGATATCTCCTCACGATTGATACTACATCTAAAATGTCTTATGCCTGAATATTTTTTTAATTTTTATTAAAACATTATTATTAAACACATTGGCTGCGTTCACCGACAGAAAAATAGTGACATAATGTCATTACCGAGTCACTATACAAAGCTATCGTGCGTTCACTGTACACAGCAAATGACAGATAGTCACTTCCTTTTACTTTCTCACGCGTTCACTGAGACGGCCGAGAGTAAAAGTTAGCGTGCAATATTTCACTATCCGTATTCAGGATAGTAAAGTTGTGCGATAATAAATTTGTGTTGTCAAAGTGACATTGATATGAAAATTGAAACAAAAAATATATCAATTTTGATTGATAGAACAATATGGTATGTGTGATGGGCCAAAAAGTTTTTTTTACTATAAATCAATTTCAATGCTTTACTTTATTTCCTTGTAATATCGAAAAAAGTTCATCTCCCAACGATAAAACTATTTGCAATTTGACGTTCATATTTACTTTTAATTTACTTATTTTTTTCAAACGTCAAAATTATTTGATTTGCTACTTTATTCTCCTTTGCGTTCACTGCAATTTGGTTACACAAGA